>JARHVA010006176.1:87500-662500 GCA_037957365.1 Torreya grandis
TTTTGGGAGTGCGAGCCATCACTTATAGATGAAATCATTCCACTAGATGGCCCTAATTCTTTACCAACTACACCATATTTTGAAGATTGATCTGCATTGTTAAATAAAGAAATAATTAAATTTAATTATGGTATTAAAGAGGACCCTAAAATTATAATATCGAGTGAATTTATGACTCTTGAATAAAAATAATAACATATTAAAATATTATGCAAATTTATTGATCTATTTGCTTGGTCTTATGCCAATATGTGTATTATTGATCCATCAATTATGGTTCATAACTTAGTTATCCATTATGACACTAAAATAGTCAAGAAAAAGATTATAAAGAGTCATACTAAAGTTTATTTATTAGTTAAAGACAAAATTAAAAAAAATTATTTCATGTTGTTTTCATATGACCTATTAATTATTCATATTGAATTTCTAATATTGGCTTGTTTGTTAAACCAAAAATGGGCATTAGGATTCATATTAGCTTTAGAGACTTAAATACTCATTGGTTATCAAATTTTGACTTGGATCTATTAATCTATTAAATTTTGTTTATTCTATTTATCAAGATCTATATAATCAAGCACTAGCCATTGATATTACCCCCTTGACTTGTCAACTCTATATAAGCTTATGTCATATGTCAAATGTATATTTATCCTCAAGACTCTACTTTCAATCTATAGTTTCATGCACTTACAACACATGTCAATCTCTCAAGCTCATTGACTATTTTACTCATCTCATACCATTGGATCAAGATGTATGATCAAATGAGGATCATTAGATATAGTGAGACCCACTGTTTGAACCCTAATAGCTATTTCACTAGGCTAAATTTGAAATTTGCACTCCCATCAAATGATGTTCATGTGACCATCATTTATGTTTGCAAGACCATGAAATTTAAGCTCAAAAGGATTTATTTTTACTATGTCTTAAATTTGATGTCTATGCGACTGTCAAATACATTCATGATATCATCAAATGATGGGCATGTAGATGTCAATTTTAAGCTCTAATGATATTTTTTAAATTAAATGGTTATTTTTTGAGGCCTAAATTTGATGTTAGCATAAATGTTTCACTCTATAAGTCCATCTTTACATGCTTATAACTTGAGCCAAAAAGCTTTTGCAGGCATGAAAATTTTGGAAAATGATCCTGGCATGTATAACTATAATTACATGTGATTTACTAGCTATACAAGGCTTTCTAAATGAATATAAAAATTTCAAAAGTAGACTGGTTTGTTTACTCTTATATAGCATCTTGGTGATGATCTGGGTACAAAACTTGCACAAATTCACCCTTTGATCAATCTTTTTAGGTTTTGATGGATTCTTTAGGTTTGTGTAACCTAGTCCATGCTTTTGAGTGCTTAGAACGTATGAGAACCTACTTGGATCCTCTCTATTTTGCATTTATGGACTCATTTCTAAGCCTTTGATCTATTGCTTCATCAAACCATGCAAGAGCTTCATTTTGGGACAAAAAATGGCCAACAGTAACCAAGGCAATCAGCCAAGAGAGAGCTTGAAACACCATCAATGGAGAATGACTCTTCATCTCCCCATTGTAGAGATCCAAGCTTCTCTTATCTCAGTCCAAACTAAAAACTTGGCAAGATTGAATGATTTAATCATCTCAACCATACCAAAAATTGAACCAACTACTACAGTAGATTAGCTCAATATAGTTTTTAAAAGTTTGACTTGGCGGGTGGTGATAGTACTTGCAATTGTTTAGAATCTAAAACTAATTTAATTATATAATACTAGGTGCACATTACATAACATATGTACCTTAGATATGTATCATGTTAAAAATATGTATAATAATGGTACCAATGTATATAATTTTACCATAAATGTGTATCTAAATCATATAATTGTGTGATTTGGCCTATTCTAAAACTATGTAAGTGTCCAAAACATGCTTCCAAAGCATGCTTCCACTATAATCTAAAACTAAAAACTGATAAAAATGTCAATGTAGAGGATATGTTTCCAAAATATGCCCCCACTATAATCTAGATAAGTTGAATAATGAGTAAGTGTGGAGAACATGTTTCCAAAACATGCCCCCACTATATTTGAGATTTTGAACATGTGGAAGCCATACCTATATGACATACCCCCACTGAATCTAGAACTCTGAATGTGTGGAAGTCAGGCCTATATGGCATTACCTCACTAGAACTAAAATTGTGAATGTGTGGAAGCCACACCTTTATGACATGCCCCCACTAATATTCCCCCATTTGAGGTGAGGGAAGATAGAAAGTGGTAGTTACCTCACCTAAAAAGGGTAATATAACCATAGAACTATGAATGAACCATGTATCATATAGAAAGACATGTCTAAGTAAATGTATCATTGAAGTGCATAGAATGTGACACATTAAGGCCTAAGATGTATGATAAAAATCATTAAAACATATAGATAGTAACAGTATAATCTCAATAAGTAACCAAGAACACATTCAAGGGCACTTAAAAGCAAATCAAAAGATGATGGTCTAAGGAGATTGCAAACAAGGGGCATGTTCAAATAGTTACACAATCAAATGGATAGGACATATTTGAATTTTCCACAAAGATAGAATGACATTTTCAAATGTTCATACAACAAGCAATGACATATTCAAATGTAGAATAGGAAAAAAAAGGCATGGGGGATGTAAACAATGGAACATATTTAAATGCTTAATAAACAAGACAGTAGTAAGGCAAGACACTCAAAGAATTACATAAATGAAAACATAAGCAACCAATATAAACATATCAAAGTAACCCATTGATCAAATGTTTTAATAAAAAACATCAAGTACATAGCATATCAAGTACATTATGAAAGATATAAGCATGGATAAATGCATGTGTAATTATATATTAGTGCAAACATGATAATGTAAAGTGACCATAGAATGATATAACCTAAAAATATAATGATCATATAGGTGAAAGCCCCCAACATCCTAGTGACATGAGTAGAGGGAAAGCCCAACATCCAAAAGTACATAAATCATGTATTTGTGTATGCATGTATCACACTCAAATAAGAGCATGAAACATGTGTATGTATAAGTAATTAATATGATATCCATCAACATGGTGTTTCTAACTATTTTCACTTTTCACATTCAAAAGAAATAAGAAACTAAAAGGTAATGGTCAGGGGTTAGATGATACTTGGATGAAGTTGTGCACCTTATCCAGATGATTGAAGGAGCTCCTCTTTGGCTTTAGAGGACAACACCTGTTAAATAAGAAGAAAACTAAAACAAAGAAGATGTTAGATAGATGTATGGTAGACTGCCAAGCAAAGCTTGGTCCCAAAAGTGTAAAGACTTCCTTGAGGGATGACAGTCCACTAGTTGATAAAAGAGTGTTGCTAGAAAGAGAAATGGTGAAAAGACTGAACAAAAGAAATAGAGATAATGCATACCTATATTTTGTTGTTGGTCTGTCACAGTCACTGATGTCGGTGCTTCTGCTGGCGTCGGTTGGTCAAGTTGCCGACGTTGGTTATGCTACCGACATCGGTAGGGGAAATGGTTGATGTCGGTCAGGGCAATGGCCTTGGGCAAATTTTGGATAGGTTTATGGTTGACAAAGGGGTTTGGAAGGAGTCTGGGTCTATGCAAGATGGCAGGGGAGTCAATAGAGTCTTAAGAGGGATAAGGGGTAGAGGATAGGTTATCAAAAGGAGCAAGGATATGGGGAAGGCCTCTCAGCCTCTCCAAGAAGAAAGTCAGGTCGGGTCTGGTCTACAGCACTTAAAAGTAGCAAATTGAGATTGATTACCAAAGCATTCTAAAATACTGAACTAAAATAAAAGAAGAATACTTAGCTCTTAGTAGAGAACTAGAAGTGTAGAAGACTTGTTCCATTATCACTGATGTAGGAGACTTCGTGCAGCATTTTAATCAGGTGTGGAGTGACTGATGTAGAATTCTTGTAGCCTGGAGAATGATGATAGAATGTTAATCCCTGCAAAGAGTCGAGGAGCAAGAGAATTCAGATTTTGGGTGCAAGAGAATTTGCATTCAGGTCTGTGATTAGCCATTTTAGGGGTTAGGACATGGTTTTAAGCAACCGGCGTCGACCGATGGGTAACTGACATCGGTGGCTAGAGAATGGGAAAAAAGGCTATTTTTAGCCTTTTGCCCATTCTTCCATTTGTCAAGTTCAGCTACCATTGGAAAATGGTCTAAAGGCAGATTAAATAGGTGCGAGAGGTTAGTGGGAGGGTTGAAATAGGTCATAGGTAATTAAGAAGGGTCATAGGGTGATAAATGAGGTATCCAAGGGCAAGGTGAGGTGCCATGGGTAGTGTGTCAAGGGTGGTGTTATTAATTTAAAATAGGTAATTTATTTTAAATTAATAAGTGTATGGGTTAGAAATGTTTAGAAGTAGACCAAGGGGACCAAGGGGGAGTCGACTAAGGAGTAGACACAATTTTGTTGTCTACATTTGCCCCTTTTTGTCTTGTTGGTTGCTCTTGACGAACTGCAAGACAAAAATAGGAGTAAGTTGCCCTAGGTATGGGAGAAGGTCATTTTTGTCCTGTTGGTTGTTCTAGTGAACTACGAGACAAAAATAATAATTGGTTACCCTAGATGTGGGATGAGGTATTCCCCCTCAAAGTGGGAGTAAAGCGAAGGTAACCTAATATTGGGTGCCGATTTGATAGATAGTGGATGGATATGGTGAAGGTTGAGTGTGAATGTTGTAATAGTTGAGATTGCACGTATACCACTTCATGTGATAGGTAGGTCAAATTGTCGCCATCAAGGGTCGAGGAGTGCTAAAATCAAAATAATTGGTCCCCAGCATTTAGTCATAGCTGATTGGGTTAAATGATCAAAGTTGTAGCTCTAATGGTCATCATGTTCCAAGTATCCTAGGCTCAGGAAGTGCTCCTGGAAAACACAAAAATGTCACAAATATTGGGGATCAATTTGCTCGTGATCTGACAATAGGTGTGAGGGTCATAATATGGGTTGCAGACAATTTTGCTAACTATTCATGAGGTAGCATATATGTAATCAAAATAACCAAGGCAGAGTTGTCTCAAACATGGTCATGGTCTGAGGAGATAGTCACGATCTCCAAGGTCATTGGTCAAGTCGAGCTGAGATATAAGTGATCTCAAGTGATGTTTGTTGTGGTCAGGGAGATGTACGTGATCTCTAATGTGCCCCATGAGAAGTTTAGGTAACTCATTCAGTGTTAGGGCTGATTGTTTGGTCATGATTTTGGGTTGGTATGGATAGTTGGTCCATTAGATGGATGGATGAAGGAATGGTCGAGCTAACCTCAGAAGACCCCATGTCAATTGAGTGTTGCCTACATAGCCCTTGTTTGAAGGGCCTCAGGCCAATGTAGTTCTCCCTAAAAGGGAGGAAAGAGTCGAGGTTATGGATGGGTTTGACTAGGCTAAGTCATGGATGTGGGTTTGAAGAGCCTCAGACCAATGTAGTTTAGACTGGTTGATAGGTTGGTTTGGTCAGGTTAGGGTTGTTAGCATTTCCCATATGTGTGATGGTACATGCTTGAAATGATGAGTGTATGATGATGTTATAGCCTTTTCCATATTATGTGATGGTGTATTCTATAACATTGGTGATAGGGTTTTCCATCCCTAGCAAGTGTCCATATTAGTGATGGACGTATGCTAAAAATGAAATGAGTATGCTTATGCTTTAGCAAGTAATGGTTTATGCTTGGCATAAATTGTGTGGTCGATAGTTTCTATGTGTATTGGTTTCCATGGAAACTAATGTGAATAGGCTATGATAATATTAGTGGTCTAAAAAAAGTTTGGTTGGTTTGGTTTGGTTTAGAAAATGATTTGGTTGGATTTGAATTGGTTGTATGTGAACAAAGTGCATAAGAAGTGAAAGGCGCGTTGCTCTTTCATTGACAAGGACCATAATGATAGCATAGATAAGGGTTTTGTAAACAAAAGCCCCATTCATACATTACATCTTTTGACCATTGGTTTATGTTAGAGAAATAGTCAAATCACTTGACATTAAGTGAGCTCGAAATCCCTTGAGTATGTTGTGGTAATAAGCTTGATGATGTGATATGTCAGGATAGCGTAACCCTTTTTAGAAAGGATAGCTTTTCCCCTTTTATAGGTGACCCTGAGAATGACTATAGGCAAGTCCATGACTTAATAGTTTGTCAGTCAATGTTTTTTTTTGGTAGACTGATCGATGTGAGAAGTCTACGTGGGGATGTTGTTTTGTTTTGTGGTCATATGTGAAGCTGATCGATGCAAAAAGCTTATGAGAGAGTGTTGTTTGTAGCAATATTTTTAGGCATAGCCATCCTTCAAGGGATTGGTCTATATTTTTGCTTTATATGTTTTTGAGGGCTTTGAATAGTTGTCCTTCAAAGGAGCAGTCTATTAGCTACAGCAATGATGATGCAGTTGTCCTTCAAGGGAGTAGTCTGCATTTAAAGTTTATGACCTTTGAGTAGGTATCCCAGTTTTATATATATATATATATATATATATATATATATATTTTATTTTATTTTTTTTGGACTGAAGTTTTAGTCATGGACTAGCCTATAGAGGTTGAAGGGCTCCCTTTTATTAGGACAAAGCATTCATACTTTATAAAAGGGTTACATAGTGTTCATTTAGGGGAACAGGGTTGAAAGGAATGAGGATTAAAATGGCAGGGATTGCTCAAGGGACGAGCTCAAGTTAAATTTCAAGTGAATGAGTACTTGACTAATAATAGAATGGTCGTAGATGCAAGGCATTAAGGGGCTCAAGTTCTGGTCGACCTTCAAGAGAAGATAGATGATAAGTCCCTGATCCATACTTGTGCATTATGATATAAGGTCCGAGCCAATTAGGAGCAAACTTGCCTCATTTACTTCTTTCTATGTTGGTCACGTGTTGGTTTTCTTTAAGGACGAGATCCTTGATTTTGAAATCTCGTTCTCTTTGATTTTTGTTATAGGCATGTTTGATACAATTTTGATAGATGTGGAGATGGTTAAGGGCAGCAAGACAACATTCGTCAAGTAACTCAAGTTGAGCTAATTAATCTTGACAAAAGTCATCATTAGAAAGAATGTCATGTAAAGAGATGCATAAAGAAGGTATCTATACTTCAAGAGGTAGGACAGCCTCTGTTCCATACACTAAAGAGAAAGGTGTAGCACCCGTAGGGGTTCGAATGCTAGTGCAGTAGGCCCACAAAGCAAAGGGAATGTGAATGTGCCAATCCCTTCCAGTATCGTTGACCACCTTCATGAGGATTTTGGTTAAGATTTTGTTGGAAGCCTCGACATGCCCATTTGTTTATGGGTAGTAAGGCGAGGAGAAGCTAAGCTTGATGCCAAACGAGTCACAAAGTTTCTAGACAGTTTTGTTTTTGAAAGACTTGCCATTATCGGTGATGATTTTGTGAGGTGCACCAAAATGATAGATGATGTGTTGATTGATGAAGTCAATGATTTTGTCAGCTTTAGCGGAGATGAGGGGAACCACTTCCACCCATTTAGTGAAGTATTCAGTTGCAGTGATAATTGATTGACGTCAAAGAGATGAATGGGGGTTAATCTCACCGATTAGGTCCAAGCCCCATTGTGAAAAGGGCCAAAAGTTTGTAGCAACTTGTAGAGCATGGCTAGGGACGTGAAGCAAGTTAGTGTGTTGTTGGGATTTGATACAACACCGAACATAGTTGCTGCAGTCTTGGTGAAGAGTGGGCCAATAATAGCCCAGGCAAAGGATACATTTTGCAACTGAGTTACCACTAAAGTGTCTACCACAAATCCCATCATGGACTTGTTTGATGGCATGAGATGTTTTAGTGGAGGTTAAACATTGAAGAAGGATGCCATCAAAACCTCATTTATAGAGAAGACCCCCTAGCATAGTATATCAAGCTGTGCTTTTGATAAAAGCCTATCGCGTATTACTAGAGAGATCAGGGGGGACAATTGAGAAAGTTAAGTAGTCCACAAGTTGTTTATACCAAACATCCCATGGACTAGAGTCAATGGTGGTGATGAGGTTGACATTAGTGGAGATATATGAAGTTAATGCCAAATGGTGTACCATAACATAGATTCTCAAGGAGGCAGATGATGATGGGATACGTGAGGCGAGGGAAGCCATGGTGTCGGCAAACTTATTCATAGATTGAGAAATAGTTTGCAAGAGGTAATGGTTGAAAGATTCTAGCAGGGTGTCAACACGGTGTTTGTACCTTTGCAAAACTTCATTTTTACAAAGATATGAATCATTGATTTGATTGACGACTAGTTTTGAGTCACCGAAGATGTTGATGGTCTTAGTGCCTGGGAAAAGGGCAGTTTGAAGTCCCAAAATTAAGGCTTCATATTCAACCATGTTGTTGGTACATTTAAAGTCAAGTTTGAAAGATAGAGCCATGGGCTTACCCTCGTGTGGGATGAGAATGACCCCTGCACTCCCACCATGTTGACATTTGGATCCGTCAAAGAACATTGTCATTTGATAGAATATGTCATCGGTGGATAACATGGTGATGGATTCGTTAAGGAATTTGCAGTGAGAAGGTTAGTTGTCAAGTAGAGGGGCATCTGCTAGTTGGTCAGTGATTGTTTACCCCTTTATAGACTTTTGTTGGATGAATTCCAAGTCAAACTCAGCAAGAAGCATGAGCCAACGAGCCATACACTGATTTTGGTATGGTTTTGAATGCATGTATTTTAGAGGTTCGATGTGGGTGATGACATAAGTTTTGTGATTGAGAAGATAATGACGGAGTTTGGTAGTGGCAAAGACTAATGCCAAACAGAGTTTTTTGGTATGAGTATACCGAGTTTCATAGTCAATGAGCGTTCGGCTTATGTAATAAATCACTTGCTCACAATGTTGTTCGTCTCGGTGCGTGATCATGGCACCTAAAGAATGGTTTATTACTGAGATGTAGAGATAGAAAGGTTGGTCATCTTTAGGTGGAATAAGGACTGGTGGAGAGACAAGATAGCATTTAAGGGCTTTGAAAGCCTCTTGGCAATCCTTATCCCAATTAAAGGAGACATCCTTCTTGAGGAGGTGATGAAAGGGTTGACATCGGTCAGAAAGCTATGAGATGAAGCGATGAATAGATTGGAGCTTCCCTTGTAGGCTGTGAAGTTGCTTTAGATTGGTAAGTGGCAGCATCTCGAGTATAGCTCTTATCTTAGCGGGATCAATCTCAATGCCACAAAGAGAAACGATGAAACCCAAAAGCTTCTCTGAGAGAACCCCAAAGATGCATTTCTTGGGGTTAAGATGAATATTGTATTGGAGGAGGTGAGTGAACATGATTTTGAGAATAGTCAAATGGTCATGGCAGAGCTTAGATTTGCCTAGTAGGTCATCCACATAGTCTTCCATGATTTTGTGGAGGGGATCATGAAAGATGTAGGTCATGGTGCGTTGATATGTGGTGCCTGCATTTTTTAGGCCAAAAGACATGACCCTATAGCAAAAAGTCCCCCATGGGGTGATGAAGGTGGTTTTGTGTTGATCTTCTAGCACAATCAGGATTTGGTTATATCCTGAAAACCTGTCCATGAGTGATAACATCTCATGACCGACCATAAGATCAACAAGTTGGTCAATGTTGGGTAGAGGAAAATTGTCCTTTGGGCAAGCCAAGTTAAGGTCACAATAGTCGGTACAAATTTAGATCCCCCCAGTTGCTTTGGTGACAGGGATGATATTTGACACCCATTACAAATAATCAATGGGTTGGATAAAGTAGACGGAGAGAAGACGCTAAAGCTCCTCTTTGACAAAGAGTGCAACTTGAGGATGCATCTTATGAAGCTTTTGCCTGACAGGCTTAGCTTTTGGGTTTGTGACGATGTTATGGATGACAATGTTAAGGTCGATGCCAGGCATATCGCTGTAGGTCCAAGCAAATGCTTTGCTATGGTTTGAAAAGAATTTGGTGTAGTCAATTTGTTTTTGGGCGTCTAAAAATTGACCAATCTTTAAAATGTGAGGAATATCAAAAGATGGAAGGTTAATGTCAATGGTTGATTCATATAACATAACCTGTATTTCTAAAGGAAGTGATCATTGGATGAAAGAGTCATCTACACCCATGTAGGTGAGAATGGCATCATCATCCATGCATTGGACGGTGTTGATGGTAGCAAATTTATCATCTATCATGTTTGGATAAATGAGAGGGAGAGACCTGGATACCCCACCTAGTCGATAGGTTAGGGGTTCCAAGCGAATGGTGTTTATGGAAAAAAACTAGGAGGGATGGAAACCACCGACTCCATAGGTGAAGATGGGGGAATAGGTGAGTTTGGAGGTGATTGGTCTATGATAGGTTTGGGGCAAGGGTTTTCAAAAGTTTCAGTAGGTTCTTCAAAACCCAGGCTATGTCACTTCTTGGCATTCTTTATGGCCTCGTCATTTGGTGGTTTGACAGGCTGGTGGGAGCCTTGTTCATAGCATCCAAAGCCAAAGCCCTTCCACGCACACCTATAAAGATATGTGTGAGCAAATTTTGGGTTGCCAAGAAAAGAGAAGTTAGACGTAAATAGTTGGGGTGATGAAAGAGGATTCCCATCAGTGAGAGCTTGATCTAGCCCTCCATAGACGAGATTTGTTTGAAGATTAGGAGGACCATAAGGGATGACCATTCCAATATGATGGTCATAGCTAGGATTGCGATGAAGTTGTCCATACTCTTGAGGAGTTTAGAACATGTCCAAGGTGAGTAAATGATACTCCCCAAGTGAAAGACGTTGGAAGATATCTTTCATAGGGTCTTTTGTTGTCACTTGAGGAGGTGGTGTGGGTGTATCTGTCATTTGCATACTTGTTGAAGCTTCTGTGGGTGGAGGCAGTGTTTAAGTTGATGTCTTGAAAGGAATGAGAACATCGTTGGGTCGATAGTTGTGTTGCATGTTTTGAAAGGGGAGGGGTCTATAGGAATGACATGGACCTGACCGTCGTGTTCAAATTTGACACAACGGTGTAATGTAGAAGGGACACAGGCCATGGCCCAAATCCAAGGCCATCTTAATAAAATGTTGTACTAGAACTCTCCCTCGATGATGTAAAAGAGCTCTGGGATTGTTCGTGGGCCAACATGAATATGTAAGATGACGGTGCCAATGGTAGTGGCGGTGGTGTCATTAAAAGATTAAAGAATTGCGTCAGTTTTTGATACGCAATTCTTTGGGAGGGCTAATTGGTCATAGGCATGGGTGGAAATGATATTGATGCTAGCTCCCCCATCAATCATAACTCACTTAATGTGAGTTTGATCAACATAGGCTGTGATGAAAAGGGCAGCATCCTGATCTTCCAAGTTGGAGGTAGGAATTTTAGAATCACTAAAGGTAATAGAGGCAACGGTGGGTAATGATTGGACTAAGGCAGCTAGTGGTTGGGGGTCCTCAGGTTGGACCTCCACTGCCTGTAAAGCCTTGATTAAATCTTGATGATGTTGTGGAGAGCTTTGAATGAGGTCATATAAGGACATCTTCATGGGGGTTTGGTGAAGTTGTTTCACCATAGAATCATGGATTGCCTCCGAAGAAGTGGGTTGGTATGTACCCAAGATAGAAATCTTGGGTTTGGGTGGTTGAGCAAGTTTGATAAATGGGTAAGTCCAAGGAATAGCAACCTTCTCTTTTCCTTTATCCTTTATAGTTTGTGACCTAGTGGCCACATTGATGGTGTTAATCTCGAATAAAGGGGACGAAGGAAGTAAAGGGACCATAGTCTGATGATGGGATTCTGATGAAGGTGGAGAGGTTGGAGTGACATTAGATGGTGTTGGAGATTTGTTGATAGTATCCTCAATAAGAAGGGTGTATTTTTCCATGAATTGGTGGATGACAACCTTAAGGGCACAATAATTTTTAGTGTCATGCCTAGGTGTGCGATGATATTGGCAAATTTTAGTATCATCGAACCAAGACGGCTTTGGTTCGAGAGGTTGAAATGGTTTTATAGGTGGAAGAGTGATGTTAGAAATTTGAAAAAGTTAGCGTAGTATCAAAGCATATGAACCCACTAAGGGGTCCGTGCTTGTTGATGTACTAGGTGTTGATGACTTTTGTTTGGGAGTTGTTGAGGGAGACTTCCGTACCACCTTTTGGGTTGGTGGTGCGGCCACTCATGTAGACAACACTTTATTTGCGAGGGGTGCCAAATTTTTTAGATGAGGTAGCTTTGTGGTGGGTAAAGGGAGTAATGGAGGCAACTTGTTTTTGTTAGGTATTGGAGTAGGGAGCACTCCTATTAAGGTAGAGGGATGTGGGCCCAAAATGGAGGGCAATGATGATGGTGGAGGAGGAGTTCTCTGATGTGGTTTAGTAGCCTTCTTTAGTTTAGTGTGAGGACTACTATTGTGTAAGGCAAGGTTCAAGTCTACGTTCACTTGTGCGTGAGTGAGGTTAGATATGGGGTGAACACCGAGGGATTTGACTGGTGTTGGTATGGTGGATGTTTGTGAGGGTTTAGGTTCAGATGTGGATGGTTGGGCTTCTAAAGATTTGGAAGTAGAAGCCTGATCTTCATTGGTGACTTTTGGAGATTTTGTCATAGAAGGGTCGATAGTATGAGATGAAATGGGATGTGTAAGATAAGGAGCTTTGAGTCACTCCCATAATGCCTCATGCTCTAACTTCTTCGAATGGAGAAATCCTAAGTTCTCAACCAATCGAGAGAATGGTTTGGAAGATGTTGGATAAGGCTTTGGTTTTTTAGAAGATGTGGGTGGTTGTGAGATCTGAAATGTGTTAGATGCAGTGATCTCAGGCCAAAGGCGAGAAAGAGTCATCACTGGATCATCTTCAGTCAAAGTAGGTAAAGAGACAAGTTCTTCTCTTGGTGGAAAAGGAATTGGAGAATGTGACTCCTCAAGAGGATAGAGGGCAGGGATGATTGTGCCTTCTACTTGTGGTTGAGGAGTAGGAAAGGTAGGGTCCTCCATTGGTAGTAGGAAGAATGAAGGTGGGGCTAGCAGGCTGGTATGGTTAAAGCGTCCTCCAATATAAGAGGGGTAAATGGAGAACTAATAGGAGAAGAAGGTTCTTCCACCTGTGGGGGAGAAATAAGAGAAGAAGGCTCTTCTACCTATGGTGGACAAATAGGAGAAGAAGGCTCTTCTACCTATGGTGGACAAATAGGTGGACTAACCTCTTCAGTTTGTGGAAGAGGTTGGTTAAGGATGGAAGGCAAAACCATGTTGATTGTGCGTATATTACGCTCTTGGGGGTCATCGGCCATGGTCTAAATGTTATTTTGACTAGGGGATGGTTAGGGAAAGGTTGTCTAAAGATGTCTATGTTTTGGTTAGGTGGCACATTTGGGTTATCCAAAACAAGATCACCTTTATCTGACATGTCTTGGATAATGTTTTTGAAGGTTTTGTAGTTGTTTATGTCATGGCCTTTGGCACGGTGATAATTACAGAAGTCATTTTCCCTATACCATGTAGGGATGGCTTTTGCGGGGTCAAATTGTGGTGGTGGTCAAATTTGAGGGAGATTGAGGACTCCTTGTTTAACTAGTTTATCCAACATGGACGCGTATGATTCTCCAATTAGAGTATATTGACGTTGTACGTATCATTGTTGGAATTGTCTTGTAATGCTTTGAGATGTGGAAGGGTCGGATTGGTTAGTTGTGGTCGATGATGACGATATAAGTACCACAGCATTTGCTAACCCCTTAGATTTGGAATTGGAGGAAGAAGATTTAGATGAAGGGTCATTGAATTTTGTGTTGTTATTTTTACTACGTAATTTGATTTTATTTTCTTCGACAACACGAAGTTTAACCTTCCTAGCCATGGTGAAAGCTTCATCAAATGTGCGGAATGTTTGGACCCACAAAGTAGATGAGATGTGTTTGGCACACGCTTGTGAAAAGAGCTCAATGAGCTTAGGTTGAGGTAAAGAAAAGGAGAGTTGGTTGATTAGACCTCTCCAACGGGCAACGAGATCAACTATGGATTCATCATCGAATTGTCTGATAGAATATAGGTTCGTGATGGAGACCTTCTTAGTTATGTTGATCGAGAAGTCATCAAGAAATAATTGGGTGAGTTGAGTGAAAGAAAATAGTGAGTGACTAGTAATAGAACTATACCAATTGAGGGCAGCAGCGGAAAGTGACATGGGAAATGTGCATAGTAATAACGCATCATGATGTGCTATAAGGTAACAAGCGTGTCTAAACACTCGTAGATGCTATTGTGGGTCCTCTTTACTCTGGAAGCGAGTAAACTTGGGAAGTTCTCACTCACTAGGATATGGTCAGATTGGGACTGAAGGATGAATAGGTTCATTATAGATTTGTTCATATGAGAGAACATTTCTTGAACCCGAAACGGATGTCTCAAGATTAGACACCTTATCCATCAACATCTTGATTAGATCGGTTGATGGATTTGTAGGTGGGGTGCCCCCTAGGTTGTAAGGCATTTGGAAGGTGTTAGGTGGAGCGTATGACATAATTGGTTGCACTTGTATAGGCACAACATATTGGTAACTAGTCATAGGGACTGAAGTTGAAGTCAAGGGTGGTTGTGTCATGAAGCTAGAGGGCACAATTTGACTTGATGTCGCCAAAGGTGGTTGGATGGTGGCAACACTAGCCAAAGGATAGGTAGTTACTCTTGTGTTTATAGGTGCAAGAGTAGGTGGGATGGAGACAATTAAGTTCTAGAATGGTGTAGAACTTTATTGAATGGTTTGTGGTTGAGGGGGTACAAAAACCCCAAAGGAGGTAGGTCCAAAAATAGAAGGAGAGGTCACACTTTTAAGATTGGTCATGGTCGGGTTGTTAGTTGAGGCAATGGTTGGGTGACCATGGGTTGGGTTACGGAGGCTAATGATATGATTGTCATTTTAACTAAAGAAGTCAGCATCCCATAAATTGGGTTGCCTGAAGGATCTCGCATTTGACTTCTTGCGAGATAGTGCTAAAGAGCCTTGACATTGAGGTCAAGCAATCTTTTAAAGTCTTGGTGCCCTTCAGGACTAATATGGGGTTGAGTTGGGGTTGGAGTATGCTCAGTGTCTGAATGATACTCTATTAGAGGACTTGATATATAAGGCAAAGGCGGGAGTGGTTGTTGCCTTGCATGGTCAACAAGAGTTTTGGTTTGACTACGTGTCAAAACCATCCAAAGCAAAAGGGGGGTTTAGGTTCTAAAAACTGTATGTTTCAGCCTCAAAAAACCAGAATGTGTTTTTAACAGCAAAAAGGTCAAGTTTTTGGCTTGCTATTTGAGAAGAAAGAATTTTTTTTTACAGTGACTGACGTCGATAGAAAAATTGATATCAGTGAATTAGGTTGCCGATGTCAGTCAGATAACTGATGTCGGTGAAATAATTTTTGATGTCAGTGGAAAAACCGATGTCAGTTACTGTGTATTTCTAGAAACTCAAAAAATTGAAAGTTTTTGGAAGAAAGAAGAAAGTCTGAGTTGTTTTTAGATCTCAGAATGTGACCTCACCAGCTCAAAAAACTAGATAGAGATAGAAAAATAGGTGAAGACAAGTAGCCTCTAAACATTAAATTCCTAAGAATAAGTTTTAGAGTCTTGTTGGCTTATGCCTTAGAAGAGTGTGTTTGGGAAGTTGGGCTTTTAGAATGGATCCTAAAAGAGGCAGTCTAAGGTTGGTTTCGGGTTAAGTTTTGGTGCTCAAAATCTATATTAGGTTCTGTACGTGGCCTGGTGCTAGGAGCTTGCTCCCCTCACTTCACGAGCCCAGAAATAAGCTGGGTCACTTAGCCAGTATATACTTCCCCTAGAGTTTATACTCTGCCAGAGAACAGAGTGGGTTCTCCCCTTGGTAGTGAAGTCCAAGTGGGATTGCCAAGAAGGGTAAGGTATCCACTAGGTGATGAAATCCTAGTCGGGCCTTGTCTCAAGTATGTTTAGATCTTTAGTTGTGAAAGTGGTCTAGTCGTGTAACATAAGTGCACTACGATTTATTCATAATGTGTTTTTAATTACTAGATGTGAGAGCTAAGTATGCATTCAAGCAGAAATGAAATGCAATAGATTTTAGCCCAAACTGAAATGTTTTGTTCGGATGCAAACAATTAGGAAAAGGTTAAGAGCATGAACTTCACTACTCTAAGATGCAGAAAAGAAGTGACAAGAAGAAAAAAAGAAAGAAGTTCTTTTTAACTTGTGCTTATGGTTTCGTTTCAAAATAAAGAGATAGAAGAAAAGGATGCAAGAAGAGACCAAATGCACCTATATGAATGTTTGCCTTTTAGAAGAAATGAACCCGAGGAAAACTCTAGGGTCCCACTGGGCGTGCCAAAATGTTTCTAACTATTTTCACTTTTCACATTCAAAAGAAATAAGAAACTAAAAGGTAATGGTCAGGGGTTAGATGATACCCAGATGAAGTTGTGCACCGTATCCAGATGATTGAAGGAGCTCCTATTTGGTTGTGGAGGATGACACCTGTTAGATAAGAAGAAAACTAAAACAAAGAATATGTTAGATAGATGTATGGTGGACTGCCAAGCAAAGCTTGGTCCCAGAAGTACAAAAACTTCCTTGAGGGATGACAGTCCACTAGTTGATAAAAGAGTGTTGCTAGAAAGAGAAATGGTGAAAAGACTGAACAAAAGAAATAGAGATAATGCATACCTATATTCTATTATCGGTCTGTCACAGTCACCAATGTCGGTGGTTCTACTGGTGTGGGTTGGTTAAGTTGCCAACGTCGGTTATGCTGTCGACATCGGTAGGGGAAATGATCAATGTTGGTTAGGGCAATGGCCTTCGGCAAATTTTGGATAGGTTTATGGTCGACATAGGGGTCTGGAAGGAGTCTGGGTCTGTGCAAGATTGTAGGGGAGTCAATAGAGTCTTAAGAGGGACAAGGAGTAGAGGACAGGTTGTCAAAAGGAGCAAGGATATGGGGAAGGCCTCTCAGCCTCTCCAGGAAGAAAGTCAGGTTGGGTCTGGTCTACAGCACTTAGAAGTAGCAAATGGAGATTGATTACCAAAGCATTCTGAAATACTAAACTGAAATAAAAGAAGAATACTTAGCTCTTAGTGGAGAACCAGAAGTGTAGAAGACTCGTTTCGTTATGGCTGATGTAGGAGACTTCATGTAGCATTTCAATTAGGTGTGGAGTGACTGATGTAGAATTCCTATAGCTTGGAAAGTGATGATAGAATGTTGATCCCTACAAAGAGTCAAGGAGCAAGAGAATTTGGATTTCGGGTGCAAGAGAATTTTCATTCGGGTCTGCGATTAGCTATTTTGGGGGTTAGAACGTGGTTTTAAGCAACCAACATCAGTGATTCTATCGACGTCAGCTGATGGGTAACCGACGTCAACGGCTAGAGAATGGGAAAAAAGGCTATTTTTAACCTTTTGCCCGTTCTTCCATCTGTTGAGTTCAGTTGCCGTTGGAAAATGGTCCAAAGGCAGATTAAATAGGTTTAAGAGGTTAGTGGGAGGGTTGAAATAGGTCTTAGGTAATTAAGAAGGGTCATAGGGTGATAAATGAGGTATCCAAGGGCAAGGTGAGGTGCCATGGGTGGTGTGTCAAGGGTGGTGTTATTAATTTAAAATAGGTAATTTATTTTATATTAATAAGTGTATGGGTTAGAATGTTTAGAAGCGGACCAAGGGGACCAAGGGGGAGTCGACCAAGGAGTAGACACAATTTTGGTGTCTACACATGGAACTAACACATAGATGCCAAGGAGATAATAAAATATGTCTATGTCAAAAATAATGGATTTTTTATTTTTTTGGTTTTGTTTGGTATATATTTGGATTATTGAAAGAGTCTCACATAATATATTTATGTAAGTGCACGATGTTCATTAGGATTTTTAGATTTTTTCCTTCTAGTGTAGCAAGGTTGTATATGCATTTTCCCAGTTTTTATGTAATCATAAATGGTCCTAGCCAATTTGGTTTAAACTTTCCTTTCTTATACTTTTTGCATTGGTATTCTTTTGATTTTATTTAGTACCAAGTCACCCACAACAAAGTCACATGGCTAAGCCTTTTTGTTATATGCTCACTTAATGTGATCTTGATAGATTCGTAAGTGTTTCATAGTCTATGCATTTTTCACTTACTTCTTCCAATTGATGTAATCACTTTTCATGATATTTATTATCTATGGTGATGTCTTTGAGAGAAACATGCAAGGAAGGTATCTCAAGCTCAATCAGTAAAATTACATTTATACCATATACCAAATAATAAGGTGTAGCTTAGGTAGGTGTGTGAACATTAGTGTGGTATTCTCATAAATTATACACCATCTATTGGTACCACTCATTACCATATCATTTAACTATATTTCTAAGTATTTTGATAATAGTCTGATTGGCTTCCTCTACCTATCCATTACCTAGTGGGTAATAAGGTGTAGAATTGTATGTTTAATTTTGTATTTACTACAAAAGAATTTTACTATCTTATTTTTAAATGATGTTAGATTATTTTAAATAATAGTTGAAGGTATGCCAAAATAGGAAATAATTACTTCATGATGTAATTTATACTTAACATTTTACGTAAACCAGTATAATATATAAGCTTGATAGAGGAAATTATAAATATCAATGTACCATTTTATGTTTGTAGAACTAAAAGTAACAGCAAGAATGGATAAAACATCTATTCTATCATAATAAATGAAAGGATCATGTAACTATCATATGTTAAAATTTATGTGATCATCATTGATATCAAAAGGCATTAAAGATGCCACACTTGCCATGGCATCTACATGGCAATTATCTTTATGGGGAATATTATCAATATAAAATGTATCAAACAACTTTGTGAGTTTATCCACCTTTTCTTTGTATGGAATAATATTCTCCTCTTTCATCTAGTAATGATTGGTACCTTGATGAACAACCAATTAAGAATCACCAAAAAATTTAATGTCCTTTATATTAAGTTTTTGTGCTATGGATAACCATATTATCAATGCCTCATATTCGGTTGTATTGTTGGGGAAAGAAAAGGATAATTTGTAGGAGAAAGGCATGTATTCACCCTTATGTGTGTTAAATACAATGCCATCAATTTCTCTTATTCTACATCTGGACCCATCAAATAATAATGTCCATGGATTGGAAGATATATTATATGCCTCAAACTCATCATGGAAAGCTTTGTTGAGTGGAAAAAGACCTGGTATAAGAGTTGTAGCTAATTGGTCGACTATAGCTTGACCTTTTATTGACTTTTTGGATGAAAAATTAAGATCAAAATATGTATGTTGTATCACCCATTTTGTAATGTGGTTACTTTTTATTCATAATGAACTTTAATGGATCTTCTTTAATTATAACATGAAACTAATTATTGAGTAGATAATGCCATATATTTTGGGTAACAAAAACCAAGGCTAAACATAAATTTTACATTGATGTATATTTGTATTCATAATCAACCAACTAATGATTGATGTAATAAATTATTCACTTTTTGTGATCATCATCATATTATGTTAATAAGGCTTCATGATTGACTGAGATATAAAAAAGTAACGGTTTATCTAGAATAGGAGGCATGAATATTAGTGGGTTTGATAAATATTTTTTTATTTTATCAAAAATTTGTTGACAAACATCATCCCATATAAATTTTGTGTACTTTATTAGAAAATGCGTGAAATAAATCATTCTATCAACCAACTAAGTAATAAAGTGATAAATAGCTTGAATTATGCCCTTTAGACATCGTAACTACTTTAGATTGGTTGGGAGTGGCATTTCAACAATGGATTTTATCTTTTTTGGATCAGCTTCGATGCCTCACTAATAAATAATATACCCAAGTAGTTTTCTTGAAGATACTCTAAAATCACATTTTTAGGGATTTAAATGATTATTAAACTTTTTCAAGCATTCAAATATTTGTTGTAAATTAGTAGCATGGTCTTGGAAATGTTTGGATTTTTAAAGTAAATAAATCACATAATATTCAATAGTTTTATGAATAAAATTATGAAATATATGAGTCATGACCCTTTGGTATGTGGCTCCTACATTTTTCAGTCTAAAAGTCATGACTGTATAACAAAATGTGCCCCATGTTGTAGTAAATGTTGTCTTTTCTTGATCCACTAGGTTAATTTTAATTTGGTTATATCTAGAAAAGACATTCATAAATGAAAATGTCTCTTATCTAGCTATAGAATTGATAATCATGTCAATATTAGTAATAGATATCATCATATGCCCCCAAGTAGTCTAGTAATGATTCATCATTAGATAACTCATCTAATGTCACAATTTTTAGGGAAGCATTCTCATCGATCAGATGAGGGTTAACCAATTGGATCTTGATTGTCGAGGTATGCATATATTCTATTTTGGCCTTTTGAAAATAATTTGAACTATGATACTTATGCTTGTGACTTAAATTTTTTTCTAAAAAACCCTAGCCTTGATAGTTTGTATTATTTGTAGGAGAGATAAGTTGATTTATGCCTTGCTCATTTTTACCCAAACCTTGTCCTTTGTGTTTAACTCAAATTTTTCTTTTTATCTATTTATATAAGAAAGGTAAAACTAAAATATGGGTAAAGGTTGGTAGAACCTATATGTGGTGTGCACTCTATAATCAAGATGGTTGTAGATACTCTTCTTTGGCTCAGGAAGATGAGCTATAATAAGAGAGAACTAGAAAAGGGTTGGTTAGTTAGGTAGGTTGGGTGGATTGCCTAGCAAGCTAGATCCAAGATGTCTGAGCTATCTAGGAGGCTATCAATCCACCTTTTGATACAAGTTAATATTAAAAAGAAAGGTTTCATAACATAAAATTACTAGTTTTAAATAAATAAATACTTTACAAATGAAATGTTTGTGTCTTAACAAAATAACATTTAGGTGAATGCTAAATTATTAAATAAATATTTAGGTGAGGTCAAGTTATTATTTCTAGTCTTTGAGGTGACAGAGGTTAAGAAAAAAGGGTTTAGTTGAGGTTTAATTGGTAGTTGATGGTTGTTGGTTTTAGTCAAAAAAGTTTACACAGTGACCATTAGTGGTCAAAGTGATCATCAATGATTACCATCAGTTGACAGGGTCCAATTAAGTTTACAAGTTGGATGTCAAGCAAATGGTAGATAGGCATAGTAGGTTGTTGGGAGTTAGTTACTTAGTTGAGAGGTTAGAGGTAGCTAGTTAGAAGTGGTTTGGTTTAGATAAAGGTGTCAAAATGAAACAAAGTAATTAAATAATTCAAAATAGATACTTAGCTTTGTTATTTGAAGTTGGTTGAAGATGTTGGTGAATCCTAGAGGAATTTTGGTAGAGGTTCAGGTCTTCATCATGCTTATAGACATGTTGAAAACCTATAAAGAAAACTCTCCTTCTAGTAGATAGTTGTTGATCTAATAATTAGTCCTAAGATTTGATAGTTAGAGAGACTAATTTAGAGAATAATTATCTAGGATGAAGATCATGAAGCCCCTTTCTTGGTCTTGCTCTCTTTATTTTATAGGCAAAAGAAGAGATGTTCTTGCTACCAAAATTTAATAGGCATATGTGTTAGCATATGATCAAATTAAATTTTGATGTGTTATCTCACACAAAGATTGAGTTTGAAGGATTGGGAGGTGAGGACCTAACCATCGATGGTCAACCTAACCATCGATGGTCAACGTAACCATCAACGGTCATGGTGACCATTGATAGTTGAGTGTTTAGAGGTAAAGGGTCAAGGTGAATTTTATATAGTTAGGTTGGGTTAAGGGTCAACGGTGAATGGTCGAGGTTAAGGTGGGTTATAAAGGTGGGTTTAGGTAGGTTGGAAATCCAATGGTATTTTCACATTCAGAACCATCATGTGTGGTTTTTTAATGTCTAAATTTTTCCCCTTTTTATTTTGTAGTTTATATCAGCAATCTACAAAATAAAAATGGATTGTAGGTTTAAGGTTCAGTTATCCTGAGTATGGGAGAAGGTGATCCTCCTCAAACTAGGACTTTAGGTTTGATGATTGGTTAAGTGGATGGGAAGGTAGGTGACAAGGGTGGTAGGTGAGGTTGGGAATTAAGGTACAAACATGCACACAAAATATGACTAATTATGATAGTTAAGATCATGGATAGACTAAGTTTCCAATGTTGGTTAAAATAAGTTTGGTTTTAGAAGGACAGGGGATGGGGTAACTAGTCAACAACGTTAGGCAAAGATGATCAGGTCACTCTATAAATATCCTAGACAAATTCAATGTCTCATAGATCCAAGGTAGGAAGTGCTCCTACGAAGACATAAAAATGGTTGGTTAGGCATGAGGCGGTGCAAATTCAAATGTTTAACATGGGAAGGTAATCGGTGTGGTCAAAAGGACCAAGGTAAGTTCATCATAAAATATGTGAATAGTTTGGGTCAAAATGGCCAATGTCAAGGTAGATGTGGTTAGATGGTTGATTCATTGGTTTCAAATGGTGCTCTTCAATGGTTTATAGTTAGTTTTCATAGAATAGGTGCTCTCTGAAGGTTGGTTAGTGGTTTTCAAATGGGTTTCCCCAATTTGGTGTACCACTTAGTTTAGTTTGGTAGGAGAAGGGTAATCTCCAATGCTTCATGGTTGAGGTAAGGGTAGGTTGGATAAGGTTAATCTCCAAAGTTTGGGTTTGTTTTGGAAGATTTTAAGAGAAAGGTAATCTCCAAAGGTTAGGGTTAATAGAAAAGGTGCTCTCCAATGGTTCATGGATTGGTTAGTTTGATGGGTTGGTTTCAATGACTCACAAGGGGGAAGACACATATGCCTAAGTGGTCATAGAAGTATAAAGAGGAGGCTAAATGCCTTGATTTACAAATACCATGATGGTAAGATGGGTGGGCTTATGAACATAAACCCTTGTCATATTTTTTCTTTATTGTTAGTTCGATGCTTAAAAAAGGGGGTAGCTTGATCACATGGTGTCAAGTAAGCTCAAAAATCCCTTGATTTTTGGAGGACAAAAGGGGAGATGGATGATAGGTAGTGGGTGACAAGTAGGGTAAACTTATTACGGGGATGGCTTGCCCCTTTTGTAGGTGACCTAAGAACCATGATAGATAAGTCCATGTCATATGTTAGGTGTAGACTGATCGATGTCGGAAGTCTATTGATTCTATTGTGAAAGTTGATTGTAACTTTCTTGAAATTTATTGTTGTTTGATTTTGATATAGGTTCTATTTATTTCTTAGTACGATATGTTTGGGAAGTTGATCAATGCAAGAAGCTTCAAATGATTATTTTTGACAAAGTTGACTTAGTCATCCTTCAAGGGAGTGGTCTAAGTTTAGATTTGTTCATGTTTGATAGTTGTCCTTCAAGGGAGAATTTTACCTTAAGTTCAAGAAATTTTAAATTTTTTGGGGAAGCTATCCTTCAAGAGAGCAGTCTATATGCTAGATATGTTGATCCAAGTGATAGTTTGGTATCCCAAATTATTTATATGTTGTTTTAGACATGAACTGTCTATATAGGCCTAAGGTTTTTCATTATGGAGGAAAATACATAGCAGAAGGAGGTTGATTATGGGTAAAAGAGATGTTTTAAGTAACAAAAACCATGGAAATTCATCCTAAAAAGGTTGGAAAGTACCATGAAGATCATGTCATGGGTAGATCCATGGTATCCATGCTTAGGATTAGGCCAAGTTTATGATGAATAATCACATGATCCTATTTTTAATCAGTTGTCCTTAAGGATAAGGAGATGAAAGTGATTGAAAACAAGGGATGAGATTAATTTAGATGTAAGATGACAAGGAACTTCGTTTAACTAAATAATAGGTGCATAAATACAAATGCATTTAAGGAGGTTGAGGTTCTGATATGCCTTAAAATCCATGCTTGCATAAATGGTTATTGTTAATCAATAGATTAGATATCCCTCAGTTACTTTTTGACACTTGATTAGACATGGAAAAGATTTGTATTGATATAAGGTGAGGTTAGTTAGGTGATAGTTTGGTGGAGAAGGGTAATCTCCAATGGTTAGGGAAGAACATGACTCCAAAATAGGTTGAGTGGTGTCAAAATGGGTTTCCCCAATTTGGTATACCACTTATTTTAGGATGGGTTGATGGAGAGGGTACTCTCTAAAGTTTTGAGGAGAAGGTGACTCCCAAATCAGTTGCCAATCACAAAAAATGTGAAACAATGAAACAGGTGGCCCAAAATGACTAAGGTTAAAGTCATTTGGTTGGTTGGTTGATGGAGAAGGGTAATTTCCAATGGTTTCATGGTTAAGGTAAGGTGGTTTCTTTGTGATTTATTAGGTATCCAAGGTAGGATGTGATCCTAAGAAAGCATAAATTGTTGGTAAAGTAGATAAGGGTAATCTCCAAAGGTTAGGTAGGTTGGTGGAGAAGGTGACTCCACTAGGTAGGGGGAGAAGGTGATTATCTAATAAGTTTGGTTGTGTGAAGGAGAAAGGTAATCTCCAATAGTTTAGGGTTGGTTGGTTGATAGGTTGAGGCAAAAAAATTCCAATGGTTAGTTTGGTCAATTGGTTAAGGCAAAGGTGGTGGTTGATAAATGGTCAAAACCTTATAGAGGGAGAGATCCCCCAGTTTGCTCTTTTCATGGATGCTTGAGATGGGAAAAATATCCCAAAGTGAAGGTGTCAGTTATTAACAAGGTTTAGGAGGGGTGAATATGACTTCATCCACCTCAAAAAAAGGGTGTTATTTGCTAGTCATTAGGTGTTAATATCTAGTGGTTAGTTGGTTCAAGTTGTAGGTGGTGGTTCGGGTGGAATTTTCTCTATTGAACTAAGGCTTAGAAAATATTGTTCGGCCTGATTTAGGTAGGTTAGGGTAGGTTTGGTAGGTTTGATGGGTTGATCTTGGTTTGGATTGTTAGATAGGTTGGTTATGGTTGAGTTAAAATTTATGTTGATCATGCTTGAATTATTTGGTGTAAAGGTTGGTTTGATTGGTTGAGAGAGGTAACATAAATGGTTGAGTTAGTTTGTTGGTTGGGTTAGGTTGATTATTTTGTTTGGTTAGTGAGGTAAGGTTGGGCGGATGGTTATAGTTAAAGATAGGTTGATGGTAAGTTTGGTTGGGTTAATGGTAGGTTTGGTTTGGTTGATGGTAGGTGAGGTAGGGTTAATGGTTGTTAAGTTTGGGTTGATGGTTGGTAAGGTAGGGTTGATGGTAGGCTCTAAAAAATTGGTAAGTGGAATAGGTTGGTTGGTTGGTCCCACATGGGTAAGTGGAAGAGTTTGATAAGTTTCCTTGATTTTGATTTTAAAGGAAAGTTGAAAAAGTTCCACTTGGTTAACAAGTGGTTTGGTTAAGGGTTAGATTATGGTTTCCTTAGTTATAGGTTAACTAAGAACTAAATCTAATAGATGGACCTTGTTATGTTGAGGGATTTGGTTATTAGTGTGCACACTAATGGGTACAAAAAGAGGTTCAATTATGGAATGCTCTTGAGTTTATAAGATAATTAATTGGTTTGATGAGATTAGTTAGTTTGATAGGTTTGGTTGAGTTGATAGGTTGGGTGGGTTTGATTGTTTGGGTAAGGTTGATAAGGTGGGTTAGATTGATAGGTTAGGTAAGGTTGATAAGGTGGGTTGGTTTGATAGGTTATGTAAGGTTAATAAGTTAGTTTTATATTTGTTGGTTGGATGGTAAATAGGATATACCAAATCTTGGTTTTGAGATAAATAGGGTTGCCTCAAATCGGGTTGGGGTAGTTGATATGATGGTTGGGGTAAGTGACCTAATGGTTGATGAGGTTGGATAGTTTGAAGTTGAGATTAGTTATGATAATTTTTAAGTTGGTGTTGATGGGTTGTTGGTTGGGTATAATGATGATTAAATAGTAGTTGATAGGTTATTGGTTGGTTGTAGTTGATATTTAATTAGTTTTAGGTGAGGGTTGATTGGTCATGGGTACCATAAATATATGACTCTACTTTGATTATTTGGTCCATTAACATTGTAACCAGTTCAGGTGGTAGTTGACATTTTATTGGTTAGTTGTAGTTGAGGTTTGATAGGCGATAGGTAGGGTTTGATTGATTGTGGGTGAGGTTACCTTGGTTGTTGATGAGGTTAGGTTGGTTGTTGATAAGGTTAGGTTGGTTATTGGTAAGGTTAAGATCATAAGTGGCTCATCGTGCAAGGTATCGCTCTAAGGCAAGATGGTTATTCTCTAAGATCCTAGAAAAGTTAGGATATCCAGGAGAGAATATAGATTGGTTCTCCATTGGACAAGGAAATAGAGGCAAGATGGTGTAAGGTAGGTTTCTCACAACTAAAAATAAAGAGTAGACAAGAAAAAGTCAAAAAGCTAAAACACACACTAAAGTACATTACCTCCTAGGGTTCTTTTTAGTCTCTCTTTTGGCTTATGCCTTAAGTTAGAAAGAATGTTGGAAGACTTGCCTTGTAGAGTGGGTACTAGAAGATAAGTCTATGTTTGGTTTTAGGTTAATTATGGCTCTCAAAAATATATATAGAAATTTAGTACGTGGTTTGATGTTGGGGCCTACCCCCACACTGCAACAATAAAGTTGTCGGGTGCTTAGCTAGTATATACTGATTTTCAGAGTTTAGACTCAACCAGAGAGCTAAGTTTTGGTTTCTCTTCTTAGTAGTGAATTCTAATTAATATATCCAAAGGGTGAAGGTTTACTATTAGGAGATGAAATCCTAGTCAAGCCTTATGTTAGGTGTTAAAATATGTTGATTGATAAGTGTTTTGGTATGGTGTATGATAAAGAGGTGACACTATGATTAATTACTTTGCCTTTACTTTAACTAAATGAGCTAAACATGTAATAAATCAATGTATGTAATTAATTTTATACCCAAAATAAATTTTTATTTCATTGTATGAGCATAAAAAAGGAAGAAAAGGGGGCTAGATGCAACTAGGTCCCACTGGGCATGTCAAAATGTTTTACTCAAATTTTGTTTTTTATCTATTTATAGAATAAAGGTAAAACTAAAAGATGGGTAGAGGTTGGTATAACTTGGATGTGGTGTGTGCTCCATAATCTAGATGGTTGTAGATACTCTTCTTTAGCTTGAGAAGATGACCTATAATAAAAGAGAACTAAAAAAGGGTTAGTTAGTTACGTAGGTTGGGTAGATTGCCTAGCAAGATAGATCCAAGAAGCATGAGCTATTTAGGAGGCTATCAATCCACCTTTTGATACAAGTTAATTTTGAAAATAAAGGTTTCATAACATAAAAGTAATAGATCTAAATAAATAAATACTTTATCAATGAGATGCTAGTGTCTTAAAAAAATAACATTTAGGTGAATGCTAAATTATTAAAGAAATTTTTAGGTCAGGTCAAGTTTTTATTTCTAGTCTCTGAGGTGATAGAGGCCAAGAAAAAAGGGTTTGGTTGAGGTTTAGTTGGTGGTTAATGGTTGCTAGTTTTGGTCAAAAAATTTTACACAGTGACCATGATTGGTCAGAGTGACCATTGGCAGTTGGGGTGATCGTCGATGGTTACCATTAGTTGACAGGGTCTGGTGAAGGTTACAGGTTAGATTATGGGCGAATGGTAGATAGGCATAGTAGGTTGTTAGGGGTTAGTTAATTAGTTGAGAGGTCATAGGTAGTTGGTTAGAAGTGATTTGGTTTAGATAGAGATGTCAAAATAAAACAAGGTAACTAAATAATGAAAATAGATACTTAGATTTGTTGTTTGAAATTGGTTGAAGATGTTGGTGAAGCTTGGAGGAATTTTGGCAGAGGTTTGGGTTTCCGTCATGCTTGTAGAATTGATGGAAATCTAGAAATAAAACTCTCCTACTAGTAGATATTTGTTGATCTGATAGTTGGTCTTAATAGTTGATAGCTGGAGAGACTGATTTAGAGAATGATTACCCAAGATGAAGATCATGAAGCCCCTTTTCTGGTCCTGCTCTCTTTCTTTTATAATCAAAAGAAGAGATGTACTTACTACCCTAATTTAATAGGTAGATACATTAGCATCTAACTTAATTAAATTTATATGTGTTATCTCACACATGGATTAAGTTTGAAGGTTTGGGAGGTGAGGACCTAACCATCGATGGTCAGCATAATCATTGGCAATCACAGTGACCATCAGTGGTTGAGTGTTCAGAGGTGAAGGGTCAAGGTGGGTTAAAAAGGTTAGGTTGAGTTAAGGGTTGAAGGTGAAGGGTTGAGGTTAAGGTGGGTTATAAATTTGGGTTTAGGTGGGTTGGACATCTAGGGTTATTTTGACATTCAAAACTATCATGTGTAGTTTTTTAGTGTCTACACTTTGTACCCATATTTGAGAAAATATCAAGAACTAAAAGTAGGATTGTAGGATTTCAGGGAAAGATTATTCATTTGTTAGACCATTATATAATATTTGAATGGATTAGTATCCATTGGACATGTGTAAATGAATCCCTATTGATGGAATTTTAAGCATGCATCTCATGTATACAAGGTCATCCCAAAAAAATGTTATAGTTCAAATCTTTTGTAATAATTTAGCACAAAGTAGGTAATGTGTGGGGACCCACAATAACATGCAATGTTATTTATCCCAATACTTATCATGAAATATTATCAAATCCTTTGATGCTCATATTAGATAGTTTCAAATATTTAGATCCAATGCCAATTAAGGAGAGAAAATATATGTTGCAAATGTTGAGCCCTGAACCATTGTCCACCAAAACTCATCTTATTATTTTATTATAAGTACACACTTGGATATAGAGTGGCTAACATCTATTTATAATATGTTGAGGTGGTAAATACTCTTTTTTAAAGGATATATTATCCTCAGTCCATTTGATGGAATTTAAAACATAAGCCACATATGGTGGTTTCACATTGCAAGGTGATATGGTCATATGTAATGCATCCAAAAGGACATCCTTGTAATGGGATGAATAGTGTAACAAGTCCAAGAGTGAATTTTTTGAAGAAATATCCTTAGATTGGGTCATAACATGGCATGGAGAGAGTGGTTTTTCATGCACTCCCTTTGGCACTTTGTAGTAACATGTAAAATCTCATTGTAAACATTAGAACAAGAAGGGGTATGCAAAAATGTAGCAGATTTGCATTAAGTAGATTTAGAACCCCTTATAGATTGAATTGATTTAATAATGCATGAGTAATAATAAGTAAAAACCACCTTAAGATATTTAAACATGAAATAATTAACTAATATATCCATAATAAACATGATTTTAGGTGAAATAAAGTCTGATTCTTTGCAAAAAGATATTTTTTCTTTATGGAATGTCAGAAATCAGACTTTTTTTTTAGAATAAAAAATCCTAAGATAGTTAGAGTTTTGAGATCAAATATTAGGTTCACCAAATGTTTAACCCTAGAATAGATGTGGATCCTATTAGGATAGATAGGGTTAAGAATATATAAATGAATAAGCATAAGGGTGATAAACATATCTATAGCATTCTAATTAATTATAAAATTTAGATAAAACATATACTAAATTTATTATGTTGAGATATGCTAAAAATGGGAAGTAAATCTATGTTAGATATTGAAATGATAATGAAAACAAGATACTTAGTTGGTTTTTATGTTAATAAAGATCTAGATCTAGAACAAGCAAGAAGCAGACTAGAAGAATATTATGGAACAGTCACTAAATTTTGGATTAAATGTCTATGTATCTACAAACACTTACACCATCTTGGGATGATTGAATTGATTCTAGTCTTTGGATCATATGTAGGTGTCCAATATATAATAACTACTTAAATAATATTAAACCACCTATATGCTTATGGTTTTTCCATAACCTTCATTCTGGTACATTCATATCTAGATCATGGACTGCCTTTCCTTATCAAATGATCAAAACCCTAGTTCTTCATCTTTATAGTGGCTATGGTAAAAATTGGTTAGTGGGCACATGGCATTGAGATGCCCCAAAGACCCCTCTATCAATGAGAATTTATTACATAGTTAATACTCTAAAGAGGGCCTTAAACTTATGTAGTTCTCCCCTACATGTTGTCTTGTGTGTGAATCATGTAATGTGTGATAAGAAAGTACAATAGTGACCTAGCTTGTAACTTGGAAAATATAGTTCTTTAGCTATTCCTTCAATACTTTAGACCTGTATATGTTTTGTCCATATGAATAATGTGCAAATATGACAAAATAGGGAAGCTTTACTCAATTGAATTCTTGATATAATGTTTTTGATAAGTTGCCTTGGTCTCTTTAGTTTTTTTATAGGTGAATAATGAATGAGGGTTGATCTTATATTTATACCAAGAACCTTTGGATAATATCTCACATAATAGCACTTAGTTTGACCATTAGGATATGTTTCATTTCCAAATTAGATAGCTTTAGTGCACTAGACACTTGCATCATGTAAGGACATTTGCGTCAATGTAAGTGTTTAACTATAATGTAAGTGTCCAAGCAAATGGAAAACATGTGTAGATATAGAACTTGTAAAAGTGGAAAATAAATAGATTTTAAGCATTTTAGAAAAGATTAAAGGCATGGGTCATCAACATAAGACTAGTCAGACTAAGAGATAGGACAAATGGCACAAGAGAGAGTAGATACAAGACTTGCAGAAGTAAGAAAGGTCTATAACTAAGAAGAACATCCAATGTCTAAGTTTGTTAAGTATATAATACTGAGGTGATATATAAGTCATAAATATCATCTACAAAATCATAGAGATAGGCATATGCAAACACTCTATTCACATACATTTGAGATACAGGGTCTCAAATTATATATATATATATATATATAATTTGAGACCCTGTATCTCAAATGTATGTGAATAGAGTGTTTGCATATGCCTATCTCTATGATTTTGTAGATGATATTTATGACTTATATATCACCTCAGTATTATATATATTAGTTGGTTCAAATTCATGAGGCATGATACAAGTTCATGCATATACACAACATAGTTTATAGTTGAATGTAAAATAGTTGTCATTCCACTTTACACTAATCATATTTATGGTCATGATGGGGATATGAACATTATTCATTCTATTTTGATCATGCATTTATTCTACATTGAGTAAACTTGAGTGAAACTATACAATCAAACATATCTTCATGATGGGGGTATGAACATTGTTCATTACCTTTTGATTATGAATTTTGTTTACATGGAGAAAAATTGAGTGATAATATGCAATTGAATCTATTAGCCATTTTTAGTGGTTGATTTAGTTTCATTGAGTGAACCCATCATGTGGTTCCCTCTTTCTTACTTGTATAGTTATTTGGGTTAGTACATTATGTATTTATCCCCACATTCATGAGGGTTGGGACATGTTATCTTTCCAACCCAAGACCCTACATAATTACACAAATTTTGGGCACCGTTACTCCAACTTTACATGTGTTTTAGAAAATAGGCACAAATTTCTCTAATTTTTTAGCAAGTAAGAATCATCTCCAAAAAATTTTAAGGGTAACATGATTTTCACCAACATATAAGTGTACACTTTCCTTGCTCTTTAATTTTTAAAAAAATCAATTTCAAATTAAAATTATCCATCTATGGAGATTAAATACACATGTTGGTTGTAGGTTTTACCATTGAGTGACCTACACAATTAAATATTCATACCAAAGAAAATTTGTGTTGTACACACTTAGATACATTTTATTCTTTCACCCTGACAATTCCATTACTAGAATAAAAGGGGGAATTTGTAGATACTAAAATATAGTATTTAGTACTTGATAATTACAAGTTTAACACACATTTACTAGGCATGACTTGAGCCCACAAACATGGTTCTCACTTGTCATTCTCTCACGACTATATGTTACATTATGAGTTTGACCCTTATGTTTTTATATTATACACCTCTAGGAACCACACTATCTATTTCAAACCTATTAAATATCATGCACAAATATCTCTAAACCTTTAGTTTAGTCCACATATACATGGGTTGATTTCATCAATTTTAGTTAGTATCACTTGTTGATACTAACTTGATCTAGTTCAAACCAACACTCTCCCAGTAATGGTTACTTTTTAAAATCAAACCTTTCTTTAGAGTCATCCCATCTGCCTAGTGTGTCAGTGGTGTGAGAAATTACCCAAGTTGACTCATATATAAATAAATCAAAGTCTCATAAAAAAGGGACTTGGCACTTATCTAACACACATCTACAAACTATTTCACATTGAGAAAATTTTACCTATTCTGCCTAAATTATGAATCTATCACTAAAATTAGTCATGAGCCAATTCTAAAGCCAACTTAAGCCAATTCAAAATAAGCATTGTCAAAAATCAAATCCAAATCATTAGTTTATTACATTTAGTGAAGGAGCACAATTTCACAATAACACTATGTGGGTGAACTATGTGTGGCTTGATTTCCCTCCTCAGAGTATCAGACACATAGGTAGTGGTTGTTCATTAAATAAGGGTGATTGGGGTCAACTTATCCCACTACACTTTTGAGGATTTTTTAGTTTTATAACACTTACAAACACACCTAGAATTTTAAGTCAAAAGATGTTGATTTCTTGAGTTGTTTACATCATCATGGTTAGGCCCTTCACATACAAAGCTTATAGATACAATCAAAGGTGACCATATGGTCACATTCTTGTATTTCCACATGGGTTTATACAAACCATTATAGGATAGTATCAATATTCAATATAGACCCAGATTGATAGAACTGACCATACACAAATAGAGATCTAATTCCTAAATTGAATGAATGAGAAGCCTTCTTTAGTCTAATTTACACTCTTAGAACATAGTCACAATCAAACATTCAACCATAAAGCTAAGTACTCATCCATTTTTTGTACTTATTATATCTAGCATATACCACTTTTCAAATCATTCTAATCAATTTCAACATTTTGTTTTCAAATTTATGCTTAAATGCCATCCTAATATCAGAAGTATTATACTGATTTATATATTATTAGAATTATTAAACCAAATTAGGGTAAAACACATACCTATAATGGAGTGACATATAAAAGGAATGTATCTTGAAAAGGATTGATGTTTTACACTAATTGATATGATTGAGTGACTTGATTCTTAGATCCTACACTAAACCATCCAATGGAGTATGGTTGTGGGTGAGGCATCAATTACAAGTTCAATCTATGAACTACTTAAGAGTAAATTAGGCTCTTTAACTTCTATTGTCAATAATGAAGTGTAATAGTTGAGTTTTGATCCACATTTGAGAATGGAAGAATATTTTTACTACCTCTATTTTTTCAGGGGTAGTATAAATATTTGTGATACCCACCATGACACTAAGTTTAGATTTTATGTTCTATTTACGTTTCTTCAATGATCTATTATTTGTACCAATTGCTTCAAGTTGTGCAAGTAGAGTCTTCATAGTAAAATTATCTTCATTGGAATAAATATTAGAGTTATGAATTAAACACTAGTTACCAGTCTTGGATTACTTATTCTCATCATTTGATGGTTATTACTTTTTCTATGAAGGGTGATTGGAGCAATTCCCTAGTTTGGAATTTTTATTATAATATTTAGAGTGTTGATTGGCTTAAGACTTAAGATCTTTTGTCATAGTCTTGGCCTTGGCCTTTGTTTCAAACTTGAAATAAAATATATAGGCTTATATGATTAAAGAGATATATATTAAGACCATGCCTGATTGATATGTAGTCTCAAGCCCAATCTCTACTTCAAAATAAGGTTTTGTTCTAAATCCTAAATCTTAAGTTTGGACACCAAAGTATGAAAGATATCAATGTATTTTTGCATAAATTATTCTTTGCCTTGGAAAAATTAATACGTCTTGATGTATTATAATGATACCAGTTCACATCTGAGTATAATTAACACAAATATAAAAGAGTTGAACACCAGACAACACATAAATATTTTAACACACAATAATATAATTTTATTCCATACTTCATCATACAAGAGATTACAAATATATAGGAAAAGTCTTTCATATAAACAGGGCCACCCGTATCACCATATATCTCTCACATCCCTATAATCTCTCATAGGTAGATAAAAACCAACCCATATACATATTATTATTGTAACTCACAACAATAACATAAAAAACTATATTCTAATCAAATATCAACTCACTCACACAATATTATATTTACCTCTCAATAAATATCCAAATGTAAATACTAATGTAAAAACTAATTCCTAACATTCTCCCCTTAATTTTTACATTGTGTAAAAACATTCACACTCTCACTTGCAGTATGCTCACCCCTATGGCATGCCCAACTATTTGGCTCATGACCTTGATCCAAAGAAAGGCTCACTTCTTCCATGGTTTTAAACAAGTTTACCACAAACCTTGACATAAATAGGAACCTCATCAATTGTCTACCTTTGATGGTTTTTTGGATTTAACACAAACCTTTTCAAGATTCATGAACTGACTTACATTGGTGTTTTTTATTCTTTCAATATATTTTTACATCAAGGAAGTATATTTGGAATTGCTCACTAATTATAATACTTGAACAAGAATGTACTTATATTCTTATTTCAAACATACAATAGAAATTATGAAAAAAAACACAACACAAAATATCTCACCAAATCATCTAGTGCCTCATCATTTATGACTAATGAGAGGTTCTAAAACCTCCAACCTCTATTTCATCCATCCTCTAATATCGAAAGCTACTTACTCAACTGATGAAATCTTGAAGCTTATATGCATGTCATTCTGAATGGAATAGGGAGCCCTCACAAAATTGATACATTCAACATTTGAATTAGGTAATTGCATAAAAGTGATAATACATCCTTTAAATAATGTGACTTTAGACAAAATGACTATATATAATGACATTATACTAATAAAGATTTTAATTTTGACATAGAAGGTCTCGATTTTTTTTTTGTTGACAATTTTTTTATTTTGACTCAAGGATGACATAGAATGACTACTTTAAATTTATAAAACTAGTTATCCTTACCTAAGACCATTAAACTTTTGAAACCTATGACTATAAACATGAGACAATTTTACTTTAGAATCAATATTTGAATTTAATGTTTAAATAATAAAGAATTATATAAAGACTAGTATTCTAACTCTAAATACCTATTGACATGACATATTAAAATAAAGCTTTATTCCTTTTTTGTATGACATATAATGTTAATAGACTGATTAAAAGGAGACAACTCATAATATATATAAAAATAAACTCATAGAATGGCATCATACTTGGCATAAAAACACTAAAGATTGTATGTATTGGTCGAGTTTAGGGTTGAGGAAATTTCGAAGGCCACATTTATTTTCAATGCAACTAAAATAGATAACATAATTAACAATATAATGATCCAACATATAGCACCAATAGTGTAGTATGTACATATACAGATTGTTTTAGACATTTGCACTTGTATCATGATGATGATAAGAATTCATATATATTATGTTGCACCAAAATAGGTTTGACTAAGATACAAAGACCACACATATTGAATGAGATGCTATGCCTCTTTTATCTTCATCCATACTTTTATTGGTATGGTACGTAAAAACTAGTATAGTATACATGCAGGTAGGTCTGATGTAGAAGTTTTAAAAAGTTTAAATGCTATAGTTATTGGCCATGTAGGATGATAATAGATATTTTATATCTACACATGAATCTATAAGAATGACACATGGATCACTAGTACAAAAAATTCCCACATCTCTGTCAAGTGAATGGAATCGGCTATATATTAAAGGAAACATAAGAATCTAATAGTTCTTTGCATAGACCACAGGATGATTCCAAGTTATGAATGCAAATTAATAGATAGATCTATATTGGTATGAAATTTATAAATATATCATCATGTAATGAGCTGGGTGAAGGTGTCTTAATGCCAAATTCTACTAACAATTTAATGTTGGGTGAAAACAATCCAAAATAAGCTCTTTGTTATCAAAAATTGATCCAAGCATAATTATTCTTCCTCATTAGGTGGGGAAAATTACATGACAACTTCCCTTGTGAACAAATAATTCTACCATAATAGGATCTACCTACTCTAATAATAGATAATGAGACTGGTTCAGAAATGATTACACTTAACTCATATATAAGAGAGCCGAACACTAAACAACAAATAAATATTTTAACACACAATAATATAATTTTATTCTATACTTCATCATATGGGACATTACAACTATATAGAAAAAGTCTTTCCTATAAACAGGGTGACCCATGTCACCATATATATCTCACATCCCTATAATCTCTCATAGGAAGATAACAACCAACCTATATACGTATTATTATTTTAACTCATAAAAATAACACAATCAACTATATTCTAATCAAATAAAAACTCACTCACACAATATTATATTTACCTCTTTGTAAATATACAAACGTAAATATTAATGTAAAAACTAATTCCTAACATATTGGTCATCATATTTTCAAAAGTATGATAGGTTTCTTTAAGTGATTCTATGAAACCATTCCATGTGTCTACAAATGTGTCTAAATGAACTTCATCTTCATAACTTTCATGTGAAGTGTAATAATTTTTCCACCATTTATTTATAAATAAAGAAACTTTTAGAAGAGTGGATGTAATCTTTCCTCAATCAAAGAATTGATTAACCATATAATATGAAAATATTAGGTTAATCTAGTTATATAGTACATTTACATCAATTTTTTCCTTCAGCCATAGAGATGTCTAGATTGAATTATACCTTGTATGGAATTTGACCACCAAATGACTGATGTGAATGAGAGGTGTTCGAAGGAATCTACTACTTTAGAAGTAGAGAAAAATTATCAACACTATTTTCTCATTCACATACATGAATTTATTCTAAATATTCTTGTTGCCTTTGTAATGCATCATCTATCATGTTATGTAATATTTTTTAATATGGCATCATCAAATATTTGTCTCCCATTCGATGATGTGAAGGAAGGTCATGAGTCTTGATCCCTAACTTATTAAAATTATACCTCGTATCTTGGGCATATAAATAGAGGCAGTTCAAAAAACACCATGATACCACTTAGAAATGATATGAAGTGTGTATGTAATGATACCATTAATTTGGGGCCCAAGAGGAGAGACCTAGTGGACAACTTACTTAAACATATTTAAGGGGGTTATAAACATAATCAAATTATGAATGATAGAGGATATAAATGTGTAATATGTTAAAGAGAAAGAAAATTAGAGAAGATAATGACAACTAATGTGTAACTATAATAGAAAAGTTATATTATTAAAAGTTTTGTACATCTAAGAGATCATATGTGTGATGTATATGTACTCCCTAACTTCACATATCTTCTCCTTAACCTAAAAAAATTAATGGAAGTGTACATTAATATATAACCGAGGGAGATAAAGAATAAGTTAAATCACTACAAAATCTTGTAGCAACCACTTAATAACTAATGGATGTTATGACATCACTAACTATCATTATTTATGTGCTAAAGTTTATAGTATTGACACTATATGAATTATGTGGTAATGTACAAATGGAGCTTGATCTTGAAAATTGGCACATAGGTGAGGAGCCCAATGTTGATGCTAATGAAATTAGCATGAGGCTAGAGGTATAATAATGGTAAATGATGATAAGTTACAATGACTTATATCCTCCTATATCATGTCAAGAGAGTGACCAAATGACCAAGTGAGTAATAACCCTAGGATTGATTTTTATTTATAGATAACTCTTTGATATTTCCCACTATAACTAACCCATGATATGTGTCTAGTTTAACCCAATAGAGACTTTCTAATTTGAAACATACCCATTGAGTGTTCCTAAACACTATCAAAAGAGGTAAGATCCTATGAAAAAACCATAGTTGTCTAACTATAATTGCTACTATCCTAAGAGTGAAAATCAGTGATATGAGGTATGGTGATAATTTATTTAGGATTATGGAGTGCTCTTGTACAGACTAGTGTGATCCTAAATTTGTGTATTTGATAAATTGGGTTAGCCAAGATAATAGGTAGGTAGAGGAATAGAGAAAAGTCTACACAAGATTCAAATGTGTACATAAAGTCCAAGTATGTCAAAGTGTGAAAATTTGATGTTTACATGTGTATAATACTAACTTTATGTCTCTACAAATGCCCCCTTTTTAGTGTAATATTACAAATTCTAGATTAAAAGGATGAAATAATAAAAATTTTACCTGTGATTTGCACTTGGTTGTGATAAGTATGTCCCAAATTTCTCACTTGTTTTATGGAAAAAATTTAAGGAAACATGTATATAGAAATGGCTACTCATGATATAAAATATGAAATAATCTATAACATTTAGTTATTTAAAATTATAAATTAAATGAACAAATACACTTGAGGGTATAAAATTTATTGGACTCATTTGGAAAATTCCATGGGGTGATTATGCCCTAAGAATATGCAACTATTAAAACCATGTGTTGAGGAGTTTTAATGACTCCACCACATTTAAATAAAGAGAAGTGTTATAAGTTGAGTGCCACAATATCATCCTAATTATTTTTTAGAACCCTAAACTGACTTTAAATGTGATATTATAACTTTAAAATAGGTTTGTATGCAAACTAAAATTTTGAATCAACCACCACAGACATATTTTAGAGCCAATGTACATACCTAGTACCATCATTCCCCATCAATACATAACATATAAATATAATAATTTTTAGATGAATGACATTCATGCCATAAATATGATCTATATGTACCTTCAAGATATATATAATTCCTTCATATATCTATAATAATGTCATAGAATGTCTCTCAATTACTCAACTTGATAAATTTGCTCGATCTTATCCATATAATATGTCTCAAAGCGTCATAGAATGTCTCAATTTTTCCTCAAAATCATGTAGAATGCCCAACATATGCCTCAATATATTGAATATGTCCCATATAAAGCACATAATCTATCCCAAAGTATGAACTATTTTTATGTCACGGCTTAAATCTTTAAGACAAGCCCACTAGTGCCCCCCCGTTTTGATATGAGGGATGAAGCCTATGAATCAATAATATCAAAATAAATAGTTATGCACATCATGTGTCATATATAAAAATATAATCATGTAAAGTATGTATAAAAACATGATAAGATATGTCATCATATAAATATTTGGTCATTCAAGTATGTATGAAATATGTAATCCAAGGCAGTGGGCATATAAGTATCATGTCAAGTGGATATATAAATTAGGCACGCAATAATAATGTAATGAAATTAAATAAATAGATCAAATCAATTTAGATAAAAAATAAATAAATGATCAAATCAACAATAATATATCACACTAATAAGATCAAAGTAATTATATCTATATTAGTAATTAACAGTAGAGTAGATCACTTGATAAATAGATCTAGCCACTTCTAGGGATAACCTCCATAAGCATATAAATGAGAGTAGAATTCATAATATGATGATCAAGTAATAACCACTACCTCATAAATATACCCTATGTAGGCTATGGTTACTTCATAGGCCAATCCTGCTAATAAAATAATAACATATAAAAATGTGCTAAGATAAGATAAAAAGGTTATGTAGACCATAGGTCAGCCACACATATCCATAAACACATTATATTTTAAGGATGTAACATGATCATCCCCTTAAAAACAAAATTGAACAAGTCTAGATGTTATTCTAGGAATGCTTCATCCTCCCATGTTGCTTCCTTATTGGTAATATTCTTCCACTTGATTAAATACTCCTTAATCTCTTCATGTAACCTTTTCATGTGTATCTAAAGGATATAATCCATTTCTAAAATGATTATTCCTTTGCCATACATCTCTATTAACTTATTTTAGGATAAAAATCTTTGTATAATTACCATATTCAAGCAAGAAACATGAAATATTTGATGTATGCATTGTAGGTGAGGGCAGCTCTAGTTTGTAAGTGACATTCCCAATTTTCTAAATTATTATATAAGGGCCATAATACCTTGAAGAAACTTTTTATCCTTCATCTATTTATTTAGATACATTTGATTATATGGTTTAAGGTGTATAAATACCTAATCCCCTATTGAAAAATGCATCTTTCTACAATGTTGTTGTACTTATTATTTCATTCAATTTTGTGTCATTGATAAATTTCCTCGTACACTGAATAATACCTAATGTTGGTTTTGAATGTGTTCCTCAATAGATTGAAACTTTGGTTTTACCCTTGTTTATGAAGTTATTAGGGGAGGATGGTACGCATAAATTACCATAAAGGTTGACATTTTTGGAAGAGGTGTGGAAGTAAATGTTAAACCACCATTCTGTTAGTGGCAACCAAGAACCCACATTTCTTGTTTATCTAATGAAAAATAATGAAGATAACACTTTAGGAATTTTTTAACCACCTATGTTTTCCCATAAAATTGAGGATGATAGGATGAGATATAATCCAAATAAATAACCAAACATGAGAAAAAATTTGTCAAAACATTATTGGTGAATATAGGATCATGGTTAAAACATTATTGGTGAAGATAGGGTCATTATTTTGGTGAAAGCTTTAAATCACCTTATTTATATAGCCAGGACATCTAATATCATCAAGGGAATCATTTTTGCCCCTAACACCAGTCATGTCACTCATTAGTAATTCATTTATGACATGATTATGATGGGGGAGGCTTTAGTTTTAGAATCTAGATGCTTCAAGAAGATTTTTGAGGTGTTCAAAGGGATATCTAGACAAAATGTGAGTATTAGTAAGAGCTCCCTCTTTTTCATCAACATGCCATTAGCTTTTCAAATTAAAATTTCCAAGATCCTAGGTTATATCATAAGAAATCTCCCATCACCTTACCTTGGCATTCCTCTATTTGATGGCTCGATGAAATCTAAATTTTGGAATCCACTCATCGACATGATCCAAAAAAAGTTGATAGGATAAAAAGGGAATATTTTAACATAAGCTAGCAAAGTTCAAATCCTAAATAATTCCCTTCAAAGTATACATGTTTATTTCATGTCCCTTTTTTCCATTCTAAATAGCATCACTTATAAATTGGAAAGCATTCAAAAAACCTTCCTTTGGAGAGGTACTAAAGATATATTCATATTTTTGCTTATCTCTTGGAACCAATCTGGTCACCCAATATCTAAAGGGGGCTTGGGATTGAGAATTATCAAAACCATGAACCAAGATCTCCTAGCGAAGCAAAGATGGAGAGTGGTTAAGGAAGAAAACTAGTGGACCAAAATCATTAGGGCAAATATCTTCTCACAAGAGAAGGTTACTGATTTTTATCAGAACTTGGTCCTAACAATGGTTCTACTTTTTAGAAAGCACTATAGGTGGGAATGGATCTTCTTAAAAAAGGTCTCAAATGGAATGTTGGTAGAGACAATTTGGTTGAATTTTAGAGTGACCCATGGATCTCAACCCCTCTATAATCCACTTTTCAAGACCCAAATTTGATATCCTTTTTCAAGAATAATTATGGCCTCAAGGTTAGGGATTATTGGGAAACTAGAAATGGGAAAAAGTGATGGAAAATCCTAGCTAAAACTAGTTTAGACCATCAATAAGTCCACTTTCTCCAAGATGTGAATGAATCCATTCAACATATTCATATCAGTCACTTTCCTAAGGATGGCAAACTAGTTTGGAAACATGATCCCAGTGGGATTTACTCAGTGAAATCAGGATTCTTATCTCTTCATAAATTAGAGGAGGAGGATTTCAACTATAAGTCTCTTTGGTTTAAGAACCTCATACCCAAAATCAATGTTTTATTTTGGTTGGTAACATAGAATAAGATCTTAATAGTGGATAATTTAATTAAAAGAGGATTAACCATTCCCAATAGATGCTCACTTTGCAAACAAGAAGTAGAATTTGTGTAATATTTATTCCTTTTATGTCCTTTTGTGTTAGCTATATTTTAGAACTTCTTCAGTGATTCCAACATTCATGGGTTTTTATAGGATCCATCCTAGACTTAATCACCCAATGGAAACCCCCTTGGGAAGAACCTCTGATAACTTGATGGAGGACTTGGTCTTGCCTCACATTTTTTGGGGCATTTAAAAAGCTAGGAATTCATGTATCTTTGAAAGTCATCAACCTCATCCTAATACCACCTTCAAAAGGATCAAGGTTTTAATGCAATAAAATTGGTCAATATCATGCTCTTCATTTGACCAACCAAGCGCTACAATCATTTCCAATATCATGAATCAACTTAATCTGGTCATTCCTAAAAAATTCTTGGCTAAAGGTGTGGACAAATCCCTTGTCAAGTAGTCTCCCCCTATTCCCTAGTGGGTTAAATTGAACTTTGATGAGGCAACAAAGGGGAATCTTGGCCCAATTGGAGCTGGTGGTTTGATTAGGGATTCTTCAAGGAACATCAAAGTGACCTATGTAGGGCCCCTAGGGATTCAAACTAATCACATCTTTGAAGCTTCTATAGCATTGTGGGATATTAAGGAGGTAGTTAATCTAGGGTTTCAATTTATACACATAGAAGGGGATTAGATGAACATCATCAATTGCCTTAAAGGACTCTCCCCACCTTCTTATAACATTTTCAAAATTATCAGTGATGCAAAAATATTATTAAACCATTTCAAAGGAGTTATCATCGAGCATGTCTACAAAGAAGGCAATAAGGGAGCCAACTACTTAGTGAAAATTGGGGTCCTTAAAAGTGATTACATCACCTAGCACATTAGATATTTTATATATGATATCATATAAATAGTTTAGAATGAAAAAAGACACATCACACAAAGGAATGATGTTTAAAATTATGATGCCAAGATCACGGGTTAAATGAAAGGATTTTCATACGTGAAAAGCTTTGATTTCTAAGGCTTTGCATGAGTGGCAGCCATCATTCTTTCAAACCACATTCATGTCTAGTTCTAGTTCCATCCATTATTATCTTCCTCCCTCATAAGGCACTATTTAGGCCACTTGTAAAGTTAATACTCAGCCAAAAAAAGGGAGGGGACAAAGACCGCTTCAAGCCAATTTCCTATTTTAATGTCAAAAATAATGAGCATGTCTAGCAAAAAAATGGTCAAAGGGGGGATGAACCCTTTATGTAATTCCTTGTAGGGAATGATACTTCACTTTTTAAGGATTTTTCTTGAGGCTAGAACGACCATGAGGTGAGAATGCATGGATTGAAGATTTAGATAACATATGAACTAATAGGAGAGACCATTGGGATGGAATGCCATGAAGTAAATGCATTCAAAGACAAACATCGTTAGCAGGAGCTCATTTAGATTTGCTTCAAAAAACAAAAGGAAAATTACAAGCCAAAACCCTCATCTAATAAAGGTTTCATGCATGTTGACCTACCAATGAAATGGCTAGAGGTATGTGTCCAAATCATGCGATATATCACTTTGGAAGGAAAACATACTATTCTTTATTCACATCATTTCCTATTCTTGAATCATTTTAAGGGCCATTTTATTAGTATACCATTTTTTTATTACAATCATTGGATGTGTATGTATTGAACTTAAAGAAGAATCTAGCTATAGATTTAATTCACCAGGGTCTCATCTTTCTTATGATCAAATAGGGGAAATTAGTCTAGTCTAAGATCATCTCTAAGGTTATTAACATTAACATTAATGAGGAGTCGAAGGAGGAGAGAATTAATGCCTCTCAATCAGAACCTGAAGAGGAAAATTAGGGGAAAATTTTGGGGAAATCAAGCACCTATGCACATAAAAAACACAAAATTGATTTGGGAAGCCCTTCTTATGCCTGTAGAGGAAAATTCATGTTGGGGGTTGATGATAATAAGGGTGTTGAGGATTCCCTCCAAAAACTCCACACTAAAATTGCAATCTAGAATCTTCTATGTAGATAAATCTTAGAGGAATATGAGAGGTTTAGTAACTTTATCTATGTTAACAAATTTGTTTTTAATGATGGTAAGATCCCTAAGACCCATACCCCTAGAGATGAATCTACACAGAAAGATAAAAAAGAGGAGGACCTCTAGGTTTTGGATGAAGATAAAAGAGGATCACTCTACTTGGAATCCAAAAGGAAGAAATTAGATAAGGATGAGGAGCAGTTCATTAGAAGTTAGACTAGAGGAAAATACAATAAAAAATACAATATAGCAACCAAGAAACTGGTCACTTATTCTGAATCTGACTAACTCTATTTTTCCTTGCTACTTTAGGTTTCTTTTTCAACTTTTGGTTTACTATTGGATGATGTTTAGCGATAGTTTGGCTAATCTGTTAGGTTAGCCCTTTTATCTCACTGGGTTGTTTTGCTTTTTCTTTTTTATCTTTTAGTTCTCTTTTGTAATGGGTATGGACCCCTTCAACCTGTCTTTTACCAATCAAATAAAAAGATAGGATCATGGTCACTAACTATGATCTTTAGTGTCCCATGTATTTTTTAAATTATATATAGAAATGCATTAGCTAATATTTTAGCTACAAATGGTTGTGACAAAGCACAAAAATGGGCATATTTTGTAAGCCTATCCACTATTACCATAGTAATATTTGTACCTTATGATCATGGAAACCCTATTATGAATTACATGGATACCTCCTCCCATTTTTGGCTAAGAATTGACAAAGGTTGTAAAAGACCTGGGATCTTAATTATTTTGATATTATTTTGTTTACACACTATGAATTTAACCACAAATTTATGAGTATGACCCTTGATTCCTTCCCAAAATAAATCCTACTTGATTCTATGATAAATTTTCAAAATTCCTGAATGCCCCCTATTGGATATCCATGAAGCTCTATAAAGATCCTGTGTTTGAGGGTAAAACTTTTGCATAGGTAAAACCTATATTCATACCATAATGCATTATATTTTCACTCAAATTTGTTTTCAACGCTATAATGTTTTTGGATTTTATAAATCAAAACTTGTGTATCCCTATCATTCTCCCATTCTAATATGGCCTCATTCACCCAACCTATCTACCAAATGGACATCACACATAACAATGCCTATATGGATTCATCCCTCCTAGATAAAGAATCTACTATTACATTATACTTTAATTTATTATATATTACTTAAAATTCATATCCCAACACTTTATTCACCCTTTTTTTTCTTATAATGACAACTATTATTCCAAAAAATATTTTAGACTATCATAATTACTCTTCACCTTAAAGTGTCTAATCATCAGACAAGGTCTCTAATATTTGACTGCATGAATAATAGTCATCATAGTTTTCTCATATATTAGTTTAATTTGATTCTTACCCTTCATTTGATGACTCTAAAATGCAATGGGTCTCCCTTCCTACATGATTACTACAACCATTCCTTATCTTGATTCATCACATTTAATAATTAAAGTCTTTGAAAAATTAGGGGTAGTTAAAATTGAAGTGGTGCACATGGCCTATTTTATCTTATAAAAGGCCTTGGTTTTGATTTCATTATGTGTAAGGATTATTTCTTCAAAAAGGGTATGAGTGGTGTTGTTATGCTGCCATAATTTTTCACAAAGTGATGATAGTAACCTATGAGACCCAAAAAACCTTGGAGGTTTTTTAGGATTTTTAGCACTTGTCATTTTATAGTGGTTTTGATCTTATGAGGCTCAACTTTGATGATTGCATGAAACACAATATGACCCAAATACTCCACCTCTTGTAATCCAAAATCACACTTGGAATGCTTTAAATGAAGTTGATGTTTTTTAGTAATCATTAGTAGTTACTTCACATGTTGCAAGTGTTCTTCCCATGTCTTACTATTTATGAGGATGTCATCAAATTTCCTCAAAAAGGCATAAAATAACATTCATCAAAATTTGTAATGTATAAGGTGCCTTTTTTTTACCAAAAGGCATGACCAAAAACTCATAATGGCCTTCATGAATTCTAAAAATTGTCTTATGTATATCCTCAAATTTGATCTAAATTTGATGGTAACCCAATGAAGATCCAATTTTGTAAAGTAGACAACCCCATGTAACTCAACTAATAAATCATAAATGACTAAGATAGGTAATTTATATTTGATGATATACTTATTGAGTTATTTATAATTTGAGCACATCCTCCAAGTGTTATCCTTCTTACACACCATGACCACCAGGGATGAATATGCATTATGGCTATGTCTAATAATACACACCTCCAACATCTCTTTTACTATATTTTAAATTTCACTTTTTTAGACATAAGGTTACATGTAGGGCTTATTATTTGGTGGTTAACTTCTTAAGATTAGTAAAATTTCATGATCATGTTCTCTTATTGGTTGTAGTCCTTTGGGAATGGCTACAAAAATAATCAAATGGTCATCAACAATATTTTATAGATCAGGATGTGTATACATATTTATGGGTTACAATTCTAAGGAAAACAATTATGCTAAAAATCATCTACCCCCTTTTTATAACCTTATACATCTGATGACAATTAATGAATTGTCATGATTTTTCTCATAGTCCATGAATTTCTAATGTCCTTCCTTTAGAATGAAATAATATGAGTAACTCCTAAAAATTCATCTCTATAGTGGCTAAAGTCATGAGACATTAGACTCCAAAAACAATCTCTACCCCACCATGTAAATAGAAAACATAAGAGAATCTAATTTATATTATCTTATATAAATTTCAATACTATGATATTTTCCTAATTAATTGATAATACCACCATCTATAATCATGACTTGAAATTCAGGCGCTAGGTAAATAAAATAGTTGAAATATGTTGCTAACTTATTGTTGATGAAGGTATGTGTACTCTTTGAGTCAATCAAAACTTTCACCTTTTATTTATTGAGTAAACTCATAACCTTGAGGGTTTGTGGAGTTTTAATACCAAAAAGTGTATGGTTGGAGATAGTTGGTTTGTAATCTTAAGATTCCTCCTTTGTCTCCTCCTTGTTCCCAGCTATAATTTCATCATCTTCTTCATCTTCATTTTCCCATTCAATGTAAAATAATTTATTCTCAACACATTTAAATCCTTTTATATATTTGATGTCAACATTGAAACATAACCCTTTTCTCATTTTTATTTAGTTTGTTGAGGATTCAATTTGGTCGACTGAGGGAATGATTGTGTTATAACACTATGCTTTCTACCAATATTGAAAGTTCGTCATTTGATGAGATATATATCTTTGACCTTACAGGTGAAGAGCATAGACTTTGATACTAAACTTGGGTTAAACATGTGAATTTTAAGTTGGATGCTTTCCTTGAGTCCACCCAAGAATAGTTCATTCAATTTTTCTTATGTGATGTTTTCCACATTTAAAGACAAGTTCTAGAATTTTTTAATATAATCCTTGATAGAGCCCATTTTTCTCAATTTTGCTAAGTGGCTGAAGTAGTTTTATATTTCGTTATTGTGATAGTTCAACTATAGCTCATTATTAAACATTGACTAGGAAAAATTAAGGCCCTTAATTTCATTTTGAGTGCATAACCATATAAATCAAATAAACTACTTCATTTCTAAATACAAAGATGTCATGATCATATTTTTTGCACATGGGTTTTTTTGTAGATCAAATAGTTTTTTTGTTTTGATTAATCCAAGAGACTAGATCCTTACCATTAAACTTTCACACTTCCATTTTTAGTAGCATGTTTCTTAAACTACTATTTAGGATTTAATTTTTATGGTCGAGAAAACTTGAGTGGACCATATGGAGAGTTATCGGATGGTGGCATTGATGTAGATATATATGTCACTAATGTAGTGAGTTTGCACCACTTGGGCAATTATGGATTATATTTCCCTTTGTAGCATTTTTAAATCCTCTTTTTTAGCCTTACCTTTCACCTTAGTGTAGAGTAGTGAACCTTATTAAAAATCACTATATTAGAAGCTTCAAATTCAATTTATTCCCTAGTTAGAGTTTTTCCTTATAATGTCTTACCCTTTTCTATGGCCTTGGGTATTTGGACTAGCCATGCACAAACTTAAAGGTGTAGGGTTCCAAAATTTATAGTTTAGGTGTAGGGTTTAGGGTTGTGGGGCCTAAAACAAAGTGTATTAGAGGCTTATATTGTTGCAATCATCTTGACAAGATGGATTCAATGACTAATAATTTTCACAAAGGTGAAAAAAACTTCCAAACTCTTTTTTTTAATAAAAACTTTAATTAATACTACAGTGACAAAAAATTTCAATTCTACTCAAATTGGGAGTTATGTTTTTTCAATCCTATAACTTGTTTAAGAATCACTACATTATATCTCAAAAATAACACTATCAAGAAAATATGGGAAAGGGTGTTAAAGGGTGTGTTTGAATTATGGGTTCACATTCAAACTTATCATGTTTGTAAATAGTATTGACTCAATGCTTTATAAAACTAATTATGGAGGTTAAATGTGCTTGTATCCCATTATTATGTCTCCAAGGTTAGTTGTGAATAATTTACTAGGGCACCAAAAGTAATAGACAGGTGAAGGTTTCCTATGGCTAAGCTTCAAAAAAAATAGGGGTTTTCTGACATACTCAAAATTATGTATAATTACAAATTTGTATAAAACATTGTCTAATGTCTTATGTATTGAAAAATAACCCCTCACTCCATATAATTAGTAAAATTGATAACCACTTGGTCTCAAACAACAAGTTTTTGTTAGTTTTAAAACTATCAGAACATAATTATAACCTAAGAGGGAGAGAGATAAAAATTGAGAACAAACTTAGTGCCTTGGAAAGGGATATGATATATGATACTACTTCTAATGAAATTACTTTGATACATCAAACCAAATTAGAGAAGAAAATATAAGAGTAGTCATATCAAATGTGAAATTTGGTTACTTGAGCATAGCTAATGACACCCAATCTATAGGTCCTCCTACTTGCTTGCATAACCCTTTTAGGCTTTTCTTTCACTGATTCTTAGTCATCCATAGCCTTCTAGACTTAACCCTTATAGACCTAGGCAGCTCTCTCAGGCTCAGATCCATCCCCCTAGTCTCATTCACTATAGACAATAATGCCCAAGTTGGACAAGAGCACTGAAACCTAGGGTGTCCAGATTTTAGTGTTGTTTTCCAAGTGTACTTTTAGTCCTAATGGTCATATTTTCCTGAATCCTTATCCTAATTCATGTCAACTTAACATGAATTCATTTAACCCATGATCATTAAATCCCCTATAAAAATCCATTCAAAGTCCATTTAGAAGGGTTGGCACTCATTTACAAGAGAGAAGAAAGAATACAAGCAAGATTACTCAAGCACTCTTCCCTATTCTCTGCATATAGCCATCCAATAGTATTTCAAGCTTATTCAAACCTTGACACTAGTCCCTAGTCATTCCAAGTACACATAATTTTGTATTTACTTGCATTTTCCTCACACTATTATACCAAGCACTTCAATGGGAGAACTATATATAGCTTGATCCTTCCTTAGAGTATTGGTATGTAGGTAGCATGCCCAAACATGGGGTGTGAAATGCATCTAATGTATACTTTACACACTAACCCCTTTTCCCTATTTTTCAAAGTTTTATTCAATTTCATAGAAGACACAAGCACATTAATAATCATCTCTATAGGGAGTTCCATTAATAATGAGGATCTAAAATTTTATACACAGGCTCACACAAACACTATGAACAAAACCTAAAAAAATCATATCTCTCTGAGTATTTTGGATAATAGCGACAAGACCAAGACTACAGCACCAAATAGCAAGGTGTCTTATTTTTGGTAATCCTATCCAATCAAGAAATGAACTCCAGATCTAAATTTGCAATGGTGTCGTAGTTTTATTCCTTTAGTATCAAACTATGTCTCAGTCGTAACAGCCTAGAATAAGCTAAGTCATATTTTCTCTCTCATTACTTTTTTTAGAAAAGTCAAAATACAACTTGTTTAAATAAATTAGTGGCTTAATTATTTTATATTATTTACTAATTTTATCTACTCATACCCATTTATTATTTAGGAGTTAAACATCTAATTTTCCAAAAATAATAAATCATTTGGTGAACCAGACTTTAAATTTTGCATAAAATCCTAAAAACCCTAGGGTATATTCCTAGCTAATTTTCCCCATTAATTTTTGAATTTTTTCTTGAAAATCAAAACTCAGAAATTCCTCCAAATTTTTAAAATTTTGTAGTTAAGTTTTAAAATAAATTAAATTTCAAACCCTAGTTGCATCAACTAGCTCCCAGTAATTTTCCAATCATTTTCTAAATTTTTAGTTACATATAAAAATTAGAAAATCACTTCAAATTTCAAAAATTCATAGTAATTTTCAAAAAATATATATATTTCAAACCCTAGTTGCATACACTAGGTCCCAATAATTTTCAACTATTAATCCAATAATTTCTTGATTTTTTACTTGCTTATCTAAAATCAAAAATTTAATTCAAAGTTTCAAATTTAATAATAATTTTATTTCACACCCTAATTGCATCAACTAGCTCCCAGTATTTTTCCAATCATTTTCTAAATTTTTAGTTGCATATTAAAATCATAAAATTACTTCAAATTTCAAAAATTCATAGTAATTTCATTAAAAAAATCCTCAAAACCCTAGTTGCATCTACTAGGTCCCATTAAATCAAGAAATTTCCCATAAATTTTTAAATATTTTCTTGAATACTTAATTCAAAAATTTAATTATTTCAAAAATTCATAGTATTTTGAAAAAATATTATTATCAAATCCCTAATTGCATATACTAGCATTTATTTACTTCATGAGGTATCACCTTAGATCTATAATCAAATTGCAAACATGATTCTCACTTATGTACAAACTTTTCTTACATTTCTTGAAAATAACAAGGAAACCATAATGGGCCCTATCATGTACATGAATAATGAAGACTATAATTTGTTAGTACAAAGCTTCATCCTTTGCATTTCATGCTTATGTTTCATTATATGGGATGATATTACAAAAAATACACAAAATTTCAAAATTCTTTTTGCATATTCTCTTTTACTCATATGGAATAATTTCCAACTCCATTTTTCTAACCACATTCAAAATGTTATGTTACGTGTCAAAAATTTATATGCCTTTATGCAAAAACTCATGTTCTATATCCTTTGCTTTCTATTCCTCATGTGGAAAAAATTTTAAGTTTATCATTCTAAACACATTAGAAAGTCATAGCACATGCTAAAGTTTTCTAAGCATTAATGCACAATTCCATGCTCTTTATCCCTTGTTTGCTATCTATCATGTGGAATGATCTTTATAATCATATTGTTATACATGGTTTCTATTTAGATGTATCTAACTCTTTGGCTACTTATAAGTATCTTCATATCACTACTAGACATAATCAAACACTAGTGGTTGTATCTATCCATCCTCCCTTCGAACTTGGTACTTCTAGCTCTTATCCTACATCTGCTACCAGCTCTATGCCTATAGTAGATCATGTAATACATGTTATCACCCAAGTTTACAAAGATAGGTAGGTGGATTACACCTATGGTTATAGCTTTTTCACTCAAGTTAGCACCCCTTTTGATATAGTTTCATCTCCTCCACTTGATACAATTCTTCCTCCAGTCTAGATTCAACCACAATTGAGACCTTCATCACCAGCACAGGCAGTTCATACACTTCCACAAAGGCCTCTTTTAGAGCAACCATAGTTTTAAAACTCTAGATAGTTTCTAACTATAGTGTTCATACCCAGAGTAGTATCGGTGAGGTCTCATGCATCTACACATAAATCACATGTTTAGAGAGATTTTCTTTCCACCAAATGGATCCTTTAGAGCCCCATAGTTACATCCACTTCTCAGAGTTACAAGGGGACCCCATAATCAGTTTCCACTACAGGTATTTTAGAGCACTTACAACATACATAGCTTTCAAAGCCACAGTCTTATCATTTCCATCATGCTTCATGATCACACATAATCTTTCTTCTTGATACAAGACAACATGATAGGGAGTCTCCCATGAGACTCATCGATTAGTATCATTTCTTCATAGTATTAATTGTACATAGCTTCTTTTTGCTTGATTGTACATAGTTTCTCAGCATTTCTTATACATGGTCTTCATGTGATTCATTGCACATAGCTTAATATATTCTAAAATACAAAAATAATATAATATTTCAAAAATAACAAAAACATTCAAATATATACAAAAACATTTTGATTGTATGAATCATCATTGCTTTACATTGCTACTACTATGCTAGGACTTACATTTATTATTTCATGATATTGTTTGTCAATTTATCTACATTACCATGCTTCACTTGATCTTCTTTAAGTGTGTGTAGTGACATCCAGATCCTTGACTGCTTCACTCTACCCATTGAGGGGGCATGCTAGTTCTACATTTGAGACACACATCAATATACATACCCACTGGGGGCATCTTCTATATGACTACACCATCCAGGTTATGTCATTCCTACACTATACACTCCAAGTTATCATGTTGATATACATTACTTACTAGATTACACAGATTACTATATCGACATTTCACTAGTATCTAACACTTGTGTATCTCTTTAGCATGTACCTAGTCTTGTACTAAACATGTCTTACATAATTTCATTCTTAATTTTATTATTTAGATGTGATTCTATCTTTTTAGTTATTACCTTCTTTCTCTTCTTGCTTAGTGTAGCTTGTTGGATTGCATTTCTAGTTCCTTCTTATCTCCTATGTGTACCTTAGGTCATTTTTCAATGTCCTTTACTTCTATTCATGTGTGTGTACCTTTGGACATTTGCCAATGTCCCTTGTTTATACTCTTCTATGTGCCTATGGCCCTCATGCCAATCTTACTTGTTCTATGGTATGTGTATGTAGCATTTGAACATGCCTTGTATGTTTGCTTTCCAGTATGTTTACTTTGTTTGGCCCCTTGGCAACCCTTATATGCTTCTTACTTTGTATGCTTGTTTCTTGATTATTTGTCCTTGTTTACAAATGCCATGATCCATATCATGCATTTCCTTACTTTCTTGAAAGGCATGATGGACATCTTGCTCTATCCCTTCTTGCAAATAGCTAACAACTGACCCTTTCAATTATAATTCAATACATTGCACATGTTTTTATATTGTTGTATATATCTATGCATACCCCTATTGATCTAATAATCTCTTAATACAAATATTTATATATATCAAAATATCTTCTTGACTATTATTGTTATATCATGTATATTTCCAACTTAACACACTTATAGGGCTATCTTTTTTTAGGGTAGTCATTGCAAGGTCTTCATTCCTCCCCTTAAAAGATAGGGAAATAAACAAGGGTTTTGTCACAAAGATCAAATCTCCTAGTGGTCGAAACAATAGTTTTAAAAACAATCAAAATAGAACCTAGATATCATACTAGGTAGAATAGACCAAGCAGATAATAGAGAATGCAAAACAGTCATGAGATTTGGCCTTGAATAATAGTGCGAAAGTTGGACTACATTGCTAGACATTAAGGTGTCCTATTTTCATCAAAAATATTTAGATAGTAGATAAATTAGTTTTCCTAAAAATAAATAGAAAGATGAGTTCAGCCACAAGTTTGTCAGTACGTCATAGTCTAGATTCAACATGTTTTAGTATAGTTTTTGCTTAGAGAATCTAGATATAAGGGGTATCATGTGTAGTATGATGGCTCTCACATCCAATTTTATGTTAGGTAGTTGATATAACTTCCATATTATAATCCATGTTTCAGACACTAGTTATTAGGGGTAATGTGCGTGGTACATTGGTCCTCCTCTCTTTTCGAGTTCAGTTTATTTTTCTTAAACATTATTAGCAATTGCATGCCTTACACCATATGCAAGTGGATGGCATTCATTTTCAAGTTTAGGTTTCATACAAGCTTAAATTTCTAAGTACCTGAGTTCTTGAGTTAGCTTCTACATAATCCTATTGCACTAGTTTCAGAGTGGCTTTCATACAAGCCTAATCTCCATCTTTCAAAATGGCCAAGAGTAACCTAGTTTCTAGCATATATTCGGCTATCCATGCCAACATTGTAAGATCATAGTACATTTATGGGCTTTAAGATCCATCTCATATGACATATATTTCATATTGATATTACTTCATAGCTTCACTTCACAGGGCAATGATGGATCCCAAAGACTAGATAACCTTTATATTCTTAAGCCACCTATTTAGAGGGATTAGACACACAGTCTAAACATTGATTGACACTTGCATGATTCATTATATTTACTTAGTAGGAAAAAATGGAGCCAAAGGGCTTGCCTTTTTATTCTTGAGCCACTTCTAAGGAATTGAGCACTTAGCTCCATTCATGATATTACTTTTGGTACAGCACACACCCAACACAATCTAGCATCACAATAGGTTTTGTATTGGTTCACGTACTTGATAAGGTGTATTCATTCCTTTCTCTTCCTCTCTCTCTTACCCAAATTTTATATATTATTATTTCAGATATATTTTATCTAGTAAGAATTTATTTGCTCTATGTTTTTCATTGTAGATTCACACTTCACATTGTGCTCTCTCTACGCACATCTAGCATCACACAGCTTCATGATCTTCACCTTCACAGGTAAGTTTAGCTATGCTTTTTTTTTTTACTTTATCCTAGTATTTCACTTTCCTATATCACTAAAATAAAGGTGGGGGGGGGAGAATGTATTCATATAAAATCAAAATTTGGTTACTTGAGTATGGCTAATGACACCCAATCCATAGGTCCTCCAACTTGCTTGCACAGCCCTTTTAGGCTTTTTTAATTGATTCCTAGTCATCCACGGCCTTCCAAACTTAACCCTTATATACTTAAGTAGATCTCTTAGGCCTAGATCCATCCCCTAGTCTCATTCCCTCTAGACAATGGTGCCCAAGTTGGATAGAAGCGTTGAAACCCAGGGTGTCTAGTTTTTAGCATTGTTGTCCAAGTGTACTTGTGGTCCTAATGATCATATTTTCTCAAATCCTTATCCTAATTCATGTTATTCTAAGGCAAATTAATTTAACACATGATCATTAAATACCTTATAAAATTCCATTCAAAGTCCATTTAGAAGGGTTGACACTCATTTATAAGAGAGAATCAAGAATACAAGCAAGACTACTCAAACACTCTTCCCTATTCTATGCATACAGCCATCCAATAGTATTTCAAGCTTATTCAAGCCTTTACACCAATCCTTAGTCATTTAAAGTATACATAGTTTCACATTTACTTATATTTTCATCACACTATTGCACCAAGCACTTCAATGGGAGAACTACATATAGCTTGATCCTTCTTCGGAGTATTGGTATGTAGATAGTGTGCCTGCACATAGGGTGTGAAGTGAATCTAGTGTATCCTTTCATACTAACCCCTTTTGCCTATTTTCCAAAGTTCTATTTAATTGCATAAAAGACACAAGCACATGAAGAATCAACTCTATAGGGAGTTTTGTTAATAGCGATGATCTAAAATTTGGTACACAGGCTCACATAGATGTTGTGAACAAAACCTAGATAAATCATATCTCTATGAGAAATTTGGAAAATAGCAGCAAGACTAGGACTATAACACCAAATAGTAGGATGTCTTATTTTTGGTGGTCCTATCCAATCAAGAAATCAACTTCAGATCTTAGTTTACGATAGTGTCCTAGTTATGTTCCTCCAGTATCAGACTCTATCTCAGCCTTAACAGCTGAAAATAAGCTATCATATTTTCTCTCACTCATTACTATTTTTAGAAAAGGCAAAATATAACTTATTTAAGTAAATCATTAGATTAATTATTACATATCATTTACTAATTTTATCTACTCGGACCCATAATTATTTAGGAATTAAACATCTAATTCCAAAAAATAATAAATCAAAAAGCATATCAATAACAATATATCTCAATAATAAGAGTAGAGTAAGTAGATCCACACTAATAATTGATAGTAGATTAAAATAATTGATAGATAGATCTGAGCCACTTTGAGGTGGAAACTTCCATAAACATCCAAATGAGAATTGAATTTGTAATGTGATGATCAAGTACTAACAATTGCCTTCTATATATTCCCTACATTGGTGCCTTTCCTTTGTCCCCTATGGATGGTGGTTGAGTGAGAACCTTTGAATTATCAATGCACATTGTATATGAATTATCTTAGCACTATCCAAGACCAATAGGTGTAAACATATTATGAGTTAATTACTCATCTAGATCAATAGGATTAAAATTTAGCTTATGTAAATTATCATCAATTATATCATCATCACTATCATTACCAATCTAAGGATATGCAATTAGAATCTTCAAAATTGACCAAAAGAGGGAGATATAGACTTTTTTTCTATGATAACTTGTGATGCATTCTTTGTATATTCATTAATGTACATAATTGGTTCATTATCATTTACTTTACTTGATTCAGCCACCTCATATGTATGTATCTGATCTAATGAGATGGGTTATGATGGTGGTTATATATAATAATCCTCAAAATTTGATTAACTTTGATTAATAAATTATATCACTTTATACTTTATAAAATATCATTATATGTAATAAATGTATACAAATAGCTTATATGTATCCTTTAATGTATTCAAGATAGAAGAAAAGTATGACAATTGTGTATTACTATTAAGATCTGTCTCACGCAATACCTCATATAATAAGTCCTTATAAACATTTGATTGCTCTAATAATTTAAGGATATAAATCTTAGCATGAGTACTCTTTAGTTGATCAATAATTGAGTAAGGAAATATAAACTATGCACATCCATTACAACCATGTGTAATTTATGTATAAAGTAAAATCAGAGATTAAAAAATTAGATTTATATACTGAAATATGAAATCCAAAAATGTAAGAAGAAACCCTAAAGGCAACATAGGGTTTGGCTATGTTTGAGTCAATATATAGGTTCACCAATATGTTTTATCTATTTTTTGGATTAATGTTGTCTATTAAACCTTAATTATATATAATTATGTAAATGAATTTAGATTACAAAGATATAAAATAAAGTACAAATATGAATTTAAAAGCTTGAAACTAATATGGCACTATAACCATCTAAATATAGAAAGTAAAAAAAGGATAAGTTACATAGTGGTTCACTATATTGTATAGGACTAAGCTGCATGCAGGTGGTAGAAAAGATAGAATAATGAACTATGAGCCTCTTAGATTAGGAGCTAGAGTTATAAGAACATTACACTATCATCAATTTCTAGTCATTGTCATCTAACATTGTGTTTAATGTTTGATGATTTTGTCTCTATAGATTTTGCCTCTTTGTTTTGATACAACCAAGTATGCATGTTTGTCTTTTGGTTATTTATGTGAACCCAAGGTATGATGATGTATGCAACTCCCAAAAATCTATCTCCTTCACTTGAAACCTTAGGTCCACTTACAATGATAGATTTAGGCCTGTAAAAGGGAATAAAAGGTGGGTTGAGTTGACCCCAACCACTCCATGTTGAATTGTTATTAAACATTGCCTACACATGCAAAACTTCAAAGAGGGAAGTCAAATCACATGCAGTTCTCCTTGTTAACTTATTATTTTCACCATTTTGTGAACCAAAATCATTACATGAGTCATGTTTGTCTTATAATTAATGATAAATAGCATGAAAGCATTCATATTTCATTCTTATTCATCCCTATTCTACTTACAAACCCTTGATAGCAAGTTTTAGAAGTTTTTGACATTCTAGGATAAGTTTGCATTAGGAAGATAGGTTAGTAGTGTGGATGTGTCCCCTAGTGTGATTTTAATACCCCTTATGTGAGAACTTATACCCTAGTCATTTTGATATGTTACCATATGTGGTGACCTTCCAAATGCATAGAAATTTGAATGTAGTTCCCTTATTTGAAAACTTAATTTGTTGAAAATCAATTACAATAATTTTAATTATTAAATATTAAATCAATAAACATAAAATTTTAAATCCTTTAAATTTATGAGGAAATTTAAAATGCTTTTTAATTGGCAACTTGTACCTAGTCTTTCTAGGAAGGGTAGATGAGCTATTGGTTAGGCCCTAGACTAGGGTGGGTGTATGTGCTAGTAGAGTGTGAAGTTGAGCAATGTAAGAGAAGTTATTGTTGAGGGTAAATGACTTTTTTACCTTGTAAAAATGGGTTACTTGGAATAATTAATCCCACATGGGCTTGTAAGGTCATTAAGTGTAAGTGTGGGCTTGTAAGACATGAGGTGACTCTTGTAAGAAAAGTACCCTCCCATTTATTGGGTTGGGTGGAAAATCCTTGGGATATAAAATTTAGACTTTATTTTATTTATCACACTTTAGTCTTGGTTTGGGGTTATTCATTAGGGGTTTATTCTTTTGGTGGTGCTTGGGATAGCTTATAAGAAGGAAAAATAGAGGAAAGATCTTTATGGATCATGGAAGGATCTCATTAGAAGCTTGAGAGGAGAAGATCTTCATGGAGATTTGAGAGCATGTGTCATGCAAGGACAATGGAAGATGAGATGTAGGCCTCTTTTTAGTACATCTTATGTAAAATAAATAGTTAGTTTAATTAACCAAATAATGACAAAGGAGAATTTAAACTATAAAATGTTTATATGCCTAAACTCTCTCTCTCTCTCTCTCTCTCTCTCTCTCTCTCTCTCTCTCTCTCTCTCTCTCTCTCTCTCTCTCTCTCTCTCTCTCTCTCTCTCTCTCTCTCTCTCATCTAATCTCTTATAATACCTTCTTTGAATACTAAAGTAAATTGAATATGAAAATGAATTAAAGTTTGTGGGTTGGCCTAAGAATGTTATTTATGTTTTCATGAGAATTATTTTAAAATAGTTAGTATAAATACAATTCAAAGCCAATTAATTTGGACATGTAGGAATTACCAAGAAATCAAACCTTCAAACATAATAAATTAATTTCATAACTAAGATATTTTTCCATATTCATTCTTATTTGCATATCAATCATAAGAGAAATCATACTACATGTTTGAAGCACTCAAAAGACATCCCAAAAGACATATTTATCAAGTTACAAGCTAGATCACTACATGCATTATCATATAGTATATTACACTCTTGTGCACTCACATTCCCACACGTAAGGAATAACTACATAATTTTGATGTCCTCTTTGGAGTATTGGTTATGTAGGTGATGTTCATTGATAGAGGAGTCTTTGGGTTTAACTTGACACTGTGATCCCACTGACCCATTCTTAGCAAGGTAACTTAACCTAAGGTGGAGAGTTGGGGTTTGAAATACAAATGGTCATCAACATCATGTATAAGATATCTAGATACATCAGAGGAAAGGAGATTAAAAACCTATAAAGACCTAGGTGCTCACATCTTAACACAACAAATATTTCATACATGATAGTTGGATCAATATTCAGATAATAGCATCTATTCAACTGTCTATAGGGTGATGAAAGGGTATATATTTCCATCAGATGGCCTATTTTCACACTTTTACATCTTATATATATTTGCACACCATTTTATAAGCTAAATATTATTTATTTTTTGTGATAGTGCAATCAAAATATTGTTTAGCATCATACTTTCTGTATTTAGTATTTTCATAGTTCAGCAATAAAATATAATATCATAAACTAAAATATTTAATTATCCTACTTATTGGAATCTATTTTCTCACTCTTGAATAGCATATTCCTTCTAACCATTAAACTTTCAAAAATGGTTAAACATTTATTGAACCCAAACTCTGAGTCTTCCATGCAAATATTATCTTTTTCTAGGGTTTTCAACCTCTTAAGGTATTTACTTTTTTTATTCAAATGTATTCTATTATTTTCATGCAACCTATGCATAGCCCTAGATTAGGTGGTTTTCTTATTGAATATCTTGAGTTTCTCCTTGGACCATCTAAAATGTCTCAAGCTAATACCATGTCAAATTCTCCTAATAATGAGAGTGCAAATAATGACAATGACTCACATACTATAAATTTTCTATAGAAGATAAGGTTGACCATGAGGATAATTAAAATGAACAAGTATATCATGAACACGTTAAGGCTAGTGTATTATTTCATGCATGAATTTGTGAAAATATTGAATATATTCATAAAATAATACATATTATATTAGACATTAAAACAACACAAAAACATATATGAACAACCATGTACATCTATTGATCATACTAATAGAGCTATGGGACATCCCATATTATTATTTCTCCCATCTTGAGCACAACATTACATACTACATATAGTGGGGACATGGGTTATGTTTTTAAACCATTATGCCTTAAAACAAATACAACTATTGTTATATATTTCATGGAAACCATTAGTACTTCAACCCAATTTCCAATTTTAATGCCTATTTTAACACAAATGTTTTGGTGACTTCTCAAACTTCAAATCTTAGTGGTCAAAATGTGCAAGATCTTATACAAACTATAAAAAAATTACAAGCTAAGGATACCAAAATTGAGCAAAATTATTTGAAATCACCTCATGCTATTGATTCACAATATGTATTGCATAACCCTCTAGAACCTGAGATATATTTTTACCCTTTGACAACTATTTTTGTTGCACCCAAATTCATACTTTATGATGGTAAGGGTGATCTTGAGCAAAATCTTAAATCCTTTTATTTGGCATCACTTTATTATGATTTTAATGATAAAATTTTGACCATATTATTTCAAAGAAGCTTAAAGGACTACACTTTGAGATGGTTAAATGATCTACCAATAGAATTGGTAAAATCATTCAAATCTCTGGTTGATTATTTTATAGCATATTTTTCAATCAACATTACTGAAAATATGTCATATGCACAAATTTTTAAGATCAAACAAGGAACTAATGAACTAATTGATGAATATGTCTTAAGATATATGATAATTTTTGATAAAATGACAAATCCAATGGTGGTGTTGAGACATAAAATTAATATTTAGATAAAAACATTCATTTTTGACCACTCTTTTACATAGTTAGCTCTAAACCTATCTTAGGGCCCCTTTTGATCATTTTTGACCACCTTGCTCACCATTTTAAGTTAATGAAAACCCTTTGAATGTACTCATACCCATTCTTATCAACCTTATACATAATTCATGATCTACCTAACCAAAAATATTATCAAAACACCCATAATAAAGGAGCACACTATGGGGTAAGAGCACACTACTCTAGTGTCCTTCCCCCCTCTCCTGCCTTCCTATCAAATAATGGATAATTTACCAAATTAAAAGTTATAGGAAGGTTGTAATTTGTCCCTAATGAGACTCATTCAAATGGTTTTCAATGATATTCCTATATAAACACTTTTCAAACCATTTTTCACAGAAGAGGCTTCCACATCAAAAAACACCAAAATCACATATGCACATTGAGAGAAAGATGCCTATTTCTCCTAATTTTGATTACATATAATTGTATTAACTATTGTCATTTAGATTTATACTCCTATAGGATATGTCTTATCTCTCTTCATCCAAGTGGAACAATGGAAACATCTCACTTGTTGTGGGTAATTAATTAGTGAGATGACTCTCTAGAAGGGCTAGTTCCCTTGATGCACTCTTTGAAACACTTTCTTACTTATAAAATTTACATGAAAAGGGTTAAGAAGAAAAACTAAAAAAGATAAAATGTGATGCACCAATATTAATTTTCCTCTTATTGACTAAACTTATACTAGTTAGATCAAATTAAATCTTATTTCACACATAACTCATAACTCAAGACAGATTGGAACATTAATGTTTCATATGCTAGGTTCAAGAGGTATATTGATGCTTAGGAGGGATAATGAATGATCATTTGGAGAATAAAATAATAAAAAACTTACAAAAATCTTATAAACTAATAAATAACACTAACAAAGACCAGAAACAATTACTATTTTGCACATTTGGTAAACAATCAAGGACAACATGCTAGAAAAGACTATCTTTTACTAGACAAGATCAACAAGATTGTAACATGACTCGATTATTAAAAATGTAAGTAGGAAAATTCACTTTATTATTTATTAAATAGACGTTAAAATACAAAATTTTCTAGGGTTTCACCATTAACCAATGGAGGCTACCCAAAAGAGCCCAAAAGGTCACTACTTATAGCATTTGAGAAAGAAGTAAGAAAAGAGAAGTCCAAAGGTCACTTGGACACTTTTAATGATGAGAGAAGAGGTTAAATTTTGATTAAAATAGAATGTGAAATTTATAATGAAAATTTATAAAGTACAAGTGTTAATCCAAGACATGAAAATCTTAAAATGTGGCATGGAACTCCTTTTATTGGCTCAAAAAATTGCCTTCTTCATTTAGCTATGTTGGAACATCCCAAAAATAACTAGGCATAAGTATAATTATTGAAATAATATTTAGGGGTTGTATACATAATTTTCCATGCATTTTTTAAATTCCTAATCACCTGTATTCCTCTAAAAATGAGCCATCACTACTTGCAGTCAAAGAAACTCTCTATTTCGCACACCTTGCACACTTGGCTTCCAAAATGGATTAATTTTCTAATGTAAATCCATAAAATGTGTTAATTAAATTTTTAAATGCCATTCATGACATTATATGTATTAGGTACACCTTTAAAATATTTTAATTGAATTTTCCACCCTTCTCACTATCATGTTCACTATGCTAGCTTGACTGGCTGAGATGGAGCTACTGGTAGGAACACTTAAGATATTTTATATAGTACTTAATGGTAATATTTAGTTTTAATAAGTCCAAATTTCACTCCTAAATTTTATTTATCTTTTTTAAAGTTCCTATGACTTACACAGTGTACAAAATAGTCAAAGAAAGCCCTTTTATACCATGTCCATACAGGTAAGGTAGCACAAAAGTTGATGAGGAGGATCCATAAAGAGTCCTATTGAAATTCAAACCACTTTCATGGTCATTAAATCCCACCTAGATATCTCTCCATCCTAGTTTTCTCAGTCAAGTCCTTATCCAAGGGTTTACAAGGGCTTTAGGTCTTTTAGGCTCTTAAGATTTGTTCATAAAGATGGAACACTAAAGTTGAAAAAGAAATCCATAAAATCAATGTCTAGGACCCCTGTCAACTTCTCCAAACTTCTTGGATCTCCATGAAAATTTATAAAGGAGATGTGAGCATCTCAAGTTGCTTACTCGAGCTTTTCCTTTCATTTACACAAGCCAAATGTTGCCTTTGAGCTAAAAGTGGCCTCCCCTATGATTTATATTTAATATGTAAGATTTAAAACATATATCATGACTCTATAAACATGATAAAATATCTTATAATTATCTCTTATAGTTAGAAATCAAAGTGGCTTCTCATTTGAGCTTTAGGCCAAAACCCTACCTAATAGGCCCGACTATAACTTTGGTGTTCTAGACCACTTTGTTGAGATTTTACCTTATGTTCTTGATTCCTCATGTTGGTATAAGTATTTATAAACTTCCCACACCTTCTTTTAAGGTCCCTTTATTTCTAGTCCACCATTTCACCTTCCTTCTTTAAAAAATGCAAGACTTGTTCACAAGGGAGTGCCCTTTGTCTAAGACAAAATAGAGGGCACTTCCCCTATTTACCCAAAAAAAAGTGGTCAAGGATCTTAACCAATTTTTTATGACATTATACACCAAATTTTATCCCTTGGTCATACCATTTTCCCTTCTAACACTTGAAAAACCAAAATAGACTCTTGTGAAGGCAGACTGTGTGCAGTGTTAACACTCTAGACTATGTATTACTTGAATAGGGTATTTATTCTATGTTATTCCTATTGGTAAGATAATTTTGAGTCATAAACATCATTATGGAATATTTTATAATTTTTTCATCACTCCAAATCTCCATATAACCTTATCTATACCTTGAACTCAAAAGATTGTATGCATCTCTTAATTATAACCTTGCTTTAAAGGAGTACTTGCAAGTTGCTTTGCATGTTTGGAGCTTGAGACAATGTCTTATGATCACCTTAGAGTCTATTAGGATCATTATATACCTTTTTTGGCCCATTTTTCTCATCATCATGCATTACCCACACTCACAAACTCAAACTTGCTCATTGTTTGTCATAGTCAAACACAGTCAACTGTGTTGGGAAGAGTAAAACCTTATAGATGAAGATTCATCTTGGAATAGGTTACACATCACATTTATTATCTCATGACCAATTTTGGATCATCTCACATCATCCAACCTTGATGATTCCATGTTCAAGCTTCTATATTAGACTATGTGCTCCTACAGTCAATTGTAGGTGAGTATTTTTTGCATGATGGAATACCTGTAGGTGTAGATTAGACCTTGAAACATCACCAATCAACTCCTCTTGATGGTATATATTCCCATTATAATTATATTAAATTAATAAGGTCTTCTAAACATTGTAATATTCCTTATTTTCACTTTAGTATATCAATGGTTACTCAAAGGCTCAATTCTTATAGATGTCAATACAAGATTTTAGTGTTGAAATAGGCAACTTTGAGCCTTCCAAAAACCACCCTCCACTAATATTCTTGAATCCATTTTTTTATATAACCTCTATTTAATATAGTATATAATTCATACACATTTAAATTCTTTAACTCTCTTTGTAACCTTGTTGTAATATATCTACAAAATGGCCAAACATTTATTTTCACCTTTTAGGGAAAATGTCCCTAAACTAAGTCATCACCTCTTCCAATATAGTTTAAACTTTAATTTTACACTTAGATAAGGTATATCATGATAAAATATATATATTAAGACTCAAATTAAGGTTTTACCACTTGTTTCAATGCTTTAAATGACTCTTTGGCTTTTTGTGGTATCACCTGTAGGTGGGAATTTGCATTTATATAGGTAGTAACTAAATTTGTGAAGTATGCAAGATATATATGTCTATGATCAATTATATTCCCTCACCAAGTGTTTAAATTTACTCTTATTTCTCTTAAAATTTTGAAACACCTATCAAGTCTCCCATCTCATCATGACATCATCTAGGAGAGACTCTTGTAGGTGCATTTGAGTTGTATGTAGGTAGTGGATAGAATTAGAACAATGTGTATAGATGATTGGAATCATGGACATGCTTAGTCTCATTACCAATTACTCAAATGTATTTTTATCACTATGTGGATCTTGGGACAAGTCTCAAAACCTCTGTTCTAATGTGATATCCTCTTGTAAACACTTAAAATAGAGCAAGCATTGGTAGCTAGTGACTGGTTATATGGTGCATGAACCTACAACCAATATTGCATCTTCTTCAAACATTAAAATGGACTCCCTTCATCTCTTGATTACATCAAAAAGTTAATATATCTTCATTACAATTCCATGAACAATCTAGGCAAGCTTGACACACATGACTACCATTGAAATTGAGTAAAGAACTGACTATGAGCATGACAAAATTGCAAGTTTGATCAAAGCCTGATGTGATGAAACCAAACATATAAGGGGGAAATAATTATGGCATTGAAACATGGTAAAAATCACATTCTATTTAATTTATACCCTTTCAAAGAACCAAACCTTCTCAAATAAGGAAAATTTGACTGAGACTTCAAATGGTGGCACCTTCTTTCAATATGAGATGATTTGCCTATCAAAACATCATGAAACATAAAACCAAGAAGGAGATAATTTGAGGAGAGATACAAAATCATATAGATTCAACATCACCAATTGGATTATACAGACCTGTCTAAATTAGAGAAAAATGTATAAGGTGCAGGAAATAATGAGCAAAAAAATATAGTCAACTTATTATAGATGATTCATAAAGAATAGTTGACTAATATTTGAAAAAAATTATTAAAATTAATCTAAGTGTACTATCATATCCCAAAGGTGTTTGATCTAAAACCTATTCTACTGACCATACCAAGCATTAACCTACTAACCATTTTTGTATGTTTAAAAAGGTGATGAAGGAGTAGAATGGTTTTGGACCTTTTTTAGCACTTCCAAATCATGTCAAGAATTGAGATGAGTCTAAGTAATATTAAGAGACATTCTATGACCTTTTCCCATGTGTCAACTTCACTCATGGGTCGTAAAAGTGCCAAACTCCTCACTTTTCAGTTGGTCTCTTGATTTTAAATTAGATAACCTATAAGATTTAGAAGGGATTAACATTCCTAATAGGTAATATGACTTCTTGGATGTTTTAAAGGAAACTAAGACACTCAAACATTTTGAAAACCATGTAACTTGCATTTATGACCCTTAAATGGCTACTAAGTGACTGAAAATGACATATAAACTAATTAGACCATGATTAAGGCTAAAATGGCATAAAATTATATGAAATGGACTATAAAATATCCTATGCAAAATATTAGACCCCTAAAACATCTAAAATTCAAGTTTTTACCTATAGGGGTTCAAATTTGACCTTAAAGTCAAATGTGGTCAATAAAAAGGTGACTCATAGGGATAGTATATCTATTATACTAAATATTAGTAGCCTTATCTATCCATGAGCTAAGGGATTCAATGAATTATTGAATATAAATAGTAAGTAATTGCCTAAAACACACACAAAATAACCACACCACACAAAACAAATCAAGACACCAACAAGATTTACACATATGCATAAGCACTTAGGGAAAATAAGAAAAATAGTTGCTATGTACAATGAGAGAGGAGAACCTTAGTATAAATTTTTAAGATTGATCCCATTTATTTGGATATTAATCTCTTCTCCATCCAACTTTGAGAGTTGGAAAGAATTGTGTTGCTTGCATTGAGTGATGATATAAGGGCCACTCCACCAAGCATCAAATTGTGTGTGTTTTCTAGGCTTAGCCCTATATTTATCCCACTTTATAATAATGTATCCCTCTTGTAATATTATTTTAAAGGCTTTATTATCAAAATATCTCTTTATTTGATCTTGGTGAGCTCTCATAATGTGCATAGCTTGATCCCTTGTTTCTTCAAGCTCCATCAATTCACATAATTTGACCTCCATGCTTTCATTTTCCATCAAATCGAATTGGTAAGTGAGATCCAAAGCTTTTAATTCAAGTGAAATAGGAAATCTATCCTCTCTTCCATAAACAAGTGTATATGGTGAATTTTTAATGGCTCTCTTGGGGGTGATCTTATCAGCCCAAAGAGTTGTCTTCATTTTGGAATGCCAAGTTATTTGGTTCTCCTCCATTATTATCTTGATAATCTTAATTAGATTATTATTAGTGGAATTATCTAGTCCATTTCCTTTTGGATAATATTTGTAGGAATTACTAAGATAAATACCATGTTTCAAAGCCCACTCACTTGTCTTCATTCCAAGGAATGTTAATGCATGGTCTAAAATGATTGTTGAAGGAGCCCCAAATCTTGTCACTATGGATTCATAAAAGTCTAAAACTAAAATTTCATTTACTTCCTTGAGAACTAAATCCTCTACCCATCTTGTAAAGTAATTTGTAGTAGCTAACATCCATTTGTGACTAACACTAGAAGGTGGGTTAATTAAGCCTACAAAATTTAGGCCCCATTGCATAAAAGGTTGGTCTACTTGTATTGGATAAATAATTAAGGCTAAAATATTTTGTTTTCCATCAAAAAGGGCACATTTTTGACATTTCTTTACCTTAGCATGATTATCTTTAAACAAACTAGGCAAAAAATAACCAGCTTTCATAATCTTGACAGTTGTGGTCTTTGGAGCAAAGTGACCACTTATTGGTCCATAACGAAACTCAAGAAATATCTTATTAACCTAATACAATTCAACACATCTCAATATTATAGCTAATAAATATTTCCTAAATAATACTCCATCAATAAGTACATAAGGAGTAGATTATAATCTGAAGTACCTTCTTTTGGCTCTATTTAAGCCTTGTGGACACTCACCGATTTGAAGAAAATTAACCATTTCTTATGTCCAAATACTCATTGGTGAGGATTAATATATCATAGGATGATATTTAAGGATTAAAATATCTTCTTTTTGTTCCTTTAAATCTTAATCAAGGTGTTCACATAATCCCTTCCCTTTCACTAGCTTGGTTGTCTTTATTTCTACATCATACTCCATTACTTTTGTAATCCAACCAGCTCTTTTTTCATTTAAATCTCTACTCAAAATGAATTATTTTACATTAGGATGAGGTACCAATATATTTATATTGTTTTTAGATAACATGTGCCTAAACTTATTTGGAATTCTAATAACTGAAAGTACTTACTTCTCTACATAAGTGTACCTTACCTCATAGACTTCCAATCCTTGGCTAAAAAAGGCAATAGGCTGCTCCAAGTTTTATTAATTTGATTGAGTGAGCATGGAATATATTAATTCTTCATTTATAAAATTATACAAGTTGTAATACCTTGAAAAATCAAGACTTGCAAGAGTTAGAGCTTGAGCAATATCTTGCTTGATATTTTCAAAACTCTCTTTTCTTCTCCTTGTCAAAGTAAACACTTCATCTTTCCTTAGAATAGAGGTTAGAGGCTTAACTAAAATATAAAAATAAAGAATAAATATCCTTATTAAATTTATTTTTCCAAATAAACTTTTCAAACCTTTTTTGTGTTTGGGTAAAGCCAATGCCAAGATTGCATTCACCCTTTCAAGATCTATGGATAGACTTTTCTTTAAAACAATGTGTCCTAAAATTTTGCCTTCATGGAAAAAAAACAAACACTTATTTGGATTAAGAGATATTCCAAACTCTCTACATTTATCAAAAATCTTCCTAAGATTATTCAAATGATCTTTTGCATCTTTGGAAAAGACCATGATATCATCAAGATACACCAGCACTATATCATTTATTAGACCTTGAAAATCCATATCCATTGCATGTTGAAAGGTTGCCCCAGCATTATATAAACCAAAATGCATATTCATATAATCATATGTGCCCCATTTAGTGGTAAATTTTGTCTTGTATTGATCTCCTTCCTTTACCAAAATCTGATTATACCCTGAATATCCATCAAAGAGTGATAACCTTTCACTACCTACAATAACTTGTAAAATTTGCTCTATGGAAGGAAGAGGATAATGGTCCTTCAAGGAAACTCTATTCAAATCTTTAAAGTCAACACATAACCTAATTTCCCCATTATTCTTCCCTATCAGGACTAAGTTTGCCAACCAAGATGAATGCTTAATAGGAAAAATTATTTTAGACTCAATCAACTTTGTAAGCTCCTTTCTCATAAGAGGCTCAATATTAAGATTGATTTGGCCTTTGATTTTTCTTGATAGGATTAGCATTCTCATCTAACTCTATAGTATGTTGAGATTCCTATGCAAAGATATCAGAAAATTCTTTGCATAATTCAATGAAAGCATATCTTTCTTCTCTAGTCCATACCTTCCCAAGAGCAAGCAACTTATCTTCAAAGATTTTAACTCTCTCATATTTTTATTATTTAGTATACATGCTTACCTTTTCCTTTTTTATCTATTAATCATCATTGAAAATACTTTCAAGTGTGACTAAGCTTTTAGAGAGCTTGTTTGTCTACAATTATACAATCTACCCTCTATATTGTTGTAGTTTGGACTAGTTTTTTAAGGAAAACTCAGCCTCCTCTTGTTAAAAAGGAGATATTTGTTGGTCACTATCAAATAATTTCTAATTAGTGATGTTATCAGGTATAGAGGGCCTTACAATCACTTTGATATGAGGTTGGTTCTTGTCATCTCTTATCTCTTTTAGAATATCAAACTGAGCTCTAATGGTTGTCAACCTATCAACGTGTTTGTTATCTTCTCTTCATATAGATTAAATGTTGAAATCTTGTAAATCTTCAACAATATCCCACACTCTATGCTTATAAGATTTAATCAAATTGTTCTTAGTCATATTTTGACACCTCACTTGATTCACAACCAACTCACTATCACCATAAACTTATAACTTCCTCACACCTCTCTTTCTATGCCACTCAAGGCCATGAATGAGGGCCTCATATTTTGTTACATTACAAGTAAAACTAAAGTGAAATCTAAAAGTATAATAATAGCTTTCCTTGGATGGAGATACTAACATTTCTCCACCACTTGATCCAACCTTACTTTTTGATCCATAAAAATAAAGTTGTCATTGACCATCCATAGTCTCATTTGGCTTCATCAAATTTGGCATGAAAGAGCCTTCTTCATGAAGATAATACACTCTAATTCCATATTATTTTATGAATATATAAGGATCATGTTCATAGTGTTCATCTCCCCATTCATCTAGATGTGTATCAGAAAGTCCTTCAAGAGAAAAAGTTGGAGATTGATCCATGTAAAGTTTTTCCTCATTAATAATAACATAATTAACATTTGCAACTTTAGGCATGTAGGGCTATAAATTATTGTGACAAAGAGGTTTTAATTCAATATTTAATTTGGTACCATACCGTGTTTTGAAAACCATGTATGATCAATTTGTTACCAATTATCCACCTATCTTGGTTGTAAACTCTCTTGACAAACAAAGATCAAAGTATGGAGGTAAATATATAACAAATACATCATGAAATATGGAGAAATTAAGACAAGCATATAAAGTAAAATTTATATTCTTGACTATTCCCAAGGTCTTTATTGGTGACCCATCCAATTGTACAAATCCTTTAGCCATTGGCTCATACTTGAGACCTATTTTATCCACTATTGACTTAGGCATGATTGAGGTACTATCCCCACTATCTATGATACAATTATGGAATAAATAATCACCAATGATCAAATATAGATAAAATTGAGGAATTTTATTAGTTTTATTTACTTGTCCATCAATGGGTTAAGTTTCATTCACCAAGACAACATTTTCTACCCTTGTTGGTCCAACTGATTTACTTAGTCCAAGCAATTCCTTTTGGATAATATCCTTTTATCCTAGTATTATCAATGAATCCCATAATGAAATATTCATGTGTAACTTCTTTATTTGATCCACGACATTGATAGAAGGATTTTTCATCTTGAATTGCTCTTTAGAAGCACTAGTACCTTGTGGTGTAGTATGTGAAGATGGATGTGTAAGAGTTGGTCTTGAATTCTAAAATTTATGATTTTTTTGCACCTTAGGAGTTGAGTTATACCCACATACCATTGGAGGTGATTTAGGAGTCAAAATATGTCCTTTATTTGTCCCTTTTGGCTCTTCAACAGCCCTCTTCTTAGATCTAGTGTTAGAGGATACAATAAGATTCACATTGTTTGAACTTCCTAACTGATTTATATCAAAAAATTATTACTCTAAATGATTCATAAGAGTATAATCAAGTTTTTCTTATCCATTTTCCATTGTATTCTATATTTTAACCTCAAAAGTGGGAACTTGAGGTGCTTGACTACCTGGCATTGTCATGTCTTGACTAGGCATTTCATTAGCATATGAAACTTGGCCTTGATTTTGATCATAAGAAGGGTACCATGGTTGTTCTTGGATAAAATTGTTTTAAGTAGGAAAAATATATCTAGAAGATGATGGGGCATTAGAATTGAAACTTTGGTAAGGTCTGGCTTGAGTTATTTGACCTTGTCCTTAAGCATTACCTTGAAAAAGAAGCCTACTTGCTTATCCAAACTAATTCTAAGGCTGATAAGGCCTATAATTTTGGGATTGTTATCTTTTGAGATTAACCAATTCATTAATAACACTTTGAATCCAACTCTTTATTTCATGAATCTCATTGGTAGGGTCAAGGGCAGACTTCTCTTGGCTATTAGGCAAAGGAACCAAGGTAGGTAATGCAATTTGACTAGGAGGTTGTAAATCAAGAAACGATGTCATTAGTGGTCTAGGTGAAATATTTCCCACTTGAACAAGGTAATTATAAACATTCATAACTATCTCATAGGCACCAAGTAGTGTATTCCCACCCATAGATTAGATCATCATTATTACATCACTATTCAATGTTTTTAGGTAATATAAGAAGGCATAGTTTAGGGTGGGTCTCATAAGGGCTGGTATCCTATCCCATGTCACTTAAAATATAGATTTAAAATCTTTCCTTCCTCATGAAAATATAATTTTAAACTAAGAGAAGGGTTTAAATGTTCATGAAAATATAATTTTAAACTGATCATGTAAATTTAGAAATTACAAGTTTCAATCCAAGACATGAAACTCTTGAAATGTGGCATGAAACTCCTTTTGCTAGCTCAAAAAATTGCCTTCCTCATTTAGCTCTATTGGAAATTCATAAAACTAACTATGGATAGTTATAATGATTGAAATGAGATGGAGGGGTTGTATACATGCTTTTCCATGCATTAGTTATATTCCTAATCACCTAGATTCCTCTAAAAATGAGCCATCACTACCTATAGTCAAAGAAACTCCCTATTTCATATAGCTTGCACACTTGGATTCCAAAATGGATTTAATTTCTCATTATAATACATAAAATGGGGTAAATTAAATGGCCTTAGAGGCATCAATCACACTTTAAAAATATTTTACTTGAAGGTTTCCACCCTTCTCACTATCATGTTCACTATGCCAACTTGACTGGCTGAGATGGAGCTACTAGTAGGAATAATTAGGATAATTTTTTTAGTATGTAATTGTCATATTGAATTATATTAATTCCTAATATCACTCCAAAAGTTTATTTTTCCTCTTGAAAGTCCTTAAAACTTGTACAATGTACAAAACAATCAAAGAAATCCATTTTATACCATGTCCATACATGTAAGGTAGCATAAAAGTTGATGAGGATGAGACATAAAGATTCCTATTCAACCTCTAACCACTTTCATGGTCATTCCATCCCACCTAGATAGTTATCCATCCTTATTTTCTTAGTCAGGTCCGTATCCAAGGGTTTACAAGGGTTTTAGGTCTTTTAGGCTCTTAAGCTTCATTCATAAAGATGGAAAGTTGAAATTGTAAAAAAATTAAAAAATAAATGTCTAGGACCCCTGTCAACTTCTCCAAACTTATTTTATATATATGAAAAGTTCCAAAGGAGATGTGAGCATCTCAAATTGCTTACTTGATCTTTTCCTTTCATTTACATAGGCCTAATGTTTCCTTTAAGCTAAAAGTGGCCTCCCTTATGATTTATATATAAGATGTAAGATTTTAAAAATATATCATGACTCTATAAACATGATCCAATAGGTTATAATTCTCTCCTATAGTTATAAATGAAAGTGACTTCTCATTTGGGCTTTAGGCCAGAACCCTACCTAATAGGCCTGACTGTAACTTTGGGGTTCTAAACCACTTTGTAGAGATTTTCCCTTTTGTTCTTGATTTCTCATGTTTGTCTAAGTATGTCTCAACTTCCAAAACCTTTTTTAAATCCCATTTATCTTTTTGTCCACCATTTCACCTTCTTTCTTCCAAAAATGTAGGTTTTGTTCTTAAGGGAGTGCCCTCCATCTGAGATAAAATAGAGGGCACTTCCCCTATATTACCAAAAAAATCCAAGTGGTTTAAGAGATTCCCAAAGTTTTTATGACATTATACACCAAAATTTATCCCTTGGTTATACCATTTTCCTTTTTAACACTTGTAAAAACCAAAATAGACTCTGGTGAAGGCAGACTATGTGCAGGGTTAACACTCTAGACTGTGTATTACTTGAATAGGGTATTTATTATAAATTATTCATATTGGTAAAATAATTTTGAGGAATAAACATTATTATTTAATATTTTCTAGTTTTTTCATAACTTCAACTCTCTATATACCCTTACCTATACCTTGAACTCAGAAGACTATATGCATCTCTTGACTATAACCTTGCTTTGAAGGAGTACCTATAGGTTATTTTGCATGTTTTAAGCTTTAGACAATGTCTTATAATCACCTTAGAGTCTCTTAGGATAATTATATACCTTTTTTTCCCATTTTTCTCATCTTTATGCATTACCCACACTCACAACCTTAAACTTACTCACTGTCTGTCATAGTCATAGTCAACTGTATTAGGAAGAGTAAAACCCTATAGATGAAGATTCCTCTTGTAATAGGTTACACATCACCTTTTGTATCTCATGACCCATTTTTATCATATCTTATCATCTAACTTTTATTACTGCATGTTCAATCTTTTATCTTAGATTGTGTGCTCTTACAGTCAGCTGTAGGTGATTATTTTTTTACATGATGGGACACCTATAAGTGTAGATTAGACCTTGAAACATCACCAATCAAATCTTCTTCATGGTTTATATGGCCATTGGTATTCCATTAACTAAATAAGATCTTATAAACATGGTAATATTCCTTTTTTCACTTTATGATATCAATGGTCTCTCAAAGGCTTAATTTTTGTAGATGTCAATGCAGGATTTTAGTATTGAAATAGGCAACTTTGAGCCTTCCAAAAACCACCCTCCACTAATATTCTTGACTCCATATTTTGTAAAAATAATCTATTTTATATATTATACAATGCATACACATTTATATTCTTCAAATTTATTTATAACCTTGTTATAATATATCTAAAAAATGAGCTAGACCTCTGTTTTAACCTTTTAGGGAAAATGTCCCTAAACTCAATCATCACCCCTTCCAAGATGGTTTACACTTTAATTTACATATTTGACACTTAAATAAGGTATATCATAATCAAAATTACATATAAAGACTCAAATTAAGGTTCTACCACTTGTTTTAATGTTTTAAATGACTCTTTGGCTTTCTATGGTACCACCCACAAGCAGGCATTTGCATCTATACAGGGAGTAAGAAAATTTGGGAAGTATGCAAAATATATGTGTTTATAATCAATTATATTCCCTAACCAAGTGTTAAAATTAAATCTTATAACTCTTAAAAAATTTAAATACCTACCAAGTCTCACATATCATAATGACATCATCAAGGAGAGACTCCTATAGGTGCATTTGAGTTATATGTAGGCAGTGGATAGAATTAGGGTAATGTGTATAGATAAATAACCTCATGGACATACTTAGGCTCATTACCAATTCTTAAAATGTATTTTTTTCACTATGGGGATATTGGTACAAGTCTTAAAACCTATGTACCAACTTGATATCCTCTTTCGAACACTTGAAATAGAGCAGGTATTGGTAGTTAGTGACTAGTTGTGTGGTGTATGAACCTGCAACCAATCTTGCAATTTTTAAAATAATAAAATGGACTCCCTTCAGATATTTATGACATAAAAAAGTTAATATATATTCATTAAAAATCCATGAACAAGATAGGTAAGCTTGACACATGTGACTGCCATTGAAATTGAGTAAAGAGCTGACTGCGAGCATGACAAAATTGCAAGTTTGATCAAACCCTAATGTGATGAAACAAAACATGGAAGGGAGAAATAATTATATAATTGAGAAAAGGGAAACATAACATTATATTCACATGATACCCTTTCATAGAACTAGGCCTTCTTAAATAAGGAAAACTTGACTAAGACTTCAAATAGTGGTACCTTATTACAACATGAGATGATTTGCCTATCAAAACATCATGAAACATGAAACCAAGCATGGAGATAATTTTAGGATAGATCCAACATAATTTTGAGTCAACATCACCAAATATATTATATGAACCTATTTAAATTAGATCAAAACATATAGGGTGTAGGAAATAGTGGGCAAAAAAACATAATCAACTTATTAGAGATGATTCATAAAACATAGTTGACCAATATTTGAACACTTGTTATGAAAATTAATATATCTAAGTGTAATATCACCCCCAAAATTATTTTGGTCTAAAACCTCATCTACTAACCATATCAAGCATGAACTTGCTGACCATTTTTATGTGTCTAGAAAGGCAAAGAAAGAGCAGAATGATTTTGGACATTTTTTAGCACTTCAAAAGAATTTCAAGTATTTATGAGTCTAATGAATATGAAGAGACATTCCATGACCTTATTCTCTGTGTCACCTTCCCTCATGGTTTGTATAAGTGCCAAACTCCTCCTTTTTCAATTGGTTTCTTAGATAACCTATAAGATTTAGATGGAACTAACATTCCTAACAAGGAATCTGACTTCTTGGATACTTGAAAGGAAACTAAGACACTTGAACACCTTGAAAACTATGCCACTTTTATTTATGACCCCTAAATGGCTACTAACTCAAAATGACATATAAACTAATTAAACCATGACTAAGGCTAAAAAGGCATAAAATTACATCAAATGGATTATAAAATACCCTATGAAAAAATATTAGACCCCTAAAACATCTTAAAATCAAGTTTTTACCTATAATGGTCCAAATTTAACCTTGAAGTCAAATTTGGTCACCAATAGCCTAGAGCTCAAGTTTAAATACATTTTATAGGTCATAAGTCATGGTTAATGCACCTAATAACATTATTATTACACCAACATATATCATATTAGATCAGTTATTCACACTCCATTGTAGCATGGGAGAACTACATGAAGTTTGATCCCTCTTTGGAGTAATGGTATGTAGGCAATGCTCAACACATAGGGTTTTGAGGTCTCACCCAACTTCAACTTTTGACCCCTTTTTCCCCTCTTGATCTATATTAGTCTTCACATGTCAAGGATCTAGGGTTTTGAATGAAAATCAATCACATAGCAGTCTCTACGAGTGATCATGAGTTCTTGCACTAGATACATGCTCTATAGACAAAATCACAGAGAACCCAAAAACCCTGATTTCCTTACTACAAGTGAATAAGAGTGCCCTAGGTTGGATAGGAGTGCCACACCTCTAATTTCCTCTTCCCAAAATTGATGTCTATGCCCAAATTTAGTTCTAGATTCTTGATTCTAGTCACCAAACCTCTCTACCTAACAAGTTTTAGTCCCTAATTCCTCTTGGAGGTATAATTTCTTGTTATGTCTTTATTTTCTTCTTATAATTTGCTATTTTCAATAAATTTACAAAATAAAGTAGTTCCAAATTAGTGAATGTTATCATTATTATATTATTATCCTAATTGTTGAAGTAGTGTTGTCATCTAGGGTTTTCAGTTTGAATTTAAATTTTGTAAAGCTGGTAAATAAATAACTTCAAGACATATTCAAGCAAAGTTTGCTTGTTTCTTTAAATGAGTCCATTATTTTCAATAAACTCAAATATTTTGATGACTTGTGTCATATTTTTTAAGATAGAGAAATGAAACTTATTTCTTTAAACTTGCTTGAGTACGTAGCTAACACACTGACTACATCCACTAATAGGTTGAAAATCAAACATAGTTACAAGGTAAAACTGACTAAGGATAAAAAGGACACACTTATCATGATTAATATAGTGCAGCAATAACCTAATATGCTCATCTTATCCAATGCACCTAAGAGATGATTTACATGATTAACTAAGTCTCTATCTTCATTACTTCTAAATATGGTAGTTTGTCATCTCATATCTCTCCATCCTCCTATGGTGGTTGATATGAGTCAAACTTTACCAAAATGATATGATGTCAATGCATATTATGACTACCACCAATGTTCAAGGCATTCTAATAACATATGTTATAAACTAAATAACAAGATACATGACCTTATTGATAGTGATCAAATTATCTTTGAGGATTCTCCTACATATTCAGGATCATAACCAAATGATCATCAAAACCAAAATATATTTAATAATCCATTACAATATAATTATATAAGTGTTATTTAACCATAAATCAATATCTAAATTGGGTTATCTAGGTTTAAATAGGTAGAGATATCCTAGGGCATAAGGATGATAAACTATCTCTAAGGCAAGTCAATTAGGTGCTAAACTTAGATATAGCATATGTTGAAATTCATTAAAATGAAATAGGCTAAAAATAGTAAGTAAAATAATGCTAGATATGGAAATGACAAAGAAGTAATGTACTTAGTTGGTTTTAATGATAATGTAGTTATAGATCTAGAATAGGTAAGAAGCAGACTAGAAGATGATTATTGAATAATTATTAGAATATAGAGCTGCATATACTAGCATCAACCTAGGATGGTTGTATTGATACTACTATTTAAACTTGATGTATGTGTCCTATACAAAATACCTACTAAAAAAGGATGTGACCACCAAGATGTTTTTAGGTTTGTATTCATCTTCGCTCCAGTGCATTCAGCTATAAGTTATGGACTATTATTCTTCATGAATTTGCAAAACCCTAGTTCTTCATATTCATGGTAACCTTGGGGGGAAATGGGTTAGTGGGCACATAGTGTTGATCTGATCACAAATATCCCTCTATCAATGAAAACTACCTACATAACCCATACTCGAAATAGGGCCTCAAATTGATGTAGTTCTCCCTTATGTGTTGGCTTGTGTGTGAATCATGCAATATGTGCAAAGTAAGTACAACAGTGACCTAGCTTGTAACTTTGAAAATATATCTCTTGGGTTGCTCATTCATTACTTTAGACATGTGTTTGTGTTGTTCTTATGATTGACATGAAAATAGGAAGAAATAGGGAAGTTTTTCTTTATTGAGTGCTTGATTAAATTAGTTGATAAGTTACCTTGTCTCTTCTAGGTGAAGAATGAATGAGGATTAATATTATATTTATATCAATCCTTTTAGAGAATTAACTCACATTAAATAACTTAGGCTGACCATTATGATATGTTTCATTTGTAAATTGGATGACTTTAAAGCATTGGACACTTGCATCAGAGCAGGACACTAGTATCGACGTAGGTGTCTATTTGGGATGCTAGTGTCCAAGGAACAATAAAGTGGGTATAAACTCAAAACTTATAAAGGTGTAAGATATGTAGGTTTTAAGCATTTTGGGAAAGATAGTAAGTCTGCATCATCAACATAAGACTAGTCAGACCAAGAGATAGGCTAAGGGACATAAGATAGAGCAGATGCAAGACTTCCAAAAGTGGGAAAGGTCTAAAACTTAGAATAACAACTAAGGTCTAAGTTTTCTAAGTGTATAAGACTAAAGTGTTATGTAATCCATAAAATAGTGTCTACATTTCCCCTCCTTTTAATCTATTAATAAAATTACTAGTTTAAAGGAAAGGAATGCATACCTGAGTGAGTATAACAAACCTTATCTTTGTGTGAGTCCAACTTGAGAGTTTTTTTGGTGATTGACCTATAACCAAGAGAATGTTATAGTACTTAATCAATGCATATAATCTGAAATTGAAAGTATTTAAAATGATTGAAATTTAAAGAACAAGGTTTAGGAGTACAGATGGGTATCGATGTAATAACCTTACTTATTAGCAAGTTGATTTGAAAAATATATCATTGTAAGACTCTGAAACAAAGATTAGGACAAATATATATAAATATAAAAAGTGCATATATCTAAAGAAATAGAGAGAGAGAGATATTGGAAGGTACGTGCCCCCAACCTTGGAGCAAATGTGAGTTACCACCCAATAATTGAGTTTAGCTCAACCATGCAACCTAATCATACTTATAACCTAGTGAGAATGAGCAATCAAAGTTAACACATATTATCAAATTGGTAAGTTTGGATGATACAATCAAATCCACCCAAAAAACTTTCCAATATTGAGTGATTTAATACTTCAACCATACCAAAAGCAAACCAACTATTGTAGTAGATTGGCTCAATACAGTCCATAAAAGTACATCCTAGTGGGTGATGATAGTACCTGAGAGTATTTTAAAATACAAAACTAATTTTTATTTTGAAATATTAGGTGCACATTTCATATCATATGCACCTTATATATGTCTCATGTTGAAACTATGTATAATAATGGTACCAATGTATAAATTCTACCACAACTGTGAATATGAATTATATAATTGTGTACTTTGGCCAATTCAAAAATTGTGTAAGTGTGGATAACATGCTTCTAAAGCATATCTCCACTATATATGGAGAAATATGATAACTAAAATCAGGAATAATATGGAGGACATGTTTCCAAAACATGCCCCAACTAAATATGGGTATGTCAAATACTAAATAAGTGGAGAGAACCTTCCTTTAAAGCATACCCTCATTGAATCTAAAAATTATGAATGTGTGAAATCCATGCCTATATGACATGTCCCCTCTAAATCTAAAAACTAATATAAGTAAAAAATATTAAATGACTGTGGAGATCATGCTTCCAAAGCATGCCCCCACTAAATCTAAAAAACTAAACTAAATGTGGAGAACATGCCTCTATGACATGCCCCCACTGATATGACCCCTCTTTTAAGGTGAGAGAAAAATATAAATATTTAGTTACCTCACCTCAAAAAGATAAGACAACTATATAATATGTGAATGTAACCATGTAGCATATAGAAGAACATGTCTAGGTAAATGTAGCATTGAAGTGCATAGAATAATGTGATCACATGAAGGCCTAAGATGCATGATAATGATCATGGTAATGTCTATATAATAATAGTATAATCTCAACAATCAAATCAAGCACACACACATGAACACTCAAAAAAAAGTTAAAATATAATGGTCGTAGGAGATTGTAAATAAGGAGCATGTTCAAATGTTGCACAATCAAAGGGACATGACTTAGTCAAATGTCCACAAAATCAAGGATGACATATTCAAACATCCATACAATAAATGATGACATATTCAAATTCCAAATAAAGCACACATAGGCATGAGGGTCATAAATAAGGGAACACATTCAAATGATCGAACAAGCAAAACAATAGTAAGGCAAGAAATTTAAAGAAGTGCATATAGGAAATCATAAGAACTAGCATAAACATATCATAGCATCCCATGGATCTAATGTGTTAGCCAAAAACATCAAGTGCATAGCATGTCAAGTACCCTATGAAAGATATAATCATAGATAAAGGCATGTGTAAGTACATATATGATCTCAAACATGATAATGTAAAGTGACCATAGAATGATATAACCTAAAAGTATCATGATCATATAGGTGGATGCCCCCAATGTCTATATGACATGAGGAGAGGAATGTCCCAACATCCAAAAATAGGAATAGATCATGTATTTGTGTATTCATGTATCACACTCAAGTAGAAACATAACACACATGTGTATGTAAGAGTAAATGATATGTCATCTATCAACATGGAACTAACACATAGATGCCTAGCAACCAATAGAGTATGTTTTATGATGAAATATTTTTAGATTTTTTTATTTTTTTATTTTTTTTGGTATTTTTCGAATATGTGAAAAATATTGGAAAAATGTTGTGTAAGAAATACATGTACAAATAAAATCTCTACCAAGATCTAATGTACTCATCAAGGATATACCTCTAGGGAAACCCTATATCATGTGTGTCATACTGTGGTTGTGACCTTTTTGGCTTTCCATTATTTATATTTATTTGTATGATGGCTAAAGATATACTTCTTTGGAAAAATATGTAATTTTACCTTGATGATCAAAGGATATGCATTGTTATTTCTAACAACCACTTCTCCTATTGAGTGTAACCATGATTTTACAAGCACAACATTTTGAACCCTTAGATTATTAATAACCTAAAAAGTAAAAATTATTTTGAATCAAATGAAAATCTTAACTAAATTGATCCTATAATTGTTATAATTGCATTAGTTTCATCAATGAGTTGAATCTTATTATCAAGAGAGCTATGAAATGAAAGAGAGAGAAAATTGTATTGTAAATGTCCATAACCTTGATATCTATAAAATATTGGCCCTCAACTTGAGGAGTGATGGTAAAAGGGCCTTCATATGAGGAATGGCTTGTGATTTCCTTCTTTGTAACCATGTTTTGAACATTAGATTTTTCAATCGTCCCTTGGTTTTTGACTTATTTTTTTAGAAACCCTCTTTTGAGAATGTTTATTTACTTTTCTTGAGTTTGAGTTGGCAAATTTTTTTCTTTCTCTTTTTGTAGCATTGCCTTTGGAAACTTCTCTTACTCTAATTATTGCATTTATAAGTGTTTGTTTTGAATCATATTTTTGATGCATTTCTTTTTGTTTATGGAATTTTTCCTTGTGTACCTCGTTTTCATTTGTAGGTTCTTATTTTTTTGTATTTGGAGAATGCATATTTGAATGATTTTCATTATTATTTCCAATATATCCCAAGCCTTTATGGTCATTCTAATCATATGTGGCAATGGATGAGTGATGCCTTGAGAAAATTTTCCCAATCCTTGACCATGATAACCATTTTTTGTAAATATTGCATTCCAAAACCATATTATTTTGAAAAATAAATATCATTATTGAGAGATAAACTTTTATCCTTTTCTTGATCTGATTCTTCATTTTGAACCTTTTTATGTTTTATGTTTGCTATTATCCACTATTTTTATGTTATATTTTTATTTGGTACCCACATTTTTTATTTTGGTACTTGTTATTTTGGAGAGGTGCTCATAATGTTAGTGGTTTTATTGGTTCATGTATCAATTATATGATCACCACTATCTTTGTGACTTTGTATTTATTCTTTAAAGCAAAACAACAATTTGTATGATGCCTATGCATTTTATGGTATGCACAATAATATTTGGATATTTGTATAGGATATAAAGGAGGTAATTTAACCACTTTATTTCGAATCATGTCTCTTAGGATTTCACTTGGACTCTTAGTAGTCTTTTGGTCACTTTTATAATCATGTGTTTTATATGTACTTAGTTTTAGATTTTCATTTAGATAACAAACCTTGTTTGGTATAACATTACTAGAGGAAGATGCGAACACATGATTAACACTAAAATATGTGGGATTTTGTATTTATGTAATATAATTTTATAAGTCTTTTATAATTTTTTTCATACTGGTGATTTTATCTTTTAGGGTTTCACAAGTATAAACCCGAGGTATTTGATATTGATTACCTTCATTCGAAACTATAGGGTTGGCTACCTTACCCCTTGGATAAGTGATAACTATCCTCCTTAGGGTTAGGAGGACCAAGAGGCTCCTTTATATCCAATATAATTTATGGGTGAATAATGGGTGTGGGATGGTAGCTATCATTCAAATAAAATTTAGGCATAATAAATGGTTGAAAGCATGCATGTTGGTGTCTAGATGTTGACTCTATAACATTGAAAAATGAATTTTAAAGAGAGATCATGTGTTGTTTTTGCTTTAAAATGCTCTCATTATTGGCACAAATTTACTTAATATATCTAAAAAGGTTAATAATGTATAAAACCATAGAAATTATGACATATTGGAACCCAAAATGGGTGATAGATGCATCCATGTTACACATATTTTATAGTAATCAAGGAGTAGCAATATAAAAATTAGAAAACTCTAATTGACGTAGATTTTAGAGTTAAAAGATCAGGTTCACCAAATGTTTAACCCTAAAATGATATCTAAATTGGGTTACATAGGGTTAAAGGGGTAGATATAGCATAGGGCACAAGGATGATAAACTATCTCTAAAGCAGACTAATTAAGTGTTAAACTCAAATATAACATATTTTAAATTCATTAAACTAAATTAGGCTAAAAATAGTAATTAAAACTATGCTAGATATGAAAATGATAAAGAAATTATGTACTTAGTTTTGATTCTAATATAGTTTTAGATCTAGAACAGGCAGGAAGTAGACTAGAAGATGATTATGGAATAGTTATTAGATTTTGGATTGAGTGCTTATGGAGTTACAGACACAAGTGTCATCCTGGAATGGTTATGTTTATGCTAATATATGAAATTTACATAGGTGTCATGTATAAAATACCTACTAAAAAAGGATGTGACAACCTGGATGCTTCTATATTTATCTTCACCTTTGTTTTGGTGTATTCAGATTTGGGTTATGGATTGTCATTACTCATGAATTTACAAAACCCTAGTTCTTCATCTTCATGGTGACCTTGTATAAAATAGATTAGTGAGCACATAATGTCAAGCTAACCCCAAATACCCCTCTATCAATGAGCACCAACTACATAGATAATACTCCAAAGAGAGCCTTAGACTAATGTAGTTCTCCCTTACATGTTGTCTTATGTGTGAATAATACAATATGTGTAAAGCAAGTACAATAGTGACCTGACTTGTAATTTTGAAAATATAGCTCTTTAGATGCTCCTTCATTACTTTAGACTTATGTTTGTGTTATCCCTATGACTAATATGAAAATAGGAGAAAATAGGGAAGTTTTTATTTATTGAGTGCTTGATTGAGTGATTTGATAAGTTGTCTTATGTCTTTTCTAGGTGACAAATGAATGAGGATTGATCTTATATTTATATCAATTCCTTTGGATAAGTAACTCAAATTAAAGCACTTAGGCCAACCATTAAAATACATTTCATTTGCAAATTATATGGATTTGTGCACTAGACATTTATATTAGAGTAGGACAATAGTGTCGATATAGTTTCTATTTGGGATGCTAGTGTCCAGGGAATAAGAAAGTAAGTATAGACTCAAAACTTACAAAGGTAGAATATAATCAGGTTTTAAGCATTCTTGGTAAGATAGTAGGTCTGGGTCATCAACATAAGATTGGTTGGTCCAAGATATAGGCCAAGGGACACAAGATAGATCAGATTTGAAACTTCTAAAAGTGGAATTGGTTCAAAACTGAGAGAAACAACAAAGGTCTAAGTTTTGCCAAGTATACAAGACTAAGGTGCTATATAATCCATAAAATAGTATCTACAAATTAAAATGGCATATCATGCACATCTCCTCCATCCCATTATAGACACCCATTAGATGTTATTATTGGTACATTTATATGTGACATACCTCCTATGGTTTTGAGACCACCATTTAGGCATATTGAGATGGTGAATGTGAGCCTTTTGACAGTAGGGAGGTATGTAAATAAAGGGTAAAAAATTGGTTAATATTTATCAAATACACAAGACTGAGATGTTATAAATATTTAGTTTTAGTATCTACATTCCACCCCTTTAATCTAGTAATGCATAAAGATGAAATTACTAGTTTAAATAAAATAAATGTATACTTGGACGTGTATAACACACCTTGTCTGTTCTTGAGCCCACATTGAGTGTTTTGTTGGTGTATGATCTGTAACTAATAGAATGTTGTAGTTTAAATCATTGCATATAATTTAAAAATTGAAACAATTAAAATTCTTGAAAATAAAGAGAGTAAGAAAGAAGTACACCTATGTGTCAATGCAACCATGTTACATATTGAAAATATGCTTTCTTATGAAGCATTGGAGCTATAGAAGGTTAAAACCTGAACCTTAAAGATTTAAATAGGGAGATTGGAAGGTATTTCACCCCCAATCTTTGTAAGGGTCAGATTTAAATATCGAGTTATATTTTTATAATATTTTATAGGAAAAAAGGTTATCCTATGATCCAATCTAAGGGATGCTCATAGGTAGCTCCAAGCTCAAAATATGGTATGTGAAACTAGTGGTACTACCAAGGAGCATGCATATGTGTCATATCTGGATCTATAAAAGCTATGGTATCATGCATATATGTAATAGGAATTTGTGGTCATGAATAAATAATAGGAGTGGGTGTATATGGAACCCATTATTTAGTGTTATGTGTTTTATTTGGAGTAGATGTTACTAGAACATGTTTAGTTACTCTAAGTAACTAAGTATGTTGTGTAAGCATAGATGAAGATTTTGTGGAATCCATTATGTGTCTCTAGTGCAAAGGCATTTCAAATATGGGCCACCTAGGAAAGAGGATTTCGTGTTGCTTACCCTTTCATAGAGGATTAATCTCAGTAGGTTTGATAATTATCTATCTTGGAATAAACTTATCTTTTTCAAGTTGATGTTCATATAGAATTCTAAGAACTGTGACTCCCTTGGTATGAATGTATTTAATACACCCATACATTGTGGAAGGTACTACATGAATTTTATGTATACAAGGTCATCCTAATAACATATCAAAGACTCTTATATATGGTATAGTCAATAAAGTGGTAACTGTAGACACTCCTTTTTTACCACTTCCATGTCTAAATGGAATTCAAACTAATTTTTAACAAATAATGCATAATTAAGCCTAGAAATCAATGAACATCCTAATATCATCTAAAAATTGGATGTAAGTGACCAAAATTGCATCAAGGCTTCCCTATTTGAGGTAATACCATGTACACAATGATAACTTCTTGTGGATTCATCCCCAATCAAGTTGTAACCTAGCAAACTGACATTTTAGACCAATTGAGTGGGGCACTTAACCAAATTCTTGAAATGACCAAAATCCTAATCAAATTTACTTAGATAATTAAATTAAATTAAATGTTTAAGTGAAAATTCCATGTTGAATTAATTAATATGTAGTTTTTGAAAAAAAAATCAATAAATATCAAGAAATATGAGGTCATGATGATGTCATCAACCTCAAAGTAAAAAATTACAAAATATCAACATAAATGTCATAAAAATTATAAATGTTGGGCCATGCCTCCATAAATACATAATTAAAGCCATCATTAAATGCATATGGACTCCCAACCTTAACCCTAGCTTAACTACACATGTGTTAGAGTTAGTTGGAAAACTATAAATACAAGTGTAATGACCATTCTTCAACAAGCTTTTAGGTGTAAAAAAATAATTCCAAATTATTTATAGAGAGCTTCATATCCAACACATGCCAAGATCTAATTTCCAAGTGAACTAGAGGAGGTGCTTCTCACAAAGCATTAGCATCATCAAAGATCATTTGTTCACAATACCAAACACAAGCCTTATCTCACGTCGATTGAAAGGTTCTAGGAAGGTAAATGGTATTTTTGTCTTCCATTTGTAGATTTCTTTGTTTTGTTATCATTTTTCACCCTAGTACTTAGGCTTACAATGTTAATTATCATTGAGTTTTTTTGGTTTGTCCACTAACAAGAGAGACTAATCATTGTATTTGTAATATTATGTTACATATTGGCATGATCAGTGGGACTGTGCACCCCACATTTATCCTAAGATTACTTTGGGACTCTTTAAAAAACAAGAAAAGCTCATCCATCACCTTATTTTTAGATTTTTTTGTATAACTTTATCATGTTTTGTGATTAACTATGGAAGTGCAAATTTGTCCACTACGTAATTATGGATTCAAAGTCAAAAATAATGAAATCATTACTATAATCTATGAAATCAATGCAAAAAGTGTGAAATCATCTCTGTTTAGTCCCTACTCTATAGAACTACAAATTTGAAGCACTATTTTACAAATTTGTTCCACAGGTTTTCTTTATTTTATAGGCTTTTTGTCATAACTACAAATTTGGAACATTAAATTGTGAATCATTGAGAGAATCATGAAATAATTTTTCCTTATTTATGTGGTTTTTGTGTAGGTTTAAGGCAGTTGTGAATTTCTAATCTAGAGTTGTGAAATCGCTTACCAAAACTATGAAAATGTCCATCAGAGCTACGAAATTGTACTTGTAAAAGTGTTTCCAAAAATTGTGAAATCATCACATTTAACTACGAAATCACCAGATTGAGTTATGAATTTGGTAAGAAGATTTGTAAAATTATAGTTAAAAAATCATCACATTCAACTATGAAATTTCCAACCATAACAGTGAAATCATCGGCCATAACTATGAAATCATCCTAAAATAACAAAATCATGATTGTAAGTTCTTGGGGGTTTCTACTATTTTATGTAATTTTAACTAACCTATAATTTCATAGTTTACCTTGACTATGTAACTATGAATCATTTGAGAGAACACAAAAATTATGATTTTTGAGTTAATTTTGCAGGTTGTCTTCACTATCTTGACCTAATCAAATTACTAACAAGTTTTTACAGATTTTCATAAGCAGGGAGAAACCAATTTGAATCCTAAAAGCACTCCATCACATTTGAAATTTGGTGTTTTAAAAATATTTGTCACACTTACATTTAGTGTTTAAAACATTAGAAAATTTCTTGTTTTTCAGTCTAGGATTTTTTGTAAGGCCTTCACACATTTCCATTTTGGTGTTTAAAAATAATTTGTTTTCACACTTTCAATTTCACATTTTCCTTTTTATATTTGTTTATAAAAGTCGTGTGTATGTTCTCCCCTATCTAGGGTGACTCAGAAATATGAAATGCAACTAATCTATTTATTCATTTTAGCCTAGATTTTAAGTCGTGTATGCTCTCACCTTGTTTTCTTAAACATGGGTGACTTAGAATCAACTTTTTCCCTTTTATTTTATTTTTTTAACTTCATGATAAAAATTTCATTGCCTCCTCATGAGTTCTTTAGGGGTGTATTGACCCAAGGTTTCATCTCCCAACATCATACCAACCCCACTTATCTAGTGGGTGATACAAATTGAGCATACTATTTGATGGGATAGTGGTTAAGTGGTTAACCTGACTAGTTGAATAGGATCTCAGAGCATACATGATCTAGACATCACACTCTACTAAGTAATCAATAGATGGGGTGGTTGTGAAAGGGACAAGACCCCTTCATAACAAGCTAGATGGTTTATCATACACTTGGCAGATATTTTATTATACCTAAGTGTTATTTAGCACTTGTGGACCATCTACAAATCTGATTCAAAAAATTTAGATTAATAAACCTCACTTATCACAAATTATCTTACCAATGTTGTGTTGATTTTATGCTATAAGTTCCATGCCATGTAAAAGTTATTAAGATATAAATGGGGATAAAAAATCTACCTTCATGTGCCTTTATTTATTATTTAACTCTTAATTCCTCTCAAGAACTGGTATATCGATAGAAGTTTGGTCAATACTATACAAACTTTGTGTCAATTATTAAGATAGGAATGCATGCTTGTGTGCTTATTATTTTGTATAATGAAGTCCAAAATAATTCATATAATCAAATAAGTCTAATACTAAAACACTTGATACGTGCACATGCATACTTATAAGTGTTATGCTACCAAAATTTGGTGAAACCATTTGCCTTAGTCCAAAGATTTAAAAAATCATTTATGCCTTAACTTTTGAAAAATGTTGTTACATTGCCTATTTTGTTTTAGATTATTTATAATTTAAAATCCAAGTCTCTCAAACCAATTTTGAAATCCATCTTTCCAAGTTCAAATCTAAATACAATTGGTTTTTTGATTGAGTCTTGCCTACAACTTGGGCTTGAGTTGTTCATCATTTTGTGTTTAGATTGTGTAACTGGGATTGATTTTCAATTTGGTTTAAGACCTTTACCTGAACCAAGCTCAAGCCTCCATTTTCCAAGTAAGAGTTTCTTTTTAGACCAAGATTATTTTTTTCCTTATTTCTAAGTTTCACTTAGACCAAGTGTGTCTTTTATTTTAAATCAGGATCCTTAAACTTAAGAGTAGTTTCATTTCCATGCCTAGACCAAATTTATTTCCAAGACCAATTTCATTTACTTAGACCAAGTTATTTTTCCTATACCTAGTTTATTTTTCATTTAGTTAAAATCTCGCGTTCCTATACCAAGTTATTTTGCCTAGACCAAGTTTGTTCCTAGACCTAATTCAAATTTCACATGCCTAGACCAAGTTCTTTTTCCTAGACCAAGTTTGTTTCCAAGACTGATTTCATTTTCCTAGACCAAGTTTGTTTTTAAGACTTAGTTCAAATTTCATGTCCCTAACCTGATACATAGTTTGTTTTTTGTTTAGTTTGAAAAACTCATGGTCCTAGACCAATTTCAATTTTTCATTTCAAGATTTGAGTTCATTAAGGCCTTTTACCAAAACCAAATCCAAAATTTCCTTTTCGATCATTCATTCCAAAGACCTAGAGTGTTTCTAGTGATAAGTTTTAACCAAGTTTTGGTTGTTAGTTTTTTAGGTAAAGATAATTTTAAGCTAAGGTATGAAAGTTCCAAACATTAGACCAATCTTTCCCAAGGTAAGCAACATGGATTTAATCATGCCTTGATATACATATAATGGAGCTATGTATAATCTTGATTAGGAGAACATTGTTACAAGTGACCCCTTTGTCTATGAGCCTCATGGTGATAATGTAGCATATAATATGGATCTATATCCCATGTATACATCCCTTAACACAGGGTAGGATAAATACCAATTCCAATAGTACCTCAGCAACACACCTCTTTATCCTTGTTAAGAACAAGATATGTTTGCACATTACCCTACCAAGATGTTGCCTAGTATGAAAATGATTCAATAACAACTACCATATTATGTAAACACACCATTTAGTACTAGTTATGTTCCATACTTACTTGATATCCATCTTTTAGATCATAAATATGAGATTTTTGTTAGAGAAGTCAAATTCGGTGCCAAGTTCCCATCAAATTTCCCACAGGAAAGTTCACCTTGTTTGGTTAGGGCACCTAGTCATGTGTCTCTCATCTAAACATTTGATCGAGCCTCTACTAGTCAAAATTGTGCCCTTGTACCAATGCCTAACAAGGAACTTGTTACATTTTCTAAGGGAAAAGGTTAAAGTACTGACCGATTTATGCAAGTTCAATAGGCTTACCAAACCTACCTTGATTTAGAAAGAAACTTGAATGCCATGACTATTCTAAACATGTCACTTATAGAATTGGCTCCATCAAGTGCACTAAAAAATAGTTTGATAGGCTCTTCCAATGTGAACAAATATCTATTTTTTCAAACCACACCGCTTGCATACATGTTCAATGTTCCTCTAAATGAAGAACAAGCAATGCCTTCTTTAGGAGACCCTTTTCACAATGCAGTAAATATGAAGAACAACCAGTGCCTTCTTTAGGAGAACCTTTTAAAAATGTGGAAAATAATAAATATTTGTTACCTAAGCTACACCAAGTAAATCCCACTATACAAAGGGACCTCTCACCAAATATTTCTCAACAAATCCCTCCTTGAAGTACATCAACTAGATCATAACAACGTGGGGTAGGTACATCTAGCTTAGAATAGTGATTGTCCCTCTATGACCTATTTTCACTTAAACTTACACCCCTTGAGAAGATGACAAGTTTCTCCTCATTTAAGTGACATAATGGAACCACCTCAGGGCTGTGGGTGACCCAAATTTGAGGTGGATCTCTAGATTAGGGCTAGTTCTCTTGATGTACCCTTATAAATCAAACTTACTACTAACTTTTGCGGGGTGAAAGGGGAGAAGGATAAATAAAAATAAATATAATATAGGGGATATGATACACCAAATAGATGGTCTATTCACACCACTTACAATTCACTTGGAACCAAAGAGAATCCCACACATACACTTCATCCAATTCAACACTCCTCTTCTACATCAATGTTTCAAGCATGGGGCCTTGAAGTGAGCTTAGGTTAGGAGGACTTAGACAATAGGCCTTCTAGAAACAATAATGAATAATCTACTCATTACACTTGTAATCCACATTAGACACTTCTTATTGACATGTAAAAGAGAGCTTTCAATCCACACAAGGCACTAGGAAGAGTAACATGTCAAGGTAAGCCAAAATACACTTTCACAAGACCAACAACCATAATATGCACTTAGTGAAATATTGAATGAGCTAAAATAGAATTATTTATTATTTTAAGGTAAAAATATGGTAGGGCTTCACCATACCCAAGTGCAAAGATAAATACAATAGCCAAAAATGCTAGAATATATAGCAATTGTGAGAGGAGAGAGAGAAAGGGAAGCTCAAGAGTCACTAAGACACTTTTCAAGCAAGGATAAGGAGTTATAATAGTCATAGAATTAGGCATGAGATAGGTCCTACAAGTAAAATATGTACAAATGTCTCTGAAGTCATCTAACTCCTCCATATGTGGCATAGATTCTCTCTTGCTTGCATAAGAAACTACCCTCATGATTTTCCTTCACAATACTCCCTCACCGCTAAAAAGGGTTAGATATAATGATTGACATAAAAGCGAGGGGTTACTTACAAGCCTCCACATGCATTGGATTAGTCTTTAATCATTCCTATTCCTTTCACCATGATCAATCATTCATGACAGTCACAAATAACTCCTTCTCATGCACCTCTCACACTTGGCATTTAAAATCCTTCAAATTCTACAATTTGATCCATGCACAAGGAGGAATGACACATGTAAAAAGTGTCCAAGTCATCAAGTTCATCAATCAAGCCTTAAAGGCTTCCCAATTATAATTTTACCATTTTCATTAAGTGTTCACTACTCATTCACTGTCACTGGCTGAGATGAGGAAGATGGTAGGCACACTTGGGAGATTATGCAACTCAATATATGAACATGAGGACTTATAAAAATTCATAATCTCTCTCCCAAAGGTGGTTTCATCTTTTGAAAGTTCCCCATCCCTACAAAACACACAAAATTTTCAAAAAATCCCTATTATACCCCATCCAAATAGGTAGGGTATACCTTAATTACATGTATCAGGTCCCTAGGTAGTCCTATTCATCTTAAAATCACTTCCTTGGCCTTTACTCTCCATATGGATGCTTCAATTACCTTCTTTCCCCAATCAGGTCCTTAATGAGGGTTTTTTAGGGTTTTTTAGTGGTTTTAGGTTTTAACCTTTGTTCATGAAAGTTTGATATCCAACCCATTTCCAAATATTTCTGAGATCATCCTAGTAACCCTATCTAACATATCTAATCACCTTATCTTTCCATGTAAAGTGTCATGAGAGATACAAGCATCTTAAGCTGCCATTTGTGTCCTTTTCCATTCATTTTATGAGGTATGGGTGCCTTCAAGCCAATAAATGGCTTCTTGGAGACTTATCCTACATACTAAAGGCTTAAAATTTTTGATACATACCCCAAATACATTCTTCCATTATCATAATATCTCATTAAGAGCTATAAATGAAAAGACCCCCCCTTTTGAAACTAGGCCTAGACCTTATTCAATGGGTCTCCCTACAACTGAGGGTTTAAGCTATTTTGATGAGTTTATTTATGTTTCAGTAGATCTAACATATCTATTAGGGTCCCATAATCATTATTCAATAAGATATAGTATTCAATCAAGACTATAGTTGAAGGTGGCTTCTCATTTGGTCTTAAGGTCTCACCATGCACAACTAGACTGTCTACAAACCTTGTTGTATAGAGCACCCTATTTGATTTTATATATTATATAAAGGTTTCCCATGTTTTATTATGTGTTTCAAAACTCTCCAAATCTTCCTTGAAGGTGCCTTGGCTTTTGATTCACTATCTTAGCCCATACTCCAAAGTTGCAGGTTTTGGTGCAAAGGGAAAGTGCCCCATCTGAGACAAAATATGGGGCATTTCCTCTATTTTATCCTTTAAAAAAATTATTATAAGGTTTTCCTTAAGTTTTATGTATGTTCCATACCAAATTTTATCCTCTTACTCCAATACTTGACCATCCAGAACTACAAATTTCCCAAGCAGACTTTTCCAAGGTAGACTATGCAGGGTATTAGACCATGGACTATGTAAGTGTGGTTTCAACTCCTTATCTGTTCAAGATGCATCATTATATTTTCATGTGGTTATTTTAATAAATATTAATACTTGATACTATTTAATAATCTCTCCAAACTTCATATGTTCCTCACATTCTTACACTCCAAGACTGACCTTCAGGTGTGCATTGCATGATTTGAGGCCTAAATCTATTGTTCAAAGACTTTATTTTAAATATTATATGGTTATCCATCCATCATTCAATTTTCCCATTGTTATTATTCCTTTTATGCACCTTTAATTCTCTATAATTATAAGCATGTTTCCAACATGATTGTGTTTCATGTTTGAAAGGTTCCTGCCTGTAGGTGTCCTTGTCTAGTTTGACTTGATGCAATGCTTGAAAACCTTTCTCTAATCTTCCATGATAATTTACATTGGTTTGGATCTATTTAACACCTATTTTATCTTAAACAATCACTTTGTAGCCTAGTCCTGCTCATTACCCTAACACCCAACTAACTATGTTTCTTTGCCCTTTAGGCCTACCTATAGATGTGGGTATATGATTAGGCCTCAAGGTTAGTGTTTAATCTCTTATCTTTCTCATAAATCCATATTTAATTTCTTTAGGTTCATTTTCCTCATATACATGTCTCATTTTAACTCAAATAGTGCTTTGTCCTTGGACTGGGACACTTTTGTTGACCCCTACTGTAAGGTTGGTTTGTCCTGATTTAAGCTTATTTATAGTGTAAGAGGATCTCTTGAACTCATCCTAGATTTACACTATGTCTTATCCAAAAAATATTCATATTTATGAGCCTCCAATGCACTATCTTGCATAACCCTTAAGATTACTGTTTGGATTAGGTGTTTTCACATAACCCTGCCTATATGTGGGTGTTTCATGCCTATGTACGGACTAAGGATATGATTGAGGAGTCAACACAACTTATACTTTCCTCTGATGGTCTTACTAGTTATACACATTATTTTTTCATCATCAAATCCATTTAATCATGGATACATACTTTGGGATTGTGTCATTAAGTAAAGAGCTTGTCGAAATCTCAGTCCTGTAGATGTTACTAAGACATTTCAGTATGTAAGAGCATAACTTCAGAGTCCCCAAACTCATGTTCCTTGTTTTTTACAATTGCCTTCCTTTATAATAATATACCCTCATGAAATGGATAATATATGTATATCTTAATATCTATCAATAAATCATCTTTCAAACCTACCTAATTTTGTTAAAAACACAGAGCTCTCTATTTTCTCACTTCAAGGAAAAGTTCCTAAAACTCAAACTTTTTGTTTGGCAAGGTTTCTCAACACCAAGTGAGCTAAAAAGGGGCCTTAAACATTCTTATATTATAACATACAACCTCAAATTCTTCATGAATACCAAAACTAGTCAACCATCTCGTCGTACAACACCTCTGAAGCTCTGTAGATGACACTTGTAGGTGTATACTAGTTGTATGCATCATAGTGAACCTGAAGTAGGGAAACAAGGTAAATAAAGGGCCTCATACATAGTTAAAACTCATTTTTAAAGTTATTAAAATTCATTATTTCTATAAGTATTTCCTTGAAACATGTTTCAACATCCTCCCTTCAATGTGAAATCTACTATGAAGAAGGGAACTATTTACAAGTATTAAAAAGCCTAGAAGAAGCTTATTGAGTTCATGAGACCCCAAAAACCAAGAATATGATTATAAAACATATTTATATTCCCTAAGACACATATAAAACCATAAAATTCATCAAACCAAAGCAAACTATTCTGAAACAAGTTCAAACAATGGACCCCTCATGAATGATAAGCATAAAAAACTATCTGGCCTCTTAGTGATGGTTCATAAAGGAGAAGCCATGAAACTAAAACTTCTTGCCATGAAAATGAATCTAACTCAGGCCTCTTTCAAGCCCCAATATTACTCTTCCCAACTCCACCTGAATGGCTTGTACCAAACATGCAAAGTTGACCCTTCTTAGCTTGTAAGGGCAAGAAAGAAGAAACATAAGAAAAATTTGATCCATCTAACCTTTTCTATATAAAATAGGCATGGTAAAGACTTTAAGGAGGTGAAGAGGCATATTCCCATGTTTTTAGCTAAAGTTGGACTTCCCAAGTCCATACAAGTGCCATTAAGGTCCTATTTTTAAGGAAAAATTACCTCTTTTTGTATGAAACTGCTTCTTGAACTGACTCTCAACCCCCAAGAGCACTCCTCCCAACTCCACCTAAATGGCTTGTACCAAACATGAAAATTTGACCCTTCTTGGCTTGTAAGGTCAATAAATAAGAAATATAATCAAAATTTGATCCATCTGACCTTTTCTCTACAAACCAGGCATGGTAAAGACTTTAGGGAGGTGAAGAGGCATATTCCCATGTTTTTAGCTGAAGGTAAACTTCCCAAGTCCGTACAAGTGCCATTAAGGTCATATTTTAAAGGAAAAATTACCTCTTTTTGTATTAAATTACTTCTTGAACTGACTCTAACTACCTCCTAATATATCCTGACTTCCACATTGAAATTGAGCTTGGTGAAAAATTGCTCCCTTGATAAGTCTGTACAAGTCATTTAATGAACCCAAAAATGACCAAAAGGCATTTTTTACATATGAAACATGGTGAAGGACAAATTTATCACCTAGGAACACCTTAAGACATATAAATTACCATATTAGGACATTTTAAAGATAATTTAGACCTTTGACCATGTTTGACTAGAGTTGACCAAAGTTGACTTTGGTTGACTAGACAAGCACAAGGAAGATGGACTTAGACCAAGGCTAGAGTAGGGATAGGTAAGGTATATAGGACAACATGAGACCCCATAAGACATGTTAAAACCTTCTTAAAAGTTTAAAAATTTAAGGGTTGACCCAATTTGACTAAAGGTCAAATTTTTTCAACATGACCATTTGCTTCCTCAAATGTATAACAAGGATTAAGCAATCAATTACCATCAAATAATCCACCCCAAAAGATTTAGACTAACATGCCACCATAATAAGTAGTAAATCATCGACTTCAAACATTATCTAATCAACATCTTATGGCCAACCAATAACAAGTGCCTAACTAATAAGTGTGTAGCCAATAATAAGTTCCTAACTAACAAGTGCCTAGCCAAAAACAAGTGCCTAACCTATAACAAGTTTATAACCAAAAACAAGTGCCTAACATCCAATGAATATCTACTAGGTAATAGTTACCTCATACCCAATATATACCTTATCCACAACATGTGCTTAACACATAGTAATTTCCACAACAGACCTTCAACCAATAATAGGTACCCTTCATACAATAGGGTTTGACTATCCATCAGCAAGTTCCCTTACAAACTCACCATGTGTAATTCATTACAAAACACTAAACCACTTCATTTAGGCTATAGTTCCCTCCAAGTCAAAATCACGCTACCAATCCCAACTCCATTGTTTACCAATAATATGTGCCATATCAACAATATAAACCTAACCAATGAATATGTATTCCTAATCAAGAGACCAACCAAATGATCATTCCTTAGTCTTCCATTATTTCATTATACCCAAATAAAGGTAATCCACCTTAGACTACCCAACCCCAAACCCAACCATCTATACCATCAACTTTCCTAGCCCAAGAACTGTAACAGGTGAAGGATGCAATTTCAACTCTTTAGGAAGGGAAATAGGTTAAAAAGTTTAAATTGAATGAAATATGTTCATAGCCTTTTAATATGGCCTATCTGTAGATACCATTTTCTTTGGGTTTTGAGCCACCAAAGTTTGAAAAATATAAAGGCAAAGGTAACCTAAAGGAACATCTAAAGGAATTCTATGTTACTTGCCAACCAGTGGCCTTTGGCGATATCTATTTACTTCTTTTTCATTGTAATCTAGTTAGGTAGGCCTTGGAGTGACTACTCCAACTTTTAAAGAACTTTGTGCCTAACTTTGATGGCATTTCATATAAGTTTATGCAACATTTCTCTTATAATCTCAAACATTAAATAATTATGGTTGATTTGGGCCAGGCTCAACTAAGACCTGGTGAGAGTTTTTCAAGCTATTTATAGTGATGTAAAGCACTTGCTAGCCATTTCACACATAATTAAATAGATAAATAATTTGCAATGGTGTTTACTTGTAATCTAAAAAGTGATATATCTTATCACCTAGAGCTTCAATGTGCCCACATGTTTGAGGAAACTATCAATAAAGGCCTCCAAGTTGAGAAAGCCATTATCAATAAAGGGGTAATCAAGTTGTACACTCCTAACTAAATCTAGAACTAGCATCAAGACCTAAACCAGAGTCAAATCCCAATTTAGATGCAATCTCAAGTGCTAGTAAAAGATAGTACTTTCGATAAGGCCAAGGTTTATAACTACAACAAGAACATTATGGGTAATGGAGTTATAAAATCATGCCATGTGAAAATAGTGCAAACACCATCTATTCAACAAACTCCACTTATGCAGTCAACTATGATTATGTAGTCACTCATGCCTCCTCCTTTGTAAATGCATCAACCAAGAATAAGACCACCTATCAATAAAGTCTTCAATGACCTAGGAGAGCCCATTGAATTAGTGTTTCAAAAACTAGTTATCACAAATCTAATTAGTTGGCCCATTAATCCATTCCCTGAGGGTGTTCCTTTCCCTAAATGGTATAAAGATCATGGGTATTGTGACTTTTAACAAGTCAAAGGGCATTCCATATGTTAGTGTGTGAAATTAATTCACCTCTTTCAAATATGTTGGAAAATGAAGAAATAGAGTTGGATAATAAAACCCCTACTCTTAATCAAAACTTGGGTATTTATCGTAACCTTTCCCAGAACACAATGATAATAATTAGAATCAACATTAGAATTAACAACAATATAGACCACCACCACCATAACAACAACAACAATGAAAGCAACCACAACCATATAAAGGTAGGAACCAAGGTCAGAATGACCCATCTAACCAAGGGGCTTATCATGTCATCATACATGACTACAACAAATTTATAGGACCAAATAATGAATAACGAATCACCCACAACTAGTACCAAATAATACTCAACCTCTTCCTTATGTCAGTAATCTTCCTATGGTATGTATTAACAACTAGGCTTACCAATACCCAAGAGTTACCACCTCAGGCCCTTATCCCCCTCCTAATTATAGTGGTCCATTGTTCAATCTGGATTACGCAATCACAACTCCACATACTAAAGTTACCATTATGGGTCTGTAACCTTGTTCTACCAATGAGCCTATCTAAGCATCCATGTTATCTAGATATAAGCCAATTACCAATGCCAAGGTGAAAGTGTGTGATATTGTGGACTAATTTCTAAAGATACCCACATAAATATTTATCTTATATTTGTTGTGTACCTCTACTATCTACAAGAACATCCTTATCAAACTTATGAGCCAATCCCAAGTGTCAAATGATATTACACCAGATAAATTCCAAGACTTAGTAGGACACTTAGCTCCTATCCAACAACTTACCTTCAACCAAAGTGACATGGCATCCCTTGGCCCTCTCCACAATAACCCACTATATATTAAAGTTGTTATAGCCCAGCACAAGGTTAAACATGTCCTTATAGACAATAGATTAGGACTCAATATTATGTCTCTAAGGTTAGTCAAGCATCTTTGATACATGATAGTTAGCCTTCAACCAGAGACCATTACTATCAAGGCCTATGATAATGAAGAAAAGGAGTCACGTGGAATAATTTATTTGCTAGTGGTCATCAGACCCTTGACCCAAAACACACTTTGCCATGTTTTGAATCTAAATTTATGACCATATATACATGAAATTCAAGCAATGCCTTCCACATTACACCAATGTATCAAGTTTCCCCATTTTGGGATGGAAGTGATTGTTCTTGTAGACCTATAGCCATATCAGTTCTATAAGCATTTTGAAGCTAAATATAAGAGTTACAATTGCTGCTTCAACCTAGACCCTACCAAAGAAGGATAAATATGTACTTGTTGAATTGCTAGAATCCAATTAACTCAAATAGCCTTAACTCCACTTCATCTATGCCCCATAATGATATATCTAATCATTTTATCATTTAAGACAAAGGTCTAAGTGAATACCTCACACACAATGCATTCCACATAGCCAAGCTTCCACGTGCCCTTTAAACCTATGGGAAACCCAAATCCAAGGTTGTTTGGATGGAATGATGATATAAAGGAAAGTTTAATGACTAATAGCCTATTATTTTCACACCAACCACTAGCCAAGAACAAAACACACTTGACAAGGATGATTCATGGATCTATAATGATGATCTAGCTGATTGTTACCAAAATAAAAAGTATTCCATCCCTAACTAGATCATGGGTAATCAAGTTTATGAAGGTAGAGGCCTAGGGGCAAATAAACAAGGCACTCTTGAGCCTATCTACATGACCAAACATAAAGGAACTTATGGTACTGGATTTAAACCACCTAGGGGTGACCTTGTATATCTTATTTATGGTCCTACACTAATGAGTAGTAATGATGATGTTGACAGTGATGCAGAGTCTGATTATAATGTATATGCAGACTTAACAAATGCCAACCTATTTAACCCTCATGTCATATATACCACTACACTTGTCATTCACCATTCCCCACTTTTCCTTCATCATACTTAACTTATCAATTGGGACCTATAAGAATGCATAGTATCACTCAATGAGTTTGAAAATGATTAGGCCATTTGTGACTTCCTAGGCCTAAGAGACAATATTCCTCTCAAAGATCATAAACAAGGTTTTTATATCACATTGGATCTTGCTGCCTATTTCAAAGAGCGGGTAAACTTCCTGACATGCTAGAAATAAATTTGAAATAATGACAATGAAATTCTATTTTAGGATTCAACTTGAAAGGAAGCAAAACAAAATAATTTAAAGCCAAAATTTGACTGTTCACTTCACCTACTAAGAAGTCCATTGATATACCTACAGGACTTTTGAGCTACACACAAGAAGACAAAATAAATGTGAAACTACTCCTAGGAATTAGGAAATATTATCTACACTAATATTACATCCCACCCTTAATCCATAGGGGTTATTATCAGACCAAGCATTCTCTTAAAATTTTCAATTCTTTCTCATCCAAGCACCTTTATTAGGATGTCTATTGGTTGCTTTGTTGTTGAGCAATGTTACAACTTGACACTACCATCTTTCACATAGTGCCAAATTAAATGAAATTTGATATTGATGTGCTTGGTTCGATAGTGAAAAAATAGATTGTTTGTCATATGGATTGCAGAAGTGTTGTTAACCATGAGAGGTATTGATGAAGCTTATTGCTCCTGCAAATCTGAAATAACCCTTTTGAGCCACAAGATCTCTCTAGTTGCCTCTAAAGTGGCCATATATTCTACCTCTACTAAAGAAATTGCCAGCATTGATTACTTCTTAGATTTCTAACTAACAACCATTGTTCCCAAATTCATTATAAAACCCAAGGTGGACTTCCATCTTCATGATCACCAGCATAGTCAAAATCTGAATACCCAACTAGTTTGAAGTCTCTTTCCTGGAGTATTTAAGCCCAAAATGTTGTGTGCCTTTGAGATATCTAAGGACCCTTTTTGCTTCTACCCAATGACTCTCCCTAGGTTATTGCATGAATCTTGAGAGGACACCAACTACATATGATATATCTGGTCAAGTGGTAGTCACATAAATTAGATTTCTAATGAGTTGTCTCTATTTAATGGCATCAACCAAATCTATTGAATCTTCAGATGTCAATTTGAGATTTTGTTCCATGGGCATGTCGAGAGGCTTACAATCTTCCATTCTGAACTTGCTCAGAATGTCACTAATTTACTTTTGCTGAGTGATGAAGAAATGCTTTAGTTTCTAAATTACTCAAATACCCAAATAGTAATGAAGATAACCCAAATCAATCATTTCAAAGCTTTTCATCAACTCTGATTTGAATTTTTCAATGTATTATTCATTTTTCCCTATGATGAGCAAATCATCAACATATACCACCACAAATACAACTATTTTGATGAAAAGAGTTGCATATTCAAACTCAAAACATTTGAATTTCATGTCCATGAGGTACTCAGTCAATTTCTCCTACCATGCTCGAGGGGCTTGTTTCAAACTATATAATGGTTTTTCTAATTTGTACACCTTGTGCTCTTGTCCCTTTACTATAAAACCATTAGGTTGTGCCATGTACATAGTTTCCTTAAGGTCTCTATTGAAAAATGTACTTTTGACATCCATTTGGTGAACTTTTCATCTATTGTGAGCTGTCAGAGCCAACATGGTCTAAATGGTAGTCCTTTTTGTTGTAGGTGCAAAGGTTTCATTGTATTCAATTCCTTCCTTTTGAGCATATCCCTTTATGATAAGCCTTAATTTATGCCTGTTAAGTGAGTCATTTGCCTTGTATTTGTTGCAATAAACCCACTTACAACTAATCAGTTTGCAACCATATGGTGGATCAACTAGATTCCAAGTCCCATTTTTCACATATTTCATTTCTTTCTCCAGGATTCAATATCTTTAGCTTGTTTGGAAGTTGTTGGTTTTGAATCAAACCCAACATTGAGTTCTCATTAAGAATCATCCAATGTGAGTTTTCCAATCATGTCTTGAATTTCATTAATGGAATTATCTATTTGAGATGAGGTTGCATGTGCACCTCGAGTACCTATTTTCCCAACTCCATTAAGACTCACATCTTTAAATGTTTGAGTGGCCCACTTAGGCATATTTTTTTATGATATAGGTGCTTCGTGTTCATCCTCTAAACTTCCTTCACTATCTACCCTCTGTTTTACTAGCCCCTATTCAATATCTGAAGAAGTTTCACTCTCTCCTTCCAGAGGAGTTTTAAGCTCATGTATGGGAGACAATAGAAAATCAATAGATTCCTAATTTTGTGTCCCCCACTCATTGTTTAAAACATTCAAATCACTCTCCTTGTAGACATCAAACTTTGCATATTTGTCTAGTCGACTCAATTGTCGATCAATATGCTCTTTGTCCTTTGCAGTATCACAAAAGACAACTTCTCTTGCAAAAAGAAAATTCTTTTCTTTCTCATCATATAGCCTGAATTCCTTGAAGGAATAAAAATATCCCAAATGGATGAATTTTTGACTCTTATGGTCCAATTTGTTTATCTTCTCCTTTGGAATCAATGTCTAACAAGTGGATCCAAAAATCTAAAGATGTTGCACTAAAAGGAGGTGACTACACCACATCTCATATGAAGTATTTGATTCAAGAGTTATTGATGGTGATTTGTTATAAAGGTATACTACTATTTTAGTTGGTTTCACCTAAAAGTGTAGATTTACCCCTTTGAAATACAACATTGCATAAACCATATTCATCATAGTTTTTTTCATTCTTTCAACTACTCTATTTTGTTGTGGAGTGTGAGGAACTATGAGATGGTGTTTGATCCCATTTTTCTCAAGATAGGATTCAAAATTCTTGGATGTGAATTCACCACCATTATCTATCCTAAGTGTCTTGATAGAGGTTTGTATTTCATTTTCAATTAGTGTTTGAAACTTATTGAAAGTATTGAAGGCTTCTAATTTATTTTTTAGAAAGTATATCCATGTCAACCTACTATAGTGATCAATGAACAACATGAAGTACTAATGACCACTAGTGGAGAGGATTAGAAGAGAACACAAGTCTAAATGAATAAGCTACAATTTTTTGTCTACTTTCCATTGTGACTTTAGAAATGGTTCTCTTGCATGTTTAGCCGAGATGTAAGATTCACACTTCTCATCTAATTTTGTGAGCAATGTAATCATGCAAACAACATCATTCTTTTATAATACATGAATGATGTTATAGTAAGTGTGCCCAAATCAAGCATGCCACAACATGTTTGGAGACATTTTGTCTTCCACAAGATGAGCATAATTCCTTGAATTTGATGGCTCACCCTTCAGTTTGAGTAGTTTCCCTTCCTCATATCTAATCAAGATGACTGCATTATCATGTTTTCTCCTAATTGTGACATCACAATTATATAATAGAATGGAATGGCCTTATTGCCTTATGAGTACTAGGTAAAATGAGTTTCATTTGAATTGAGGAAGGTAGAGAACATTCTCAAGTTTGTAGCCTAGAAGTCCTAGACACTTGAGTCAAATTGTACCTCTTCCCTATGGTTGTAGACTTGATCTATCTACAAGGTATACTAAGCCATAAATTTATTCAATGTATTCCTTAAATAAGTCTTTTCAAAAATTCAGATGTTGAGTGGCACTAGTATCAAGAACCCAAGCATCAAACCATGAGGAACTGATTGAGATACTATTTGCTTCATCTGTACTGAAAAACACACATTCACTGGTGAATTAGGCTGAGTTTCATTCTTTTGACTATTTCTTTGAATTTCCCTCTTTCTTTTTATGGTATGCTTTAATTTTCTCCCATGGAGTCCTGCATTCATGAGTCTCATGGCTACCTTTTCTGTCACACTATTCACAATAGAGATTATGTTTATCATTCTATTTTTTATTTTAACCACCGTGATTTTCATTTTTTCCACCTCTTCTTTTGTACTTGTTATTACCTTCATTTTTGGAAGATGTGGCCTTGTTTGATGGTCTAGAAGATTTTGTTTTGACATAGCACACACTTTCACCTATTGTGGTTTCTATTTTCCTTCCAAATTCCTTTTCTCTTTCTGCCATCTTTTCAACCAATTGGTCAAATGTGAGAGTCTTCAACTAAATGCTTGCTTGTAGAGACTCCAAATAGGCTGAAAAGTTGGGAATAAGGGATTTTATGAATGCAGTCATGTATGTGTCGATTTTGACACCTGTTGCTTCAACATTATATTTGATAGTGTGTATCTTTGAAGCCAATCTCATCACATCACCATCTTTCAACTCTAGGTTGAATAATTTCAACTTGAACTGAATGAATTCCAACTATGAATGGGATTCATATAGGTCCTTTAGTTTTTTATATGCTTCTTATGGTGTATTACACCCCTGTATATGATGAAACACATCTTCATCTACTGATGTCCTCATCAAGGCCAAAGCCTTCTAGTTTTTTTGCTTCCATACCTATATGTCCTTTGCATTCCCTATTGGTTTAGTTGGTTGTGTTTTCATATCATAAATATAGAACCATATATCATTGAAGATGAGTGTGTTCTCTACTTGCTGAGACCATTCTAGCCAACTATCTTTGCCAGTCAAGATAGTGTCAACAATGGATTTGATGGAATGCATGATTTTAAGTTTTGTTTGAGTTTTTGGAGGTTTTGAGTTTTTGTTTAACCCTAATTGGTTCCTTATCACTCCAAAATGGTCCCCTTTTCTATATACATAATAAAAAGGATTCATTTTGTCATTAACACCGACTTAAAAAGAAAACCTCATAATTAATATACTCAATTTTTCTTGATTTTTGGATTTACATTTTTTGACATACATAAATGGGTAAAAAGAGTAGCTTCCCTTATTTCTCCTTGAATTGCATAATTTGGTTGTTATTTTCTCAAATTTTCTTAGAGTATCTTGGTCAAGGCAATTAAAAAATTGCTCTGTAATCCAATTTTTAAAATACTTCAAATTTGAAAAAGCACTTAAAATTGAAACTTTGCTTTTTGAAAATCAAAAAGCATAAAAAAAATATTATACCTCTCTCTTCTTATGGTAAATAATTACAATATTAGAATGGATGAAATTATACAAACTATTTCTTGGAAAAGGCTTCAATTGTACTTGTGGAAAAGAATTTCCACCTCAAAAAAATTAATGCAAGAATCAAATAAAGCACCAGCTTTGAACACTTCAACCAAGTGTACGAACAACTTTGACAAATGATATGGTTTTTCTCAGATATGTTGAAATAAAAGGGCATCAACTAGAAATAAAGCAATTAGATATATATGCCTAGTTCTATGGAGCTTAATGAAAACATCCAAGTAGCCAAAGAATGACCAAAAACTACCTCTGCATAAAGGTCTGATACATGTAGGTCTGAAATGCCAATAGTTTGTAAACGTAGTCAAAGAATAAAAACACCCACCTAAAAATCCATGATCATTACAACAAAGTCCATGCAGGTCTATGGTAGGTCCTCATAGGTCATGATAAGTAAGAATATGCTACGTTGGTCTTGTAAACTTTAGTGCAGGTTTGCCTCACTTTTATGTTGCCAAAGATAACTTCTACACTTCTAAATACTATCAAATACAAATAGAACGTAGGTAATAAAAAATAAAAATTTATTAAATAAAACCCGAGTATGCAGGCCCTACAACTCAAATATAAGAGAAGAAAGAAAAAATTAATTATCCTTGCTCTGATACCAATGACAGGCCAGAAATGAAGTTGAAGGAATGACAATGAAATTCTATTTCATGATTCAAGTTGAAAAGAAGCAAAACAAAACAATTTAAATCCAAAAATTGACTATTCACTTCACCTACCAAGAAGTCCATTTATATACCTACGGGACTCTTGAGCTAAACACAAGAAGACAAAATTAATGTGCAACTACTCCTAGGTATTAGTAAATATTATCTATACTAATATTACACTTCCTTAGCTAAAAAAGAAAAATAAAATCAAACATTGATGTCTCAAGGTGAAAATCTCTTTGAGGTGCTTTCAGACTAAGGTAATAATAAATAAAAAGTTTAGTCTCTTGGTGAAAACCTATATTAGCCGCCATTAAAAAGAGATGTTCACCTTTTCTCGAATGAATCTTAGGATGCCACCAATACCATGATCATATTTGGGTCAGAGATCAATGCTAAAGAATAACGGGATTTTAAACAAATTGTCCAAGAGTGTCCAAAAATATTTATTACTTGGCCCTTGCCATCGTTTGGGGATTTTGATTCATCCTATCTAGGTGAACTTGACAAACTAGTCAGACCAGAGGATTATGATATTACCAATCAGTTTACTTCTTTACCCACTCTCCTTGAACATGGTTATACACTCCTTATGGAGGACACTTGTGAAATAAATATTGGAACACCAGATGATCCAAAGTGGATAAAATTAGGCATGTATCTCATTGAGGAGGAACATGAAGTTCTAAATTCTCTCCTTAGGATTTGTTTGAAGGTTTCATTGATATTTTTGCATGGGCCTATTCTAATATGTTAGGTTTATATCCTTTCTTGGTTGTACATCATCTTATAGTACATCTTAATTCTAAGCCAATTAAGTAGAAGCTAAGGAAAATACATCCTTGTATTGTCATATTAGTCAAGAAAGAACTAGGAAAACTCCTAGAGGTGGGATGCATTCATCCCATTGACTATTCTGAGTTAATTTCAAATATTGTGCTAGTTAGAAAGAAGATAGAGGGTATTATACTATGTACTTGTTTCTATGACATCAACAAGGCCTGTCTAAAAGATGGCTTTCCTCTACTAAATTTTGACATGATTATGGACTCTATAGCTGGGTATGAGATGATTTCTATCATGGATGGTTTTTTAGGGTATAATTAGATCAATATCATGCTAGAAGACTAACATAAGATAACATTCACCTATTTTGGGGGAATGTTTTGTTATCAGGTAATGCCTTTCAACTTTAAGAATGTCAGCGTGACATACCAACGTGTGGTGAATATCATTTTTCATGACATAAGTGCATGATATTGTTGAGGATTATGTTAATGATATCCTAGGAAAATCCAAGACCATAATAGGACATCCTTAGGTCTTGCACATAATATTTAAACACCTCCATGAGTACAAAGTAAGGCTTAACCCTAAAAAGTGCATCTTTGGCATCATTTTAGGTAAATTAATAGAATTCATTGTATCTCATAGGGGCATTAAATTTGATCCAACCAAGGTTAAGGCCGTTACCAAGATGCCACCTCCATCTACTTTGAAGTAGCTCCATAATTTGTAGGGTAAGATACAGTTCATCAAGCACTTCATTTCTAAACCAGATGATAAATTCCATCCATTTACCCACTTAATGAAGAAGGGAATTACTTTTTGATGGAATATTGATTGCCAAAAATCCTTTGAACACTTGAAAGAATACTTAGCTAATCCACCTATTTTATTATCACCTATGCCAAAAAAGTCATTACTGCTCTATTTATTTGTATCTAAAAATGCCTTGGGGGCACTTTTGGCCCAACATGATGAGCAAGGAAAATAACATGATGTATATTACCTAATCCACATGTTGGTCATGTATGAACACAATTAAATGTTGATAGATAAAGCTTGTTTAGCCATGGTCTTCCAACCCATAAGTTACATCACTACATGCTCAATAATAAGACCATCATCATAGCAAAAGTACTTCCTCTCAAGTATCTACTTTAAAAAATAGATTTACAATGTTACATGGCTAAATGGATCATGTTTTTAAGTGAATTTGAGATTGAATATATTAATCAGAGGTCATCAAGGGATAGGTACTTGGATCAGCTTGTTAAAGCTCCCCTTTCCAACACTCAACCACTCACTTCTGGGTTTCCAGATAACTCCATTATGATCGTAGCAGAATCACCTCCTAAAGAGTAGCAATGAACACTATATTTTGATGGTTCCTTCACATCTCTTAGATTAAGAACATGGTTTCTATTCATCAAACTACAAGGGGATCTCATTCCCAAGTCTTTTCATATCAACTTTCCTTGTACCAATAACATGGCTAAATATGAATCATTCATTGCAAGACTTCATTTAGTGATATAATGGAAAATCCAACATTTATTGGTTCATAGATATTGTTACTTTATCATCAATCAAGATATAGACCAATTTTAGACCAAGTATAAGTAGTTCTTTATAAGGCCATGGTAGATACTCTCAAACAACAAATTGCTCATATTTAGTTTAAGTAGATACCTTGGGATAAAAACAAATGAATAGATGCCATGGCCATAATTAGTTATATGATTTAGATTATAAATAAGGCCAAATATTATCAATTCCTTGTTGAAAATCTTCTTGCACTAGCCCATGAGCCTTTAACCATCAAGATGATTTTTGATATTATTTGTCCTAATTCTTCTTGGTATGTTGAACTATATGATTACCTTCACAAATAAATCATCCCACCTAGCCTATCTTGTAAAAATCAAAAAGCATTAATTCACCAAGCCTCTTGTTACACATTATTTGGACCTACACTCTATCGTAGAAGCTTTGATGGAACTCTGATTCACCATTTAACCTTGGTAAAATCTAGATTAGTATTGAGGGAAGTTCATAAATGGGTTTGCAAGGCCCACACCAGTGGGGATTTCCTTGCCAAAAATTTACTATAAACTAGTTATCATTGGCCAACCATGGAAGTTGATGCCATTGCATATGTTAAAAAGTGTGTATAATGTTAGAAGCATGTTCATATGATACATGCTCCAACTCAAACACTTAAAACACTAAGCATGCCATGGTCATTTTCAACATGGGGACTCAACCTCATAGGAAATATCAACCCTGTTGGGTGAATATTTTGTCGGCCAGCTAACTGGTGACCAAAATGGTTCCTATCACCACAGCATAGGGAGATGGGTCATCCTGGTGTGCAGGTTTACTACATCAACAAGAGACAAATCTCTCCTCTCATGAAGGGGAGGTTCCCTATTAAATATGCGGAGGCTATATACTATATAAATAAGCTAAAAGTAAGATGCAGGGGTGGGATAAACCATCCATCTCTCTTCTTTCAGAGATGATGCTAACAAACAGAGGAGAAAATCTTGGTGGAAACACTGAAGGCACTTCTCTTCTTTCAGAAGTGTTCTTGTAGGAAACAGCAGGAGTTCTTTTAGGTAAGATAAGAAACCAATAACAAAAGGGTGCAGTAACAGTAGGATGAAACATAATGCAAATTTTCCACCTCAACTACTCAAAGAGTGAGATACGAAGAACAATGGGGGCACAAAGTCATCCCAAGGTCCTTTACATAGAAACGAAAAAGAAAAACACACACTAAAGACAACTATGACACAAAGTCTAAAAGTAGTTAGCTTTAGGACAACTTCCTTATTGCCTCCACTAGTCCTACTTGTTAAATCAAATAAACAAGAATACTTTTAGAAGATAGACATAAAAGCAATCTCCTAAATTAGCACAGGCTATCACAGCACAAAGTCTACAAGTAACTTGCTTTCTCATTTAATCAAAGAAATATGAACTATAATCTGAGCTCAAAGTCTCAACAATGCCTTTCAATTTGGGCAGAGTTTTACTTTTGGTAAGGGGAAGATCCCCTTAAAACAATAAAAGAGATTACAATATATAGCCACCAAGCAAGGCTTATCACTCTCTCCCATGGGACGGCCCATGCTGCAGTCAACACCTTCAATGCACCTTCAGTTCTACCTGGAGGGACCATGCCTGGAATAGTGCATCACCTTAACTATGGCATGTCTATTCATCTAATATGTCTTTTCCTAGGTCTAGATCATCTGGTCTGTCCCCTCTAACACCTACGCAACTGTCCATTTTGTCTTTACTCCAAAGGAGACTAACAGGTCGCGCTTTTGATGTTTGCAAGCTCAAAAATCTACTTTGTGGACTGTTCCATCTACTGGAATAACTTCTACGTAGATATTTCAAGCTTTTCCCTCTTTCTACTTTTATCTTTTCTAGCTTTGTCTCTTCTTGCTGTGATTTGAGCTATTGGGCTATCTTTTCAACCAGTCGCTTGGTTCTTCCTTCAAGTTTCGCACTTTATTTGAATTTCAACAAATATTCCCTTACCTTAAATTTGACATTTGTGGGGACGTCATTGGTTGACTGTTTCAATGGTTTGGGTAGCCTTCTCGGCTCCTTTGTTTAATCGCTTTCTTGCTTTAATCCCTTTATTGGTTCAATCACTTTATTGGTTCAATTGCTTTCCTGCTCCTTAGTTGAACCATCACTTTCATTTAAACTTGCCTTTGGAATCATCCATGTTGCTTCTCTCTTTGCTTGAGGCCACCTTTAAATTTCTTGAACCTATGAACCATTGAACTTTGAACTCTTTCAGTTCAAGGTTCAATCAGTTCATTGGTTTTTTCCTCTGCCCGTCACTTCCTTGTTCTTTCTAAGCTCTTTGATTTTCATCGCACTAGTTGAACCTTTGAACCTGTGAACTCGTTGAACCTTTTGGTTCAAGGTTCAACAGTTCAATCAGTTCATTCTTTTTATTTGGCTAAGTCCTTTTGATCTTTTTGAACCAAATGCGTTGAACCATTTGGTCATTGAACCTGTTGAACCATTGCCAAAGTGCCAACTATTGCTGACGGTGTTGAACCTTGAACCCATTGAACCCTTGAACCAAAAGAGTTCAAAGTTCAATGGTTCAATGGTTCAATATTTGCTTAGAAGCTTGTCGATGAACTCTTTTGGTTGAACCAAGCCATTGAAACAATCCTAAAAATGACCCAAGTGTTGGAAACTTGTTCTTTCCTATAGAGTCTGTAGAAATCAACCTGTGAATTCCGTAGAACTGAGTTCGTAGTTTTCTCTAAGTTTTCTCTCAAGCCTTGAAAGAGTCCATAGAAATGAGCCTATAGAGTATGTAGTTTTAAGCCTGTAGAGTCTATAGTTTTAAGCCTGTAGAGCTTGTAGATTTCTGAGAAAGCTTTGAAAAATGAAGAACCTGAATGCTCAGAACAATTTTTGAAAGGGGAAGAGAGGATTTTGGTCTGTAGGACCAAAATAGTTCAAATGTTGTCCCAAAAATGAGTGATATTTTTGGGGGACAACAAACCCTACCTCCTACGATGGCCATAAACATATCCTTACCACCATAGAGTACTTCACTAAGTGAGTGGAGGCCATTCCCCTAACTTACATGATCAGGAAATAGATATCTAAGTTCATTTTCAATCACCTCATTTGTCATTATGTTATTCCATCCAACATTATATTTGATAATGGTGGTTCATTTAAGAATAAAGATGCCAAAGCCCTTTATGCTGAATATAATATCACCCAACACTTTTCCACTCCATACTTCTTTCAAGGTAATGACCAAGCAGAGGCATATAATAAAACCATTGTCAAGATATTCAAAAAGATCATCAATGATGATGGTCATGATTGACACTTATAATTTTTTTGCACCCTTTGGGCTTACCAAACCAATTTCCACACTCCAATAAGAGCCACAACATATTCCCTAGTTTATGGTACTAAGGTTATTCTTCCTATCAAGGTCGAATTGCCTTCTCTCCTCATTTCACTGAAGCATATCGTTGATAATGAGCATTAAAAAGTAGCTCATTTACAAGATATGGAATTACTGGATGAAAAATGTATGGTAGCCTTGAATATCCTTAAAACATATCAAACTCGGTTGCATGGTCAATACAATAGGCATATTCACCATATAGAATTTTAGCTTGGTAATCTTATATTTAAAGAAAATTAGAAAAACACTAATATCAAATGCAATAAAAGGGGTAAGTTTGATCCTACTTGATTAGGGCCTTATATCATTACCACTAACTATGATTTTGGGGCATATAGGTTGGTTATGCTTGAAGGAAAAGAGCTTGATGATCTGATGAGCATAATGTACCTCAAGCACTTTTTTGCTTAAGTGACCTAGAGTATTGTCTATGAGGATCATTTACTTTGTGTCATGACCATCCCTTCTATATTATATCATACCATGTTATTTCCCTACCATGCCTTTTCCTATTTTACCCTAGGTTTTAATCTCTCATCCCCCTTTTGGCCTTGGTTTTGATCTATTGGTACTTCATACAACGTCAATGGTTGGTTTTAGATGTAGTTTCAATAGATGGTTTAGAATTAGGACTATTACATGTATTATTTGAAATAACAATCCTCTGCAAGCATTATGATAGTGGGATTAGAAATTACATCCTTCACTATTACTATTTTTGTACTATTATACTTTATCGTATCATTATACTTGTGCCATTTTCCTATTCAAAAGTTTGGTGTTACTTGGTAAGATTCCTCATTGTAGGGTGAACTACAGTGGTTAGAGGTCCATTTGGACTATGTAGGTAGTACTCACTATTTTTTTAGGTCAGCTCAACCACCCTTATTTCAATGCTCTCACCATTTTACAAGCAATCTAAGCCACACTCTCATCATTTTGTGAGTAATCTAGGTCAATGGTCTCATCATTTTGTGAGCAATCTAGGCCAATGCTCTCACCATTTTGTGAGAAATATAGGCCAATGCTCTCATCATTTTGTGAGAAATTTAATCCATGCTCTCACCATTTTGTGAGCAATCTAATCCATGCTCTCATCATTTATGAGCAATTTAAGAAGTTTTCTTTCCATTTTATGAGTTAACCCATCATGTATCTCGTAATCCTCCATCGAGTTGAGATACCCAAAAGCCCTAAAAATTCAAAAAATCTGAAAAAAATGGAAATATGCTAGAAAAATCCTAAATAAGCCTTAAACATTAGGTCATTCAGATTGTATCCATGATCCTTTAAGAAGTGCATCTCCTAGTTATCAGGTATAATTAAAGCTTTCACATGGGTTACATCATGACAATTTTTATTTGCATGTTCCATTTTTTTATTATGTGCCCCATTTGAGGGAGAACTACATTGGCTTAAGGTACACATAGATTATGTAGGTAGTGTTTAGATGCATGAGGCATCCTTGCTCAGATCATCTAGTCTAGATGATTGAGCTCATTTATCAGATTCATTAACCATTCTATGTTCTAAGTTTGTCTCAAAAATGCTCTCATTATTTTATGAGTCATATTGTGTAAACACTCTCACAATTTTATAAACTCATTCTTGTTCTAATCCTTAGGAATAGTGGATGATATGAATTACCAACCTATTTCATTTGTGAACACTCACCTTTCATCTTTCAATGGGGTTTTAGCCTAAACCTTGCTTTCACTGTTTCACAAATTTTTATGCATGACATTCTCACAATTGTGAGTGTCAATGCCCTCTTGTTTCACCCTTTCACCATTTTGAGAGGCCATTCCTATTTTACTCTACAATCAATCATTTCCTTATCATCAATTTTTCTTCTCTTACCAATTCTTGGGAGAACTACATTTGGCTTGAAGTCCATGCTGGACCTGGTGTCCATGGGACTATGTAGGTAGTGTCTATTTACTTAGGGCATTTGGAGTCAGCTCAGCCACTCCTATATTATTATATTCCCCATTCCCATGCCATCATACATGTGTTATTATTCCCTATAGCCTAAGGGCAGCCTTTTGCCAAACATAACATTTCTTTTACACATGCACGAATAATGTCATTAAGTAGTTAGTTCACTACTTTTTTGCATTTTATTTACTATATTTAATTTTCAATATTCTATTTATTTCTTTCATTTTCCTTATCTTAGTTTGTTTATTTCATTGTGTCATAGGTTGTTTTTTATCACCCTTTAATTGGGTGCTTTATGTTTGTTTGTTTTGAGTGTTGTGTGTCTAAGGATAATTAGTTTACACTTGAGTCTTGTTTTCTATCTGTACTTAAGTTGTTTACTTTTTGAATTTAGATTTTTTTTTTGTGATTCCCTTCCCTTTGGTTGCCATAGGTTTATTATATTATGTTTACACTTAAGTATTGATTAGTTATATCTTATAGTTGAGTTGTGAGTATTTGTATTCACTCCTACACTTAATCACATTATCTTTACACTTGGGATTTGATTGGTCATATCTTACACCTAAGTTGATTATATTTATGTTTAAATTAAGTTTTTTGATGCATATGACCCACATTATTATTATGTTTTATTTATAACTATGATGCATAATGTCACATGTTATAATAAAAATTAGGCCAAAAGATCTATCAAGCAATGGTACCAATAGCATCTCCCCTTGTTCACAAAGGACCTACCCAACCAAAACTAAACACATATTATCCAAATAACAAACTATTATTAATCACTAATCGTTATGACATGCATCTCCATTATAGCAGGTACCCCACAATCATATCGTCCCCATTTGCCATCTCATTGTTAATATGTGTTTTAGATTCACTGTATGAGTTCCCTTTGCCAATTTACCATAATGAGGCAAATTATTTAGACTGATCAATGACCAAATATACCTTATTGGGGTAAATCAGTTGTATCACACTCAAATCCACCCTACTAGGGCAAATCACTATGCCAATTATTGAGGTCACCTTGTTGGGGTAAAATCATTGTTTAGACCTTTGTTACCAATATACCATGTTGTTTTCCTCTTTTCAATGGCCCATTCAATGACATTATTATTTCCCTCTCCCTTAAGGGGAAATCTAAGGTTCATCAACTACCCTTTGGGGCATTAGCCTGTACTTGTTATCTCATAACAACGTATAGTTGTCAACACACCATTCCAACATTAAAATTTTCAACATTATGACTTTTTCATTCTTTGAAAAGACATTATTGTGCTTGTGTCTTGCAACACCCTCTCAAATAGGGGTAAAATGTAAACACTCCTTTTTTACCACTTCTATGTCTAAAATGACTTATGACCGATTTCTAATAAATAATGCATAATCAAACCTATAAATCACTAAACATCCCAATTTCATATGCACATTGGATGTAAGTGCCCAGAATTAAATCAAGGCTTCCTTATTTGGGGTAATACCCTATATGTAATGATAATATTTTATAGATTCATCCCTAGTCAAGTTACGACCTAGCAAATTGATATTTTTGACTAATTATGTGGGGTACTTAACCAAAATCTTGAAATGACCAAAATCCTAATCAGATTCACTTAGCTGATTAAATCAAATTAAATGCTTAAGTGAAAAATCCATGTTGAATTAATGATTATCTTGATTTTCTTAATTAATGATTATCTAATTAAGAAATATGAGGTCATGATGATGTCATCAACCTCAAAGTTAAAAATTGCAAAATATCAACATAAATGCCATAAAAATTAGAAGTCTTAAGCCATGCCCCCATATATACATAATTAAATCCATCATTAAATGAATTTGAACTCCCAACCTTAACCCTAGCTTAACTGCACATGCGTTAGAGTTAGTTGAAAAACTATAAATACAAGTGACATAACCATTCTTCAACAAACTTTTAGGCGCAAACAAATAATGCCAATTTATTGCTAGAGAGCTTCATAGATAACACATGCCCAGAGTCAATTGCCAAGTGAACAAGAGGATGCATTTCTCATAAATAATTAGCATTGCCAAAGATCATTTATTCACAATACTGAGCACAAGCCTTCTCTCATGTCGATTACAAGATAGAGTCATTATAGGAAGGTAAATGGTGTTTTTATCTTCCATTTAAAGATTTATTTGTTTTTTTAATCATTGCTCACCCTAGCACTTAGGCTTAGAATGTTAATTTTCATTGAGTTGTTTTGGTTTATCCACTAACAAGAGAGAATAATCATTATCTTTGTAAGCATGCATTACAATAACTACATATGTTAGACCAACCTATAAAGGTATATTAATCTCACCAATAATGTGTTGTGATGTCCCATTAAATAATTTGATAGTTTTGGTTGAAGGGTATAGAACATCATGTGTATATATAAAATGTGTAAGTAAGTTCATGGTACATATGTTCTCATTATCACCATTATCAATCATAACACTTGTATAAGATGATGATCAAGGTATGCTCAAATAAATATTGAATGAAGATCTTAGCCATCATCGACTATTTCATTCTCATCAAATGTAATAGAAGGTTTTAGAACCATAATAAGTACTATGCATGTATAATTTCCAATAATCCCATCTGGGTTCCCATAATGTGATGGAGGAGGATGTGCATTGTATGAAATTTTCACTTTTGGATCTTTCTTAGAATGATTTTGCAAAGGATTGTCGAATATCTTCTAATTCTGGTGATCACTAGGTTATGAACATGAATCCTTTAGAGGATCATCAAAGGTAATATTTTGGTCATCAATGAGGTCTTGGATCTTATGCTTTAAGGTATAACATCTATTCATAGAATTCATAGGGCCTTATTGATAGTCACAACATGCATTAGCATCATATCCTTTGGGTAAAGGTTGGCTCATATCAACCTCTATGGGAGGAGGGTGATATACGAGATGACACTCCACAATCTTCTAAAGTAAATAATCTATAGATTTAGGTAATTGTGTTAATTATCTCTTAGGTGCATTTGATAAGATGAGATAATTAAGTTATTGTGACATTGTGTTTATTGTTGTGGTTGTTTCTTTTTTAGGTTCTGTATCTTTCACCTTATAATTTGGTTTGATATGAAACTTGATATTAGATGTAGTTGGTGTGTTTTCTACATACTTGAGTTTGTTCAAGGAAATAAGTTTTATTTCATGATCTCAAACAATATGGCATAAGACATAAAACTATTTAAACTTTTTGAAAATAATGGACTCATGTAATGGGGCAAGCAAGCTTTACTTGAAACACTCTTGAAGTTCTTTATCTACCATTAGATTTTTAATTTTGTCCAACATTATATTATATTTCAAAATATATTCATTTATAGGTTCATTAATTCCTTGTTTGATCTTTAAAATTTGAGCATATGATATCTTTTCAATGATGTTGATAGAAAAATGTGCCAGGAATTGATCAACTATAAGTTTTAATGCTTTCACTGAGTGGAGTGGTAAATCATAGAACCATCATAAAGCATAATCTTTGAGGCTCCATGGAAATAATTTGGTCAAAAATTTATCATTAGAGGCATAATAAGGACATGTCACATAGAAATATAAGATATGTTGTTTAGGATCACCTTTGTCATCATAAAATGTGAACTTAGGTACAACAAAACTAGTTGGTAAAGGGTGCAAAAATATTTCAAGTGCAAGAGGATTGTGTAACACATCTTGTGAATCAATAGCATAAGGTGACTTCATATAGTTTTGCTCAATATTAAAAACCTTAGCTTTCAAAAGTTTTATAATTTGTACAAGATCTTGCACATTTTGATCATGAAGGTTGGAAGCTTGAGAAGCCACCAAATGAGGTGTACACATGGTTCGAGTTGATATGGGCACTGAAACCAATAATTGGGTTAAAATGTTAATGGTTCCCATGGAGAATGTAGCAATAATAGGATTTCTTTTAGGTAATAATGGTGTAAATACAAAACTTGTGCCCACATTAGATGTAAGAAGCGATGATATGCTTAAGGGGAGATAAACATAAATATGGGGATGCCCCATAGCTCTAATAACATGATTAAGAGAATCACCTAGTTGTTCATTTATGTTTTTTGCTTTTTTAATTTCTAATATGGTTTTGATGATCTCATTAAGATCTTCAGGGTTTTGACAGATATGCTCTCAAAATATAATAATAGCCTGTACTTGTTCTTGATCTATTTATTCATGTTCGTTGTTTGCATTAGCTATATAGTTTTCTATTTATTTATACTTGTACTTGTTATATAAAACTTAGATAAACAATATTATGAATTTATACAACTAGGATTGATAAAATTAGTAAAGTACAACTATTGAAAGATATTAAAATAAATAAGAAATAATGGTACTTAGCTATTTTACTATGTAGGTAAATCTAGACTAGAAATAAGTGTAAAATATGTAGGATTAGTATTCTATATTAGTCATTAAATTCTAATTTTTTTACTTTTGTGGTAGCAAACACTAATGTCAATTTTGGACACTACTATCAATGATAGTGTTTGACTATGATGCAAGTGTCTAGTATAGAATAATGGCTAGATCTAGATGTGACCAACTTCATTATTCAAGGTTTTTTTTATCACCTTTTTGGTGATGTATTTATATTTGTGATATAGGTTGTCACTCTTCATTGATTGGTCAAACCCTATCTCTTCACCCTTAAAATGAGTTTGCTGAAAAATGGGTTAACAGGCTCATAGTGTCAAGTTACCCTAGAGACCCCTTTATGAATGGACACTACCTACATAGACAATACTCCAAGGAGGGCCTTTGACTTATGTAATTCTCCCTTATATATGGGAAAGTGTGTGCACAAGGTTACAATATACTAAATGAAGATGCATGTAATTATCTAGCTTGTAATTTGACAAATATCACTCATGGGATGCTCTTTTAATGCTTCAAACTTGTAATATGACTACACCTATGTTTAATATGAAAATAGGGATGAATAGAGTAGAATAGAGTTCATGTTCAATTGATTGATTTAGCTTGATTATGTGTTTTCTCTGTATTGGTAAGATGAGGAATGAGAAATCTTAGACTTGTATTTATACCACACCTTTTGAAAATATCTTACGATAGAGTTCAATAAGATAATTAGGCCAACACATGGGTTTCGATAATTTTGTAATTTAAATAAATTTTGGCTATTGGACACTAGACACTACTATCAATGGTAGTGCCCCTCTGTGGTTGGTAGTGTCTAGAAGGCTAGAAAATATGTATAGATTTGAAACTGATAGTAAATGATGTTTATAAAGTTTATAGCTTTCTATGTAGTGTAGGCGACCTAGGTCATCATAATGATATGGATCGAACTAAGATAATAATTTAGGCATAGTGAGATGGTGAATGTCAACCTTTTAGTAACAAAGAGGTCTAGAATTGAAGGGTAGAGCCATGATTGGTATTTGTCAAATACACAAGATTGAGATGCTACAAATATTTAGTTTTAATATCTACATGATGATGACTTGGATCTTCAGTCTTTATTTATTAGGGCATATATTGATCACCAGCCTATGTATATTATTATAATTGACAATGGTGCTAGTGAGAATGTATGTACCATGACATTACTCACACATTTGGGATATACACATGATGACTTATTCCCTTCAAATAAAATGATAAAATCATTTGATGGCAATCTAGAACAAGTTTTTAGTGAGATTGACTTACCTCTTCATGTAGGTCCAACACATGTGACCACTACCTTTTTAGTTATACATGAGTCTTTGATATATTATTGGAACATCCTTGGATACATAAGCTTTGTGTAATACCTTTCACAATGCATGGTTATCTTAAGTATATTCATGCTAACAAGGTAATTATAGTTTATGGGATTCTATATGAACATCCTTTGTAATAGGCAAAGTTTGTACCATGATAACTGATTATACAACCTACTAAGGTTAATCATACACAAAAGGGTAAGCAATAAGTAATCCCCTTTCTTTGGTGTCCCAAATTGAGAGGCCTTTACATCAGTGAGCTATAGTGGACTCTTCAAGTTCCTCATTCACACCTCCACAATACAGTCATTTACCTACAATAAAATACCATGTTTCAAAATGGGTAATAATACCCACTATTACACCAAAGAAAGTATAGAGCACAAAAAAATGGGTTACACAAACCTTCACACCTTCTATTACTACTTTACAACCATAGAGTCTTATGAGACATTCACATAGTATTACAATTTCTCCAGTTTTAAATTTCACACATATACATGATCCTTGACATCATGACCAATTTATTATACCACATTCATAATATAGTGATCCTATGAGAATCCCTTATATGGGATCATTGGCTAGTACTCTCTTTACAAGCATTATATATATATATATATATATATATATATATATATAAGAAAATACAAAAACATTCAAACAATTAAAAAATACCAAAAATATTTAGCATTTCACATGTTTACTAGCTTTGGCATATGTTGTTCACTTTATGTTAGTAGATATCATATCATTCCTATACACACATGTTTACGGGTACTTGAGTGTGATACAAGGATACAATAGACCCATGATATCTCAAACATGTAGATGTTGGACCTTGCCTCTTCTAATGTGATACACTACATTGGGGAGATTTTTCTTCTATGTGATCATGATTGACATAGGTTGTATTATTTTATGATCATTTTGCATTATCTTACAGAGCTTATATATCTTACACATGCCTATACTCATGTTGTTATCTTACACAATGTATTTAATATGTTATTTTACATGACATTTTGCTAACACATGTATGTAGGGACTAGTATGACATGTTTATGTTAGTTAATTATATCTCTCATTGCTTCATTCATTTATATTAGCTCACTTGAGTGTACTTCTTATTTGATTCTTCATATTATTTGTGGAACATTTGAACATGTTCCTTTATTTGGTGTGTAGACATTTGCATATCTTCCACTTGAGTGTGTGGAATTTGAACATGCCCTCATTTTCACTCTCTTTGGACCCCTCTTTGTGTGACATTTAAGTACTCTTATGTGTGTGATTGATTGTTCGTTGAGCTTGTTATCTTCTAGACATTGTCATGATTCTTATCATGCATCTTAGGGCTAGTTATGCATGCATATTATGAGCTTCATTAATATATCTAATTTGACATGACACTACTATATGCTTATTGACTACATGATTCATACAGATACAACATAGTTTTCTTATCCCTTTGAGATAAGGTGATTATCACTTTTTCAATCCCCTCACCTAAAATGGGGGAATATCAATGGAAGCATGTCATATAAGACATGACTCCACATACATATAATGACATAATAAGTAGAATTTGATTATGTTTACACATTTTACATGATTTAGATATACATTTGGGATAAAATTTTATACGTTGGGCACAAATTTGGGATGATTTTTTCATATTTATGATACATATTATATACATGTTATAGACTAAAGGTTATATTTTAAAAGATACTTCAGCTTGAGACATATTGGAGGTGTACATGCACCAAATTATAGATACACTTTCAAGATTATACATATATTTGTGCACTAAACTTACCAAGATGCAACATTTGGAATTTTATATGTTGTTAAAGTTGGTTCATTTTTATTAGTGCGATTGATATTTTTTGCCCTCGATGGAATTGGAACTATGATTCTATTATTGTGAGTTGATATGGTTATACCATTTGACTTGATCAAGATTGGCCAAATTGTCTAAATTGATATACTTGAGTTGTGTGATTGAGATTTTGTGCTCTTAGTGGACTTGGTAAAATTCATACTTATATCAAATTGGGGGCATGATCACCCTCAACTTTTCCCTCTTTGCATCTCCAAGGTTTAGTTGTGAACCTCTCTCTAATGCTTCATCTAGGAAGCATATTTACCAATATAAACTACCAAGGGGAAACATGGTTACATCGACACACAATTGTATTTCTTGCTCTCTTTCTTTCAAATATTTTCAAAATGATTCAATTTTAAGATTATATGCACTAATTAAACCTGTAACATGCTCTTGATTTTAGGTCCTTCACATACAAAAAATTCAAGTGAGCTCAATTAAACATAAGGTGTGTTGTATATACCACATTATGATTTCTTTCCTTTAACCTAGTAATTTCATCCTTAGGCATTACTAGATTAAAGGGGGGAGGGGGAAAATGTAAATGCTTAAATATGGATATATATGTTAAACTAGTCTTGTACACTTGAAAAATATATCTCAAGGATCTACCCTTCAATTTGACCTTCCTCACAGCCAAAAATCTCACACTCACCACCTCATTGGGTTTAGTTACTTATTTCTTAGTCTAACCTTGATTATTCTAATTATCTAGATCATTTGTAACCACAAAATGCCTAAAATTTGATATACATTTGTCACAGTTAGTTACATAACCTCAACAAGTTTCTTCCATCTTGGATAGTTACATTCAACACAGGATAGTAACATCAATGTTAATGTCATTGCTCTAATGCAAGTGTCCTTACCTTATAAACACTCAAATTTGAATTTTTTTCAAAGTGTATAGGTTGACCTAAGAATGTCATTAACATTTCTATGAGGATTGTTTCAAAAGAGATAGTATAAATATACGTTAAAGCCAATTCATTTAGACATCTAGTAATTACCAAGCAATCATACCTTCAAGCTCAATCAATCAATTACACAACTAAGTTATTCTACCATATTCATTCTTATTTGCATATCAATCATAGGAGCAGTCATACTACATGTCTGAAGTAATCAAAAGATAACCCACAAACCATAGTTTTCAAGTTATAAGCTAGATTCACTACATGCATTGTCATATAATACACTGCATCCTTGTGCACACACATTCCTACACATAAAAGAGAACTACATAAGTCTGAGGCCCTCTTTTTAGTATTGGTTATGTAGGTAACACTCATTGACAAAGAAGTCTTTGGGGTTATCTCAACACTGTGAGCCCATCAACCCATTTTTTGCAAGGTAATCTAACCTAAGGTGGAGAGTTAGGGTTTGAGATACAAACAATCATCGATAACCTATGCACAAGATCTAGATACATCAAATGAAAGGCCAAAAAAACCCATAAAGACTCAAGTGGTCACATCTTGACATATAAAATATTTCATACATGCCAGTTAAATCGGTATTCAGATAATACCATTGACACAAGTGTCTGCATGATGATGTAAGTGTCTATGCAGCTAGAAAGAATATTTCTAGAATATGATGACTGGTCTCTAAACATCAAATAGCATGTTTCCATGCCTATACATCTCAAGTATGTCTACACATTATTGCTAAATATTGTTTCTTCTTCATGATAGTGTAATCAAAATACTATTTAGCATTGTGCTTTCTATATTTAGTATTTTCATAATTCAACACTGAAATATAATATCATAAACTAAATTATTTTATTAGCCTGCTTGTAGGAATAGGTTATCTCACTCTTAAATAGCCTATTCCTCCTAACCCTTGAATTTATGAAAAGGGTTAAATAGAAGTAAGTGAATAAAATAATCACATAATCATTGTGTGCATCACACCTCAATTGCACATTGACTGAATCACAACTGTTAAACCACTAAACAATTATAATTAACAAGTAAGCATAATTGACTTAAGTTTTAAAAAAAAATTACATGGGTTTTTGGATAATTTTTTTGGGCACGATAGTGCTCCTGTCCTCTTAGTTCCAAGAGACACTTTTTCAAATTGAGATTTTTAGTAACAACTCTCATGCATTTTTTCATAAGGTTAACTGACATAAATATTCAAAACATGAAAAACATTTGATGTTGGGTGTCAAGGCAAATCCTATGCAGGATGGCAGAGGTGTTGGTCAGTAAAGGAAATGACAACAACAGAAAGAAGGGCATGGGTGATGCCTTGAAAAATAGAGGCAAGAATAGAGGAGGTAGGGAGGGCTTTTGGTAGGCTTAGAGTAGGCACTATGCAGGTATGGGAGGTCTGAGCAGTGGTAATAAGGCTAGGACAAATAAGTGTGGCCAGGTTGATTTGGTTAGTAGGTAGAGGAGGAAGCGACAGCTAGGGATTCTTCTAAATTGCTAGTTTTTATTGAGTGTCTAAACAACTTAGACCCTTTTCATTCCCACTCAAAGTTTTTCAAAGCCCATTTTCTACATTTAAACCCAAAGCTCGAGCCAAAGTTGTCTATAAGGAGTATTTTTTCAGCACCTTTCAAGAGCAGCATGGGAGAGGATGTGACTATTGTTTATAATGGGAGGGTGGTATTTGATGAAGGGAAAAAAGAGGTTGAATCTGATATAGATTTTTTGGGGGATGTTCCTCTATTTTTTTAAAGATTCCCCTATCCTAGATATTTTTTATGAGGCTATTGATTTAGTTGATAAGGTGTTAGGGGCCAGATCTCTGATTGGCAAATGTGTGGAGAAACATCCTTTCTGGGAAGCCCTTTCACTCTAGCCCAAATCACTCAGGTCTTTCATTGAGGTGGTTTATATTTATTTGTTTCCCAATGGTTATTTTCTAATTTTTTTTCTAGTTAGTAGAGTGGTGGGACTTTATTTTTAAAAATGTTCCTTGGTTTATTAGAAAGCAAGGGGTGTTCTTGTGCCCTTGGGTCCCCTTTTTGATCCAATAAAGACAATGATTTCAAATGCACTGATCTGGGTAAGATTATATAATCTTCCTTTATCCATGCATGATCTAGGGCTATTCTAATAGTTGGTAAAAAAATTGGTGTGTTTGTTAGAATTGGTCTTGCTTTGGTTTCTCATCATATTTTTTTGAGGGTTTGTGTTCTAGTTGACCTTTCTATAGTGTTTTTTCATTCAGTGAATATCAATTCCTCTTAGGGTATTTGAACTCAATTTATCAATTATGAAGGGTTGACTTTCAGATGTTTCAAATGCAACCAAGTGGGTCACAAAATGGTAGTTTTATCAAAGAAAACTTCAAAAGGTTATGGTTCTATTTTTTTGAATAAATGGGTAAGGAAGATTGGTTGACCCAATAGTGATCTAGTGAATAGCCTTCAGTTTCCTTTGACACTAGCCATAGAAGGATTGTTGGCCCCCCTAGCTGACCCTTTGATGAAGAAGAGTGTGCCTCTAAGCATTGTAACCTTTGCATCTCATAGGGACTCTCTTTTGAACGCCTTCGAGCATCTTACTCTGCACAGGTTGTTTTAGACCCTAGTGTGTCAAAATTTAGAAGGCTTGTTTACAACTACCAAGAAGAGCGTAAATCTCTAGGATAAATTTACTCTAGAGGTAGAAGGGTCTTTGTAGGACATGGTTTCATAAGAGGTTGAGGTTGCTTCAAAGGATGAATAAGAAGAGAAACTAACTTTTAGAGTAGTCATAACCATCGTATAACATCCTTGCCAGTTGTTAAAACCTAACTTTGGTAAGAAGGGTAAAAGGAGTAAATCTGAAGTGAAAAGGTTGCAACTAGATGATCTGAATTCCATCATTGGTGGCATGCAATAGACTATGGAATATTTGCTTTCCAATAGAGGTAGGCACACTCTTATGGCTTGGGGTTAATTTCCAGGTGCTCGACAGGTTCCACTGGGTAGGAGTTTTTGCTTTTTGTAAGTTTTGAGTGAGGATTTTTCTTATCTAGTGGTGTTTGTTGGGTTGGACAAATCTTATCTTTTTGTGTCTTCTCTATCATCGATTTTCAAAGTTTTTTAGTATTGTTTGGTCCTCTTTAGTGTTCTTTATCTTTTGGGTCTTCGGGAATTCGACTCCTTGTTGTGCTCCAGATCTAGTTATGGCTCTGATTAGAAGCAATCATTTTTTGAGGATAGCTAGGCCATTCCCACTTCCCCCATTTTTTCTACCTTTTACATTTGATCTCCTGTTATGTGCTTATGTAAGATAACAAATTTAATTTTACAGGTCTTTTATGCATCTATTTGGTCTTCACACAAAATTAGGAAACCCTTAGATGCAGTCACATGTGTTCCAGTTAAAAAATCATTTGTACGACCAACTAGGATAACATAGCAGAAAGTGAATAGATCTACACTATGTACCTATACTCATAGTGCACTCTTATCTTTTTACCTCTTGGAGTTCTAATTTATATGACAACATAATTCTGAGTTCAATCTGATCAGTTCTAAATCAATGAACATTTTTTATATTCAACAATCAATCAATTTTAAGCTAAGTACATAATTTCTATTTTTTAATTTATTGTTTATAACTTACTTCAAGTTTTATACTTTACTGTATTTTATTATACCTTGTTATATATTGTAGACACTTAGTTTTAGCCACTTTCATGCCTAAACTGAGATTCAGTTCAATTTATAGCAAATGACACATCTAAGCCTAGAAATCCCTTGAATTGCCTAAATTTGTTTGCATAAGGGATTTAATTACCTATAAACATGATGAGGCTAGCTTATTTGGTATATTACCCTGTATGCACCACTAACCTAGTTCAGTTCTAACCCTAGTTAAATTATGACCTAGTAATTTGACACTTTTGACTCGTCAAGTTATTAATTAATAACATTTAAAACAATTATCGAAAACCAAAAAGCACTGAGTAAGATTAATTACAGTGCAAAGCTTAATTAACTTGCCTAAACAAAAATTTTAAATTGAATTAGTGAATTTCATTTACCAAAAAGAAATTTTTAGCCAAATATGAAGTCAAAAGGTCAAAGGAGATAATAAAGTATTTTATTATCTCTTAAATATTCCAAAAATATAATTCACACCTCATAAATATCTAAAGTGAATTATCGTACCTCAACAAATATCTAAAATCAAGGTGTCAAGATTTCATGAGTGTTTTAACCCAACCTAGGGTTAGAGTGACTCAACCTAGGTTAATTTAGACTCAACCCAAGTTAGAATTTAAACTAACTGCCCTAAGGTTAGAGTTAGTTCTTTGAGCTATAAATATAAGTGCCCACACCATATGCCAATAAGCTTTTGTGTGTAAGGTTATTTTGTTGGAATACCTTCTTGAAGCCTTTAAGAGTACTGTTATAATGTTTAATTTATGCCAAGCTTTACACCAAGCCACAAGTGACTATTGGAGAGATGCTACCACTATGGAAGAACATTGTTAGAAGACTTAAATTGTCATAGGCCAAGCATGAACATCCTTATGCCAACAAGTAAACATCAAATTTGACAAAGGAGGTAATAAATTTGAATTGCCTTTATCCCTGTTTTGTGATCTTGCTTATTGTGTTATGTTCTTCCTCATTCCTAGGCAAGAGTGTTTAGTCCTGGTGTATTATTATGCTTAACGTTTTGTCATTTAGACTAACAAGAGACTAATCTACATATTATTTACTCTTCGAACACCTAAGGTACGCATATCAATTTCTATAATTTATTTATATTTAATTGATTTATTCCAATTTAAAATAGAGTAAACATTAGGTGAATGTGTGCAATAGTGCTTATTCATTGTATGAACTTATAATCTAGCTCTTGATACTTGTAAATTGGCAACTTTGGCTTAACTCATGAGTGATTTAGACTTGGCTAAGATTTGCTCCTAGTGACTAATTGGTCAATTGGAAAGAATAAGGTAGTCTTCTTGAATGTACAAGTGTTTAAGTATGCTTGGTGAGTGATTGTTAGATAAGTGTTAGATGGATAATATGCCTATACCTATTTTATATTTATACGAGACTCTTTGGGCACTTTATCACACCAACGACATGCAAAATGGATGGGCTGATCCATAAAAATAATTTAAATTTGAAATATGATAATTACTTGGTGTGAGATGAAATCATCAGACTTAGACAATACCATCAAATGGTATGTTTTGAATCTAATGTTATTGTCTAAGAGACAAGAACACTGATTTGATGATCTGAAAAAGTTTGAGAAGGATAAATAATTAATATGATATAGACTATGGGTTTTTTAGTAGGTGTTTGAGAGCAACTTGGGAAGGTTAGACCCATAAAAGGTATGAGGATGTGATAGAATGGTGATTGAGAGTCATATATATATATATCATATAAGGTGAAGGTAAGTCAAAATTAACATTGCGAAGTATCAAATATTAGATTTTAATGTCTACAAGTGTATATAAGGGTAAAATATTATAGATACTAAAATATGTTATTAAGTACTTGATAATGACAAGCTTAACATATATTTATCATGCATGATTTACACACATAAACATGGTCTTAACTTACCATTGTCTCACACTTACATGTTACCTTATAAGTTTGACCCTTCTATTCAGATGTTACATACATATAAGAACCTCACCTTCTCTTTCAAACCTGCATATTATCTTGCACATACATTCCCAGATGCTTAGTTTAGCATTCTTGTGCATAAGTTAGTTATTTTAGAATTGACGAGTATCGCTAGTCGATACTGACTTGAACTTGACATTACTGACCCTATCTTAATAATAACTACTTTTTAAAATAAAAAATTTCCTTATGGTCAACCCATTTTCCTAGCATGTCAATGGTATGATAAATTACCTCGTTAGACCCATATATATATATATATATATATATATATATATATATATATATATATATATATATATATATAAAGGCCTCATTTGATTGGGGACTTGACACTTGTCTATCAACTATCTATACACTATTGCACATTGAGTAAATCTACCATATTCTTCCCAAATTGTAAATCAATCATTAGGAGTAGCAATAAACAAAATTTGAGGCATATCAAAGCTAAGTCAAAACAAAAATTGTCAAGTATCAACGTCAAATCATTAGTTGTATTCATATAATGAAGGAGCACGATTGCACAATCACACTAGGTGGGAGAACTACACATGAATTGATTTCCCTCCTTGTAGTATCAAATACATAGGCAATGATCAATCATCAACTAAAGTGATTGAGGTCACCTCAACGTATTATCGTTTCCTAGTTTTTGTAGGTTTCTAGCCCTCACAAGCACAAATAAAGTTTCGAGATGAAGCAGGTTGATCTTTGGAATTACATGCATCATCAGGGTTTGACATCGCACATAGAGAGCTTTAGAGACAGATGAAGGTGATCGAATGGTCACAAACCCTTTTTTTTCACATCACTATCAACCACTATAGGTTAGTAACGATAGTTGATACTAACCCAAAATTGACGAAACTTACCTTGCACAGACAGGAAAATAGTTTCGGATCTAGACTTGCTTCACTTTATTTTACATTGTCAGATGCTAGTCATAATTAAATAGTCAATCAATCAGAAAAGCTAAGTACTTATTTATTTATTGTACTTGCTATATTTAACATATGCCACTTGACAAATCATTATAATCAGTTTCAAGCTTTTATATTGAGAGTCATGCTTAAATGTCATGTTTAGTAATATAAATTCACATTCTAGTTTCTATCTTATTAGGATTTCTAAAACTAAATTACGGTAAAACAAATATGTACACAAAATCTAATTACGTTAAATGTAACAAAGTTGATATTGCAAAGTGTCTAATACTAAATTTAGGTGTCTACATATTGACAACATGGATGCGTGCAATAAGAATTATAATAACATTGCTTGATGCACAATTATAATGTGTAACAAACATAGGCAAACATAGTGAGATGAAGCACCACTAACAAGAAAATGGAGATAAGTGTTTATAGAGTATAATATATTTAGAAGGGAGAAAATAGATAGTATTTTTGAGGTAGAATAAAATATCAATAAATAGTTTATAAATATTTTCTAACATTTTAATATTGCTAAGTTTTTAATACTAAATTTAAATATTTATAGGTTGACAATAGAAATGAGTGCAATAAGGATTATAATAAAATTGTTGGATCAAATAAAATGAGGCACTGCCAATAAGAAAATAAATAGTTTGTAAATATTTTTTCAATTCTAATAATATTTTTTTATAAATAAAATTATTTATATGATAATAAATATATTTGATAGGGTAGAATTTTTTCAATTAATTTAAAAAGTGTTTAAAAACATACATATTATTTTAAAATAATAATATGAAGAAAACGATGGGTTTAGGTGTGTTGTCAACCAAGACACATAAATAATTATTTAAGAAATGAATGTATCCGGCATCGAGTGTCGGTATGACAAAATGGTTGAACAAATCCGTCTAGAAGGCTTGGAAACCCAAGACCAAGCGCACATGTATGTATGTATGTATGTATGGATGGATGATGATCATCCTCCTCGTAAGTCGTAGGGGAAGAAGGAAGGAAAAACTTAATGCATCACCTACACGTAGAGGTGACGCGACGCGACTTGACTCCACTCGACTTTCAATAATATAAATTTAATCCCATTACAAATTTTAATTTTACCACACGCGCTTTATACCTGTTCAAATTTCTTCGCCTGCACGGCAGCACGTCATTTTAAAAGGTGACAGCGCATATGTATGATATTACCTAATAGCTGACATCATCATTCATGTGAAGGGCCATGCCATTGCCCCACACATAACAGGACTCCCTATCCAATCTATGAATCCCCCATACATACATACATACATACATGTGTATGGTATGAGGGCGAGGGCAGGCAGTAACTAGTTTACTTATTGCTGTGTCAAATCTTCAGCGTTGTTACCTATCCACTTTTTATCTTCAACATTATCATATCTTCTTTTGCAATCCCTACGGATTGAATTTGCAGGCCTCTTCATTTTTATGTCGGTTGACACAATCAGGTCATTCCTAAATCACATAAATTCGGCAACTTTTTGGGCTATAATTTGGAGATAAACAAAAGAAGCAGGCTTCAGCTTTTCGAGGGATTTTTCTTATTTATCAGGTTTGACCTCCTCCTTCGCTGATTTTCAGCCCTTTTAATTGTTTTTGTTATATACAGGCATTGGTGTTTCTTTGTTACATTGGATCTGTGAATTGTGGTTTCTCTATATAGGTTTATGCAATTATGTTTTTTTGATTTATGGATTTGTTAGGGCATTTGGGCCTGCAGACCCAAAGCTTGTTTTAGGGTATGAAAAAAAAACAAAAAAAAAAAAAAAAAAAAAAAAGACATTTAATTCGGGCAGCAGTAGTTTTCTCTTGGTATTTTTGAAGGTTAGATTGCACTTATGAACTAAAGAAACGGAGTTTTTTGGGTGGGCATTTTCTTTTTTGACGAGATATGTAAGGGCTTGACGGTGGATGACATTTGTGGGTGAGCATTTGCATTCATTTTGATCGGATTTCAGGTCTGAAAAGTGTCTTCGCTGCATTTGTTTTCTTGTTATGGATAGAAGATTGCATTTTTTATTTGCTTTAATTTTGATGGGGTTTCATATATATTGAGGGCATCTGTGTCTTTTATAAACGTTTGGTTCAATTAATTTCGGAATAATTTCAAAAGTATCGACTTTCAAGGGCATATGCTGGTTTATTTGGTCTTCGGAAGCGTGTTTGTGGGCTTTCAAGGGTTTGACTGTAGATCGTCTTTCTCAGCGAAGCGTGTTTTTGGGCTTTCCGTGCATTTTAATGTATTTTAATAGGTTTTTGAGTCGAGAGAGTTCATTTATGATTGCTTATTAGTTTAGATAAAGAAAAATTGAATTTTTGTGTTATGAACATTGCTTCTGCGGTTAGAATTGCGTATACGGCTTTCATGAGGTAGGTTTGTTTGTGGGCTCCGAATGGTTTGACCGTGGTTTGGATCTGAGTGCTCAGTACATATCTGGACATTTGCCTTCCATTTTGATATAGTTTTATGTCTCTGACGTGGATGATGTGCATACGTTTTTTCTCCTATATAGAAGATTGAATTCTTCTTTTCAATTCTGATGTGGATGATGCGCATATGTTCTATATAGAAGATTGAATTTTTCTTTTCAATTTTGCAGGCTTTAGAATTAGGATTTGGAGTTTGAGGGGCGTAGCCACAATTTAAAGTTTGGCATTTTCCCGAGTAGGCTGCCATGGCAAATGCTTACTCTTTCTGGCAGTTTGGGGAGGAGCTTCGAGGGCAGGTCAGGGCCACAGATGACCATAAATGGAACCTAGTTGCCTCTAAATTGGCCCTCGCAGAGCAGATGAGGACAAAAGGGGACCGCATTAACAGGATAGAAACTACTGGGTCTCCTGCAGAGCCCAAACTGAAAGGAAAGTCAAAGGGCAAACACGAAGGGAACAAGGTGGACACCCTTAACTTTAAACAGATGAACCTTGATTGGAAGCAGGGTGATAGTGGAGTCAAGGGGGGAATTTCGAATGGAATTTATAATGCAAATTCTCTTCTGCATCACAATAGTAACAATAACGGCAGCAGCAACAACAATAATAATCACCATAACAACAACAGTAACAACAACAATGGTGGCAACAACAACACTGCTCTTGACAAGCGGTTCAAGACATTACCATCCACAGAGATGTTGCCCAGGAGTGAGATACTTGGGGGTTACATTTTTGTATGCAACAATGATACCATGCAAGAGGATCTCAAGCGTCAACTTTTTGGTAAGCTTTACACCACTTTTTTAATTCAGTAGCTTTTACATCCAAATACACAAAAACAGGTTGCTACTAGCTTTTAAGAATGTATAATTTTCAATCATTGTGTACTGAAATACATCCAAGCAGTGTTCCTTGTTATTTTTTTCCCGAGCACACAAAAGCTCAATTTCCCTAGTCCGAGGACTTATACTACAAGAGAAGTGCCTGCATCATTGCTATTGCATTGTGTATTGCAAAGCGCACTTGATGCACACAAGCACCATACTGCAGAATTTGGGGGTATGTTGCCAGGGGGTCTCAGCTTGGTCTTTGATTAAGGCCATATGTAGTAAGAAGTCTCATGTTCTGTTCTGTCCTGTCCTGACTCCAGAATAGGGATCTCTGCTCCTTTCGTCATGATGGGTTTGAGTTTGCAGTATTTCCATTTGTTTCCCTTATGGCTTAATTATGGAAATGGACACACCTAATCAAATAGGCTCCTGGACTGTCTGTCACATATGGAACACATGACATTTGAGCATAATTGGGGATATAAAATTTGACCATGCCATGCAAAATGCACTTGATGCACACAAGCGCCACACTACTGGAAGTGAGATTATGTTGCCAGGGGCTTCAGTTTGGTCTTTGGGTAAGCCTGTATATAGTTGTTAAAAGTCTCACGTTTTGTTCTGTACTGACTGCAGAATAGGGATCTCTGTTGCTGTTGTAATGACTGGTTTGAATTTGTAGTATTTTCATTTGTTTCCCTTATGGAATAATTACTGACATGGACACACTCAGTCAAATAGGCTCCTGGGCTGTTGCATATGGCACAAGTGACTTTGAACATAATTGGTAATATAATTGATTTGTTTGAGATGCATGACTATGGTTTGGTTGCAGGCTTGCCTCAAAGATATCGGGATTCTGTTCGGGCAATAACACCAGGGCTGCCACTATTTCTGTACAATTATACAACTCACCAACTACATGGAATTTTTGAGGTTAGACTTGAACGCTGCAGGCATGATTTGAAGTGGCAATGCTTGTTCTGATCATGGACTTTTTTTCTTTTGCTACCTCATTTTATTGTTTGACCTCTCATCTTGTATCAACTGTTTTGTTTAGGCTGCCAGCTTTGGAGGATCTAATATTGATCCAACAGCATGGGAAGATAAAAAATGCAAGGGCGAGTCGAGATTTCCTGCACAGGTATTATTACCTCATATCTTGGCTAATATGAAAGTCTGGTGCTTTTACAGCTATATTAGAAAAGCATGTCAAAAACTGGATGATGTTTAATTAATTTTGTTGATTTTATCAAGTAATGAAAAAGGTATCGGATCTGTTAGAAGGGAATCATCAGGCACACCATATGGTAAACTTTTATCTAAGTTCTTGGGATTGTATATGACTATTGAATGTGCACTCTCTGCAGGCAAATTGATTCTTGAAGTCGTGACATTGCATTTGTAATATATTTTTGTAATACAAAGTGGGTTTTATGATGTTTACCAATCATTATTTGGCAGCAAATGAAAGGAATCATTATGTTTGAATTCTCTAACATGAAATGATTCTCAGGTTCGGATCCGGGTTAGAAAGCTTTGCAAACCTCTTGAGGAGGATTCTTTTAGGCCTGTGTTACATCATTATGATGGTCCCAAGTTCCGGTTACAACTGTCTGTTCCGGAGGTAAAATGATAAGTGATTAAGACATATTCGTGTGACAGATACTTTGGTTTAGCTGATGAGATCATTGTTCATTGAATTTAAACTCACCGTCTGCGTTCTGTTTGCAGACTCTGGACTTGATGGATTTATGCAACCAGAACAGTATGTGAAGCACAGATGCTTGGGTAATGCAATACTTCAATGTGTTTAACCAACTGTTTCTCTCAAAATAAGTGTGTTGTTTGTTCAAGACAAATTAAACCTGTACTATTTCTATTGGGGAAGGACAAGGTCTTTCTTGTATAGAGGGTTGAGTAATGCATAGTTCAGGAGTTGGCTTCCCTTACATATTTTGATCCCGTGGAGCTAATTAAATTCTAAGAGCTACGATGCTTAGCTTCGGGAGTAATGCAGTATATACAAAATATATAGTAGTTTTTAATGGTCAAACTCGTAGAATTAAGTGCTACAGATTCATGCTTGTTGAAGGTTACTGGAATAGACGGTGGATCAGTGAGCTTTTAGATACAGATATTTCTGTAACCTGTGCAAAGGGTGCAGGAAGATCCTTTCTATAAGTAGGATGTCAAAGTATTGTAAAAGGTTGAAAGGATGAGATTTCGGTGATGTATACAGTCTTCATTTCCTGCATGAGAACAGAAGTGATAGAGCATGCTTCTATTGATGTTCAAAATTGTGAATGTCATCTTATGCCAGTGATTTGTTTTTGTAATTGGAATGACTTTAAATAATTTTATGTTCCACTTTTGAGTATTTGTTTATTTAACTTGTTTGATATTGGAATTTTTCAAACTCCGTTGCCAGAAATGTCATGATTGACACACAGTGCAGAATTTTAAACACTGAAAATTGTTCAGTCTGTGTTTGAGACTCCATTGCCAGGCACCTTGCACGCCCATATGCATATCACAGTTTTATAGTTTCTCTGCAAGGCAGATAAGACGTTAGCACATCAAAATCTAATCTCGAACTTATGATCATTATGTTGCAAATTTTCAATTTGAGCATTTTTTTTTATAAAATCATGTACATATATTACTGTTGCAAAAATGTTTCTGGAATTTTCTACTCTTTGGCAATGGGCGATTGATTCTGGCAATTTGGATAAGATTATTTTACTTGAAAGAATTCACAGGGGAGAGACCTTGGCAATTTGTAGCCAGGTTCTTAATTTGATTGTATTACTATATTTATTTCTAGATAGAGCTTTTGAAATCTTTTTCAGATTCTGTTGCAACTTGAGATTTTTAGAGTACAGTTTTTTGTGTAATGCTATGCATTTTGAGATTATTTCTACATCCTAGGATCTGTTTTCAGATTTCAATGTGCAAAAAATTAGATATTAACTTCCACAATGTTTAAATACTCGAGAATTTATTTTGCTATCTTTATTGATTTATATGATGATCCATTCTCGAAAGAATTTGTCATTCATGTTTTTTTTTGAAATGGGGATTTGTTCTATTTTGGGCATGTTTATGCTTTTATCCAAATAATATTTTTTCTTTGTCTGGAAGTGCACATGACCTTCGAATTATATGAGATTGCAGCTGCATTCCTGTCTCTGTAAATTTTTAGCGGTATGTACAGAGTCACTTTCTCACATCTGCAGAGTCACTCTCTCACTCTCACACCGGTAGTCACATTTTCATTCTCACACAGGCACACACACGAATGCACACCTGCCTCTCTATGTGTGCGCGTGCTTACACACATAAGTTTGTTTAAGTTGCACATTGTTCTTTTCTTTGTCTGGAAGTGCGCATGACCTTTGGAATTATATGAGATTGCAGCTGCACTCCTGTCTCTGTAAATTCTTTGCGGTATGTACAGATTCCCTCTCACACCTGCACAGTCACTTTCTCACTCTCACACCGGCAGTCACATATTCTTTCTCACACAGGCACACACACAAATGCACACCCGCCTCTGTATGTGTGTGCGTGCTTACACACACATTAGTTTGTTTAAGTTGCACATTGTTCTTTTCTTTTAAAGCAGGGTGCTTTTGATTTATACATATTGTATTGTAACAAGGTGGTGATCAACAAGCGATTGTGACGTACAAGACTCTGAGCTTTATTATCTGCAGAGAACAAGAAAAACTCGTTGCATTTATGGCATGTATATAAGCAATTTCTTAAATTAGTTATCCATTCTGGAAATCTGCCTGGACAGTGCCCCCTACAATGGGTGATGGGGGTTGGAACGATGTGAACCCTACTTTGGGGTTTAGCAACATTACCATCGTATATCTTTTAAGAAGGTGCCCATAAACTCTATCCAGAGCCCAGCCGCTTTAACCGAGCTACTGCCCGGGTGTTACTTGTACTTGTTTTTCCATTATGGATTAAAATTATTGAGCCTGGACTCACAAATTTAAGCTTGTAAGGTACTATACAATTAATTTGGGCCTGATCATATTTTTGTGGGTCTAATAACAGCCTGTGATAACAAGAATGTTGTATTTGATTTGGGCTAGCATGAAATTGGGATTACAAAGTTGGTTAGCACTAGTTTAGTAACTAACTCATCTCATTTTCTGCTTATGTCAATTAGCAAGTCAAACTGTGTTGCCAGCATGTCTGATGGTATGAAGTGTTTTTGTTTTTATGCTTGATTCTGTATGTATTCGTGATCTGAACTACACCTTTCTTTGGCATTGTTTACCCAGTTGAAATTGTTACAGCATGCTAGTCATTTGATACTCGTTATGCTCTTTATAAAGACGGGCATGGTGAACTACAAGAGTTCTTAATGGTATAACGAATAAAGAGGAGCTTCTGGGAAAAAATTGTGTAGAAAATTTTGATCGATTTATTATTCCATTCGATATTCAGTTGACTTCAATTAGCAATGCATTTTGGTCCAACCACCTTTAATTAGTAGTTTTTTTATTTAATCAAAGCACTACCGATTATGTTTCTAGTTAGCTGTAGTTATCGCATTATTGTAATGACATCTCCGAAAAGGCTGGCATTGATTTTTAATAATGCTTATAATTGGGATTTTTAATAGTTGGGTCCCTAACCTGTCCTGGCTTGCCCTGTTAAAACATTGAGACCATTTGCGCTCTTATTTTGTCGAGGATGGAATTTTGTTCTTCATTTTGACTTTAATATTTGACCAAGTTGGAGTTCGTACCCCCATATCTGCTTTTAGATTATCCAAGTTAGAATTGAGGTGCCACCTCTAGATGCTTTTAAATATTTGAGACCATTTCTAATTTTATGTTTTGTATATTGAGACTATAAATAAAAGAAATTTGGAACGAGTGAATGTAACTTGAGTATACTTAAAAATGATTGGATGGAAAGGTGTTTATAAATCGATAATTAGCATGATTTGAATATGCATGTGTATTTGTCGGTTGTTTGTCCAAATAAGGCTTTAGTGGCTCATTTGCTGGATTTTTATGGCCCCTCCCTCCCTCTTTTTGCCTCTACTTTCTTTCTTGTGCCCTCTCCCTTTCCTATCTCTCTTACTCTCTCTCCCCACTCCCCCTTTCTCCCTTCGCCTACCCCTCGTCCCTCTCTTGCCCACCTCCACCATCTCTCTTGCCCCCTCTCTAGTGTTCCCTCTCCCCTTCTCTAGCTCATTCCCTCTCCTTCCACTTCCCCCTCTTCGCCACTCCTTCCCCATCCCTCTCTATTGTTTCCTCCTCTTCTTGCTTCACCCCTTCATCCTCCCCATCCTCTATTTCCCCTTCTTCCCCCTCGCTCCTCCTTCCTCCCCCTCGCCTCTTCACTCGCTTCCCCTTTCGATCACTCTCATCGTCGCTTCTCCTCCCTCACCCTTCCTCTCCCTCTCCCTCTCCCTCACCCTTCATCTCTCCCCTCACCTTTCATCTCTCCCTTTCTCCATCCCTCTGTCCCTCCCTCACTTCGTCACTCTATCCCTTCCTCGCTCTTGCTCCCTCTCTCTTTCCCCATCCCTCTTGCTTTCTCTATTAACTCCCCTCTCCCACGTCTTTTCCACCTCACTTTCCCCCTCTTACCCCTTCCCTCTATCTCACTCCCCCCTCACTCTACCTCCCTTTCCTTCTCTCTTCCCCTCCTCTCCCTCACCTTCTTGGCCACACTTTTCCTCTTTCCCTCCTCCCATTGTCTATCCCCCACTATCTTTACAATGAAATTACTTCGATAAGTAGTCACAATTGCTTAGCATGGATGAAGTGTAACATGCCTCTCTCCTTCAAACTAACATTGTCTTTAATGTTGACGGTCATTGGATGCTTATGTGGGAATGTTTATTCTTTAACGCTTCATCCTCTTATATTGTCTTTATCAGGGAAATTTTTCCTCTTGATTAGATACTCTGTAATAACCTTCATCTACAACCTCTTAATGCATGTCTAAAGGATTTTTTCAAGTTCTAAAATGATTGTACCTTTTTCATCAAGATCTGGTAACTCTATCTGAATTGAAACTATGTTCAATGACCACCTTGAGGCAAGAAACATGGAAGATCGGGCATATTTTTATTGACTAAGGTAACTTCAATTTGTATGCTACATTGTTCATCTTTTGTATGACATAAAAAGGGTTATAATCTTTGGGTGAAAGATTGTCATATTGTTTTTGTTGTTTCAAGGACATTTGCTTATGTGTTTGTATTCACACAAAAACCCAATCTTTTACTTCAAAATGTATTTGTGTAGTGATAGTTAGCTTGTTGCTTCATCCGGTTGTTTGCCATTTTCAAGTTCTCTTTGAGATTAGAGAGAACTTCATGTTGTTGAATGTGTTCTTTGATTGCTCGAACCTTTGATTGAACCCTTAGGAAGGAGGTGATGGATGGTGGATATACAATGTCAAAAATGGAGAATTTGGATGAGGTATGGAAATAAGTGTTTTATGACCATTCTGTTAGTGGCAATGATTGAACCAATCTCCTATGTTTATTCAAAGTAAAACAACGAAAATAACTCTCTAAGCACTTGCTAACCACATCCGTTTGTCCATCAGATTGGGGATGATATGATGATCTATGAGCCAATTGAGTAACTAAGCACGAAAATAACTGTCCAAAAATTACTAGTAAATATAATATAATGTTCACTTGATTTGTATCCTATGTAATTTTTGAATTACATCCATTAAAGTTGATGCTATTATAATTTTTCCAAATGGATGTGACGAGGCTAAAAAAGGGGCATATGTGATAAGTCTATACATGACAACTATGATGAAAATTTTCTCTCAAAGTTGGGAAACGCTATGATGAAATCCATAGAAATCCCCTCCCACCTCTTGTTAGGAATACATAATGTTTGTAAAATATTTGGGGTCTTAATTGTCTCACCCTTGTTTTGTTAATACACGACCAATTCTGCGACAAATTTTTGGACTTCCCCTTGGAGTCATTTGCTAAAAGAAGCCCTGCTTGATTCTACAACAAGTCCTCAAAAATTACGAGTGCCCACCTAGTAGCAAGCATGGAGTTTTGTAAGAACCTTATGCTTTAAGATTTCTTGCACGTGTATAACCGATCCTTGTACCATAAAGGGTCCCTATTCAATACAAATTTGTATGACACTCAGATTGTGTTGTAGCTTCTAAATGAGAGTTTGTGTATCTATGTCATTTTCTTAGTCTAATCTTGCCTCATCTACCCAAGCTACCTATAATATGAACATCACACATAATAGTGCTTCTATGGACTCGTCCCTTCTAGATGTGTCAACGACTACATTCTCTTACCATTTCTTGTAGATGATCTCAAAGTCATATTCCAACATCTTCATGACCCATTTTTGTTGTTCTTCGATGAAATTTATGTTCTAAGAAATATTTTAAACTTTCATGATCTATCTTCACTTTAAACTTCCATTGAATATGGTCTCCATTTCTTGACTTCATGAAAAATATCCATCATTTCCTTCTCATAAATGGCCTTCAATTAATTTTTACATTTGAGTTGGTGACACTCAAATGTGATAAGTTGTCCCTCTTGCATGAAAACTACCTCCATTCTCAAAGCATCACATTAACAATGAATGTTTTGGAAAGATCTAGGGTAGCTAGAGCTGGAGTGGTGCAAATTGCCTCCTTCAACTTCTCAAATGCTTTGATGGCTCTCATTCCAATGGAAGGTGTCCTTTAATACACTTGTGAGTGTTGTATATTATTATAATTTTTTACAAATCAATGATAGTACCCTGTGAGCCCTAAGAAGCCCCATACGTTCTAGAGGGTTCTAAGCACTTGCCATTCGACCATGACTTTAATAATGTGAGGGATCACCTTTATGCCTTCATGAGACACAATGTGACCAAAGTACTCCACCTCATTAACTTCAAAAGCGTGCTTGGAAGGCTTGACATAAAGTTGATATTGTTTCAGAGTTTTTAAACCCTGATTCACATGTTACAAATTTCTTTTCATATATATATATTAAGATGTCATAAAAAAACACTGAAATAATTTTTTGTAGAAATCATTGAAAGACGGAGTTATTCAAACACCAAAATGTAGATGGTGCATTTGTGAAGCCAAAGGGCATCACCATAAATTCATACTTGACCCTCATGGGTTTCGAAAGCTATCTTACGTATATCTTCATCCGTGATTTTGATTTGATGATCCTTGATCGAATATCAAGTTTTGTGAAGTATACAATACCATGTAACTCATCTAGCAAATCATCAATTTTTAGAATTAAGAACTTATCTTTGATGGTGTACTTGTTGAGTTCCCTATACACCGGACATGTGTCAAATGTCATCCGCCTTACACACCGTCACCACTGGAGAGAAATAAGCTCTCTAGCGATGCCAAATAATACTCATGTCTAGCATCTCTTGTACCACCATCTTAATCTCACACTCATGTACATATGGGTACGTATAAGGTCTGATGATGTGTGATTAGATCCCTTGTGATCAGAAAGTTGATCATGTATATCATCCAAATTAGTCGGTAAGATAGTCAATTGTAAAAAATGAATAATTTGCAACATACAAAGTTTTGGAAAAGTGTTAGTTTCTATTGTACGAGCTAAAACAACATATGATTGGCATCAAAAGTGCTTTTTGAGTTCCTCTTAAAAAATTATGTAAGTTAAAAAAAAGGAATGTGATTTCGAGTTCGTATATAAAAGTTTTGCAAAACTCTGACATTAAATTGTAGAATTCGAGAACCAGGAGAAGTTGAATGGTAAACATTTCAACTTTTGTTGAGCAGTTAAGTTGAGATTCTTGGCAAGTTTTGAGGTTGAGAGAGCATAAATACAGAGTTTGGCAAGACAATACATCAGTAGAGATTAAAAAAACCAATAGAAAAATTTCAGCAAGCATAGTGAGGTGGATAGTTGGATTCACATTGCTTATCTGCGAGTTTGAGTATTTGTTTTTATTTTCTCGTTGTTGCTTAGTTGTAAGTAATATGGTGAAGACTACACAACTGAGATAACTGAGTTCAATAATTTTTCTTGTTTAAGAGGCAATTCTTCTATCAAACATTGCAAAATTCATTACGAGTAGGGGAGCCATGAGGTTGGTTTTTTTTGTAAGTCCAAGAAGGTAAAAAATTCGTAAACTGAAAAACATAGTGGAGATGAGGAAGCATGGATTCACTCTTGCTGATATTTTCTAACATTGAAATTTTCTATGGTATGTCTTGTGTTCTCTCTCTTTGTCGTTGATGTGTTTGTTTTATTTACTTGCATGTTTATATTCCTTACAACTAGGCTAATACAACAAACATTTGAGAGAGCTCAAGGCTTGTTCATAAAGGTTAAAAATCTTCAGCTTGGTATTGCACCTCTATGCAAGCATTTTAATTGCAATAATGTATATAGTAGCATGTTTAGAGTGAGTAGATGACAATCATAAGTGCTGGAATACATCTTAAAACACCATTTTGGGTGATTTTCTATGGCATAAAACTTAAGAGAAACACCTTGTCTTGAAATGATATGTGTTGGTAAAACTTATAGTGGACTATCCACCTAGTTTATGGATAAGATTGGTATCAAAGTAGGTATTTTTTTATTGTAAAAAATTTGCTATCACATTTTCACAATCGTGTTAGATTTGTTCACATTCTGTTGTGGTAGTTGTTATGGTGTGACCATTTTGCAAATGTTTCCCATTACTTGGATAATAAGTGATAGTGGAGAGATTGTCTTGATTCATCAACAACAAGGTGGGGTTTGTGATGTGTTGGTATTTATCCAAAATCTTTGATGGACCAACCATCTAAGGGACATGCAAATCTAAACACGAGTTCACAAAGACTGAACATTTAACTTGGCAAAATACTCTTCTAAAAAAAAGAAAGGTTAAGAGAGTTGTAAAGTGTAGTGCTAGACATGTTCAACATGTATTTGAGCATAGTTTCTTTTTGATAACAAGGTATAGTTGTACTTAAGCGAAGAAAGAATCCAAAGGTAGCACTATGAAGTTTAAGACAAAAGGTTTTTAATTGGACATGCTTCATTTTTATTTGAAAACTAACGTTGCTTTGAGCCCTCCTTGTGGAACAAAGTTCTTTTGTAATTTCCATTGTAGATCATTGCTCATGTTGGCCAATAGGAGCAGGACAAAAATTTGATACAAATGAAAAGTAAAGAGCATTAAGAAGGGTAGAGTAAGCAAATTGACAAATTGGGTCGAAAGTACTATTGCTAAACAAATCCAAAGGGAATTTGAAGAAGCAGGGTAAGGATTTTTCTTACCACTTGAGTTTCTAAAATTGTGGCGCTGAAAGCCTTCAAATTGAAGAGTTGATCAAATTGGAACCTAAACAAGGTAGTGTTCAAGAAGAGGTTGATAATAGGGTTCTCACTTAAGAAGATAGGAGGTAAATCTTTATCCTCTTTTTATAGCTTTTTTGGCACTGAAAACCTTCAAATTTTGGGCATGTAATCAGAAATTTGATCATGTATATCATCTAATCAATTAGTAAGATAATCGACTATCAAACATAAGTAATTTGCAATATGTCGAGTCTTGAAAAAGTGATAGTTTATGTTGTACAGACTAAAACATCATATGGTTGGAACCAAAAGAGCCTTTTGAATTCCTCTTGAAAAATTATGCAAGTTAAAAAAACGCATGTGATTTCGAGTTCATATGCAAAAGTTATGGTCTTTGAAAGTTAGTGTCATTTTTTGCAAGTAAGACTCTAGTGTTGGACTATATAACTTTGATGCCAGCTATAGAACTTGAGAGCCAATTGTAGCACTCTAGAATCAAGGGAAGTTGAATGGTTCCAAACATTTCACCTTCACTTTCGTAGTTTAGTTGAGCTTCTTGGTAGGTTATGACGTTGAGAGAGCACAAATACACTACTCAACAACACAAAATACATCAATAGAGATAATAAAAACATCAATAAGCGCAATGAGATGGATGAAATTTGGATTCACATTGGTTATTTATGAGTTTGAGTCTTTGTTCTTGTTTTCTCATTGTTACTTAGATGTAAGGTAATAGGGTGAAGACTACACAATTGAGTTCAATAGTTTTTCTTACTTGATAGACAAGTCTTCCACCAAACATTGTAGAGATCATTATGAGTCAGGGAACTATGAGGTTGGTTTTCCTTGTAAGTCCAAGAAGGCAAAAAGTTTGTAAACTACAAAATGCATTGGAGATGATGAAGCATGGCTTCACTCTTACTACAATTTTTTCACATTGAGTTTCTCTAGGGTATGTTTTGTGTTATCTCTCTTTGTTGTTGATATGTTTGTTTCCTTTACTTGCATGTTTACAATTCTTGAAACTAGGTTAATACAAAAAACATTTAAGAGAGTTCAAAACTTGTTCATAGAGATTAAAAACTTCACCTTTGTATTGTACCTCTATGCAAGCATTTTAATTGCAATCATGTATGGAGTAGTAACATGTTGAAGGTGTGAAGTAATATATGCAACGGATATAGCATGTGGAGATTGAATATTCTTTTTTATATTGTAGATGTCAACCATAAGATCTAGAATACATCTTAAAACAACATTTTGTGTGGTTTTCTATGGCGTAGAATTTGAGAGCAACACCTTGTCTTGAAAGGATTTGTGTTGGTGAAATTTAGAGTAGAATATCCACCTAGTGTACAAATCATCCCACTTGAGTAACATGACCAGGTTCCCTTTTATGTGGTAATCCTTTTGGCATATCTCCAAAAACTAATGAGTGCCTTTTGACAATTGCCTATAGATTTCACTGTGTAACCTTTGTTGGTTGTGATTCTAATGAAAAAATTTGCACCACAAACCCATTCACTCTTTAATAATATTTTGCATCTAATGAGAACTAACCATTTGTAGGGAATTTTTACATAGCCCATATAGTTCAAATGCCCTACCCTATGAATAAAAACACAAACAATTCATGGGAATTCATCTCAATCGTTCCCAAGGTAGTGAGCCATTGAACTCCCAAAACAATGTTTGCTTTGTTCATGATAATGACAAACATACAAAAATCTAACAGGGAGTCTCCCATGGTGAGTTTCATACTGACATTTTACTGTACAACTAATTGTACCACCATCTATAATCATACCCTGAAATTCTGGGGTTGGGTAAACAAAATAGTTCAGGCATGCAACCAACTTATTGCTGATAAAGTTTTGAGTACTTCTCGAGTCAATTAATATTGTTATCTTCTGTTGTTTTAGGAAACCCACAACCTTGAGGAAGGGTTGTGTGATGCTAATTCATGAAATTGCATGGCAATACATAGTTGGGTGGGTACCTACTGACTCCTTATTTGGGTCATCAACATCCTTCAATTTTACTTCTTCATCCTCTTCCTCATTGACATCTTCAATAGAGAACTTTTTTTAGATTAGTTTCTTAGCATTGTAATATTAAGTAATATTTTAATGGATTCAAATATGTAAAATAATTATTATTTGATGTTTTGGATCTCTCTAATACATCCATCTTCGGGAAATAAAAGGTTGAAATTAATGCTTGAAAACAAGTAGGATGATCAATTAGTCCAAATAAAAATATGTGATAAAGACAAAAATTGAAAAGGGTTGGATAGAAATATCAACAAACCACAAACAAATAATATCTATGTAACTAAATCTAAAAAATAATTAAACAATAAAAATATAAAAACAATAAAATAAAAAATATTTGAAAATAAAAATAAAAATTGAAGTACAAGATAAATTAGAAAAAGGGAAATATTAAATTAAACCAAAAAAACCAATAAAAAAATATAAATATAAATAAAAAAATTAAATAATAAAATAATATAAAAACTATTAAATGTAAATCAAAAATAAAATTAAAAATAAAACAAATTATAAATAAAAGTAGGTTGGTAGAACCAATAAATTAAATATAACTAAAATAAAAATAAAATAATAATAGTTTTAATTTTATTTGTTTGAAAAATAAATTTAAAAAAATAAAAATAAAATTAGAAATAGAAATATGTTGGTAACACCCCAAAAAAAATATAAATAAATTTGAAAATAAAATAATAATTTTTAGTGATGAAAATTAAAACACAAATAATGACATAATTTTTTTAATTTTTATAAATAAAATTGAGAAGAAAAGAAAATAATACATGTCTTGAAATTAGAAACTTCATTATTTTTAGTGCCCAATATTAACTTGTTTAAAATATCATCATTTTTTTTGAAAATTTACCTCATTTTTTGTGCCAAATATTATACTTGTTGAAGACATCCATTTTCTATTTAAAATTGCCTTATTTTTAGTTCCTTTCATTTTTTTTATATAATTAATAAGTATATTTGATTATTTATTATTATTTGAATGTTAACTTAATAAAAAGTTTTAATTTAAATTACTTGATAATAGGTTAGTAGAAATTTGATAAATGTACTCCAATCAGATGGTTTCCTCCTCACGATAATATAATCAAGCTCAACTTTGATGAAGCTATAGAAAACAACCTAGGTTGGGCAGGAGCAAGGGTGTTTTTTAGAGATTCCAAAGGCAACTGTCTCCTTAGTTATATTGATGCTTTGGGCAGGTGCACCAAGTTTGCTAAATCCAAGGCTCTTTGATAAGGCATCTCCATTGCATTGTAAAATAATTGGCTTAGTCTTGAGATCAAAGGAGACACCCAGCTTATTGTGGAAGCAGTGAATTCTAGAATCACTACCAATTGGAATATTAACATCTTGGAGGATTGTATAAATTCTTAGAATAATTTCATTCACTTCAATCTCCATCACACTCATCGTGAAGGCAATCAAGTCGCATATGACTTTGCAAATAGGGGCGTTAGGCTAAATTCCCAAAGCAATCACTTAGAGCTAATTTCATAGCTCAATATGGACTCAAAAGCTAAGAAGCTTGTTGAGCTAGACCGCCATCATAACACAATCAATACTACCAATGACTGATTGGAGTGTTCCCTGCCATGAAATAACCCAAGGCATTTACATTTGATTTTGATGGCTTGATGATATAATGAATTGTGATGGCACTCACTCTGCATGGAAGCTGACATGTGTGAGCCATTGCTATTACTACCATTGCCCATCCATCTCGATCATTGTGAGATTTTTGTGCGTTGAGAAATATGTTAGAGGCAAGATGAGAACTACTGACGACATGGAAACCCCTCCGAGCAGCATGGGTCCCTCCAAGCGAACTAGGCAGAGCAAGGGCAAAAACACAATAATCAACATAATCAAGGAGATGAACTCAAACATGATTCAAAAATATTCCCTAGATGATGTTCACCACTCATTTTTTGGATTGGTAAATGACTTAAAGTTGAAGCATTTATTGAATTCTGGAAATCTACTGGATAAGAAAACAAGGATCACAACCAAGGAATATTTGAATTTTCGGTAGAAGGTTCTTGTTGATGGGGTGAAAGATGAAAGCTATTAAACTAGATGGCCACGAATCTCCTGCTTGCATAGTTATCAACAAGTTTGGGTGGGGGTGCTTCTATTGCCTCTATCAACTCAGTCATTCAAGCCATGGAAGATCTAAGGCAATCCAAACCTAGGTTAGACACATTCAAAGTTGCACAACTCATAGGCTTTCAAACGGTCTTGTTTAGCACCAACAACTCATTGGCAATTCTTAAGGACATTAAACATTTCAGAAATGCAGTGGACACCAAGTTGGATTAGTTTTGGGTTCTTCTAAAGGCCTTGGCAATGGATAACATCACTCAAAGCTGCAAGTTGACTGCCATTTGTGATAGGTTGGGTATCTAGGTGATAAGGAAGATTCCAAGCTTGTAGAGTCTCTGGTAGCCTTGATCATTGAAGAGGAAAGCACAAAGAAGGCCCAATGGTGATGGTCTCCAGTTCCTTCGAGGGTGTCTAGTTTATCTAGCCTTGTTCTTGTTCTTACTATGTATTTCAGATAATATGCCTTACTATATTATGAATAATATGTCCAGATTATTGATCCAAAGCACTATTGGTTATAGTAGCTTCTTGTTGTATATCCTTGTTTCATCAAGGTTTTTGTAAATATTATAATAGATAGGCATTGCCCCTTTTTTTGATCTATAAAAAAAAAGTTTTAATTTAAAATGTAATAAATTAGTAAAAAATGATATATATATATATATATATATATATATATATATATATATGTATGTATGTATGTATGTATGTATGTATGTATGTATGTATGTATGTATGTATGTATGTATGATTTGTAACTTTTTTTTGAAATGATGCAGAATGGTTCAATATTTGTATATCTTAACAATGAACATTCTAATCTAGCATGCATTATGTATATTTTAAAAAACATTGAAATGTTTTATAAATTTAATGAAAAGTGTATAATATGGGATAAGATATAGAAAAAATATAGAATACTTGAAAAAAATACACTTAAATTTGGCACAAGACCCTTAATCCTAATGTTTTATTCTCAATTTATCATATTTATAAAACTTGTACATAATGGCTTGTTTCTTGGTCCATCCTAACTTCATTAAGGTCCCTATTTAGCCCTTGAGTCTAAAAAACAAAGTCTAACAATTATAAAAAACTATTTATTAGCATCTTTGGACTATACATCACCTGTTATCAAACTCTGCCTTGAAAATAAAACTAGTATCATCTCCAAGTTAGATCCATGCTCTAATTTATACCATCTAGGTTAGACACCACACCTTCTGCATGTCTATCTCTTTTAAACTTATAAACCAATTTGCCAATTGTCATTGATCATGTGCCTTTAACCTTACCCCTTGTCAATTCTATAGTCATATAACATGCATAACTTTTCTTAGATTAGATTATATATAGTAGGTCATGTCAAACCATTAAGGAAAAATGAAAACATAGAGAATACATCTCAAAATATGAATATCAAAAGTCAAGCTTAGAGCCAATAATCAACCATCATTCCTTTTGCTTCAAGTTGAGTTTCATTGAATCATACCCTAGACAATTTTGATGGAGTTGTTTTTGTTCATCTCTCATCATTTCCATTATGCCAAAGGAGGGTATTAACTTGTACATAGTTGTATTTATCACTTTTAGGGAAGGGGAGATTCAAAACCATCACTTGAACTATTCTAGCCACACACACAAAACTATGTGAAGGTCTTATTTTGAGTGGTGGAATGTGTAGTTTGTAATATCACTTATGGTTGCTTGAATCCATAATTCTTTTTTGTTTTGGAGTGTCAAGCTAATTCAAGACAAAGATCATCAATTCTACATATTATGACTAAAAATAAGAAAGCGTGGGGAAAAAAGAAGTGCATGCACATATGAAAAGTGACACTACACTAGTGAAAAAAAAACCTTTTTGTAGAACCCAATGTTGGGTAGACTTGGTGGCACAAATTTAGACTTAATGAACATGATTTTGACAAGGTAATGTATACCCAAGATGAAACCATGCTTTATGCATGTTTTCCCATGTTACGTTACAAATTTCTATATTTTAGGGGCATGATCTAGATAGTGTACATAGCCATTCTATATGTTTGTATTTCTATAACAATTATCAAGGGTGATTGTTGACATAAAATATAAAGCTGTTGGTTATAAATGGTTTATATTGATTAAGTTAACTTCAGTTAGTATTAATGGGATGTTAGGGTTAATATTTGTTATAAATGGTTATCTAATGTATTCATAAAATAAAAGAAGTATGTGTGTTCATTCACATGATTCATTACATTGTAATTATTATTCTAACTTCTCTTTATTTATATAATAACAACCGAATACAATGTTTTGACATCTCTTTACACTATACTACCTATAAACACATGAGTACAAAGGAGGATAGTATATGTTAAAATTCAAAACAAACATAAAAAATAAACAATATAACATCCTAGGCATGGTCCCTAGATTGGGTAAGGTCTAGGAGAATGTAAACTAAATAAAAAGACAAAAAAAAAATGTAATACCTTCCCAGTGGATTTGTTCTCCAAGCTAGATTATAAGCATGTTGAGCCCAAATTATAGAGCTAGGAGTCTTTGTCAATGTTTTAACTTCATGTGGATGACATCTCCCTTTGACTAGTGATTTGGGTGAAGAATGGAAGAAAGTTTGAAACTTTTGTTTGATTTCTATAGAGTGAGTTGCAACAATTTTTTTTGTCTATAATGACAAATGAGCCTTGTATTTATAGATTTCTTAAATTGATTTTGACTATTAGATCAAGATCAAGATCAAGATGTGTCACTATAATTCAGTCTGATTTGGAGTGTTAATACCAATCATATTTTGGGTTTGAGTCTACGTTAATTACACACTTGCATTTATGATAATGCTCGACAACTTTCCATATGATGTCATGATTTCATATATTTGAATCTAGTTTCCATGTGAAGGAAAGAATAATTCAATTAATGGATTAAGAAAATAATAAATTCCAAAACCTATGGAATTCCCTACTAAAAGAAGTTTAGATTAAATAACAAAGGTGAATTAAGTTAATGCAAAGTGATGTGACTTTTGAAAGTCGAATAATTGTTTGACCTAATGAATCCTAAAATGTCCCTTGCATAGGTGAAATTTGACTTGGGATGAATTAAACAAAGTTGATGATTGGTTATAATGCATTGAACCAATCATAGATGCACCAATGTGTTTCAGAATATGCACATAACATGTAGAACAAATTTGAGTGTTTCAATGATTTTTGACCTAATTTATGCATTATTACATAAAGTCATCTTGATTGTAAATTCAACACGAAAGTTATGAAAAAAAAGTGCATACATTTTTACCCTATTTGAAAGGGATTTGCGATACACTAGATGAAGCAACAAATTTGTAAATAATGAAAAAGTTGTTAAAAATGATTTAAGAATGATGTGTTCATGTTTTGTTGATTTTTATTATTTTATGGAAACGAGTTCACAAGGAGGCCCCAAACAATGTTTGGGATGCCCATGATGCCCTCTCGAGGGAGTGGCCAAAAAATATTTTTAATAGACGGGCCCTCGAAAGGAATAAAATAGACAAGAAGAATTAAATTAACCCATGGATGAGATTAATTCAGGTGAGCTAATGCTTACATGCTTTGATATCCAATGATGAAGTAAAAAAAAAGATTTGCCACAAAGTGGGGGGAATTGGGAAGGATGCATCCCAAGATAAGTGACACATTTTGACTTGCCCCAAATAGGGTGAAATATACAAGCTTAGAATTTGAAGAAAGATTGAATGGCCCCAAAGAAGGCATAATCGATCAAATAATTGATTGGCCCCAGTAGGGCAAATTTGATCATTGATTAATTGATGTGCCCTAATAGAAAATATTTGATCATTGATCAGACTAACTGAGTTACCCCAAAAGGGTGGATTTGATCATTTGAAAGATTTATTGAGTAAGGAATTTGATTTATCAATAAGCATAACTCAAGGATTTAAACAGTTTCACAGATTAAATATGAGTCGATAAATAATGCAAAAATATATATGATAGTATAATGAATTTTAAAATAATGAATAATTCAAGAAAACTAAGCACACGAGGATGTGAAAATGATTGAATTAATAATGATTTATTTGATGGAAAAATGAATTATCATGATTTCATCAATCCCAATTGATAGGTGCGGGAGATTGACAAAAAGAGCAAGAATAATGGTGGCTGAGCTGACCTCAAAAATGTCATGTGACTGAGCATTGCCTACATAGTTCAAATAGACCTCAGGCCATTGTAGTTCCCCCAAAGATGGGATAAAATGTGATATAAATGATGAAGAATAGAATGACAAGCTGAATGTTGACAAAGGTCAAAGAGGAATGAAATGATGAGATGTGGTCAAAGATGACTAAAATGATTAGATTTGAGAATGGATGATTTTTCAAAAGGATAAACCACCACCATAGCATGACATTGTATATAAGCCTTAAACACTTGATTTTTTATTGTAGCACACAACAATATGCACCATGATATAAAAACCATAATGGTCTGGCTGCGATGTGCATAAGGATCAAACCCTGATCTAATAGATAAATGACACAAATGTACCATGATATGGAAAAATTAATATGACATTATTGTTATATGCTAATGGATGGACTTAGGCACAAGTGTAAGGTATCACCCTATTGATGCATATGGACTGAATCAAGTCACAACAAGAAAATCAAATAAACAAGCAAACACAACAACTTAAAATAAATAAAAGTAACATAAGAATCTTGTTGTTAATCAAGTTAAAATCCATGTGTGAAGGCTTAATGATAATAGTAATTGGATGGTGCCCCCATGCAAGGATGCATGCAAGGGGATGGGATGAGGATAATATATATTGGAATAAGCTACATATTTTGATTTGCCCCAAAGAGGGAAAAAGTTGATAGATGAAATGGATTTTTCCCCAAAGAGGGCATATTGTTTTAATTGGCCTGACCCTCAAGAGGCAGATTTGTGGGAATGGACACATCCTAATGGCTATTAAAATGATTGATAAATGATTAGTGCCCCCAAAGAGGGCAGAATGGGGGAAAAACACATCCCAATGGTTGTTAAATAATTGGATCAATGATTAATCAAAAGATTGTTGACTGGATTTAAGACAAGATCAATGTTTTTGAATTTTTTGGCTTTATATCTCTCTTAGATATTTTAAACATTTTTAAATGTTTAGGATTTTTTGGCTTTATATCTCTCATGGAGATTTAATCCTTTTCTATTTTTAGGTCTTTTTTTGTTATTTGAATGTTTTTGATTGGTTTGCAATATTTATATGTTTTGGATTTCTAAATAAGTATACACAAAATGCACAAGGGGTTACTAAGAAAGGGAAAATGTGTTCTAGCACTGTAAAAGTGGAAATGATAATGGATGGGTGAATAATGCTAGATGAAAATGGATGATGATGGAAGAGACTATGGATCTCCAAGGACCATATCACGTGTGAACCAAGTGTCTAGTCATCAAATCATTGTGTTGAGGATATGCTAAGATGTTTCCCAAGATGGCTCTCAATATTTCTACCATTTTATAAACAAGGTTAAAAAGAGAAAACTGATGGGCTTGATAGGATGGACCTGGATGAATATGATGTGGATAGACTTTTAATGGAAAAAATGGCTTGAATGGAATGGATTTCAATGTGAATGGGGCTGCCCCCAAGTGTCAAGGTATTTGAATATAATGGATTATTTACGCATAATGTCAGAAACCTATTTTTCATCATGGTATTTGCCCAAGGCACCATAGGCATAGTTTTCACCATTGGACAAATTGTTTCTCTTTCTTTTTTGATTTGATTTTTTATTTGTTTTTAATTTTTGTAATATCTAAACTCAATAGAAGATTATGATATGCATAATGTTGACCCTTTGATGTTTAGCCGATACCCACTCTGAATAGTTTCTCTGCTAGAATCCTACTACTAATGTGAACTACACTAATGCTTTTGTGATCTTTGTTGGTTGTTGATTCTATGTCCTATAAACCTTTAAACAAGGTATCTTCATAGCCTATATGAAAGAGAGTCCTACAAAGGAGGGCAAAGTAGGATAGTAATTTAATAAGGATCTGATTTGATTGTGTTACATAATATTTGGATAAATGACATGATCATGAAGGAACATATAATTGTTGGGGGACCAATAAAAATTGGGATTTTTAATCACACACATTGTTGTTGATTCTATATGTTTCAATTATGAAATGATTTTGAATGTTTTTGGATCAAAGACCTCTAAAAATTCTCTCAATAAGACCAAAAGGTTTTTTTGTTCCTTAGGCCTGAGATTCGATGCAATTTAGATGATCTTTGGGTGATATTCTATTCTGATATTGACTTCAATAGTGTCTTCATAAAATAATGGAAAAATGAGTTGTTTAGTTATTGGCACCTTAAAGAGGTTTCCACCAACAAAGTCTTCTTGATTTTTATTTTCCTCTAGTGCCTCAAACAAGGTTTCACTAAAGGACATTAGATTTTGACTTTGATTAACCCCTAGTGTCTCAAAGAAGGTTTCACTAAGAGATGCTGATTTTAGACTTTGATTGTCCCCAAGCACCTTAAAGAAAGTTTCATTAGGAGACTTGTATTCTAACTGATTGGTACCTTGGATCCCTATGAATTTTGCAACTAGATATGTTGCCATGGAAAAAGGCTAATAATGTTTGATTTTGTTAGTCCTAATCAATGGGTGAGGGAAATCGGTTGTCAAAGGAATGAATTAGATAATTAATGGAATAGTTTGGGTGATGGTATTTTAAGGGAAAAAGGCAACATGATCCTCATAGAAACTACTAGGAGAACTTGCATTAATGTCAAATGAATCTTCCTTGAGAACCATTGATGTCTTGAAATGGATCTTCCATAAGTGTGTAATTGATATCATAATATCCACTAACATATTTTGATTTTGACTCAAGTGGATATAAATCTGATGTTGAGACTAAAACTGATTCTACTTTTGATGCTAAATCTGATGTTGGTTCCAAAGTGGAACCTAATTCTAATATTGGTTCTAAAATATAACCTATTTATGATTTGACTTCTCACAGGATTGTTTCTGCTTCTGATGTTGGTTCCAAATTGGAACCTAATTTTGATATAGAAGTAGCCACAAAGCTGTCCTATTGGATTATGTTACCCACAAGTACCCTTGTTACTTTTCTCTAAAAAATTAAGGCTTTCAGATGAAGAAATTTTATAAAATGGGGGATGTTTTGAAATGGATGAAAGATGAATTATTGTTCAATAATGGGGTCTTTGGAATGGGCTCATCAAAGATGGGTCATTTATCAAAAAAGAGTCTTTTGTCAAAAGGTGAATCACCAGACATTGACTCATCAAGGATGGGCAATTCAATAAAAACATCAAAAATGAGTTAATTATCTTGAACTTGACTTGGAAATGGATGAATTTAATCATTCTTGGGAAGAGGATTATGACATATCCTAATAAAGTATTTATTAGACTTAGATTCACTTGGGTTTTTAATAGATGATGGCCCTTAGAGGGGTAATGACATAATATGACTGGGCTATTGGATTTGATTTGGCTCTAAGGCTAGATTGGATTTTGGACTGGCAGATGAAATGTCAATCGTAGATAAAAAGTGGGATAACTATTGGCTAAGATGGAAGAGATGATTATCATATCTTGACTAATGAATGACAATGCTAGAACATGTTTGTGATCATAAGATGCCATGAATTATGTTAACCTTGGACTAAAGCCTTCAAACAAGGATACATGCAAGGGGATTAGATTTGAAGTAATTAGCCCCAATGAGGGTAGATTGTTTTGATTGAAAAGGCCCCAAAGAGGGTAGATTGTTTTGATGTGATTTTGATTGATTCTAATGGGAGACAAGACAAATGATGTGGCTTCATCATTTCCAACTGACATGTGTGGGAGATTAAATGGAAAGAAAAGAATATGATTTTAAATTTGGATGTTCAATTGATTTGTAATTAATTGGACTTAGTAAAAATATCCCATGATTTGACTTGGTCAAATTTGATTGGATGTTTGATTTTGACTAGTTGGCTCAGTTGACTTGGTCAAAGTTGACTTGAGTGGACTTTATTGACTTGGTCAAAGTTGACCAAATTTGGCATGGTTGACTTAAAATAGAAATGGGGTCAAAATAGGCCTAATGTAGACAATCAGATTCAAATTAGATTTGGGTCCAAATGGACTTGATTTGAATTGTGTTCAATCAAGAAGCATAATGGTACAATGGGGATAAAGTATTGTGTCAATTGGGAATTATAATACTTATATTGAGATAAAAATGGCCTAAAAATTGGGCATAGTAATGCCTTATCACATGAGTTTATAATGACAATATTTAGACTTAGGATATTTTTGATTAATTTGATGTATAAGGTGTCACTCAAAGATGATTATAAGATAAAAAATAATCAACAACACACATTCAGAACAAGCCCTATATTTAGTGGAATAATGAATATGCAACCAAAGTGTAATCCACATAACTACCTTATTTGAGGTAGTGACATATTAGTTTCACCTAATTATCACTTCAAGTGGTACATCATGAACTCTTTGGGGAGTTTGGTTTCCCTCACACTATAAGTCATTTATGGTCGAAGGTATTAATTTAAAATTTTTACATGGCTTTTCTAAATGGTCCATAATATACCTTGCAATATGTGGGGATCAAAATCCATTGAAGAAGAAAAAGTAACATGTAATTCACAAGAGGGTTTGGCCCCTTCATAACCACTTTAACCATAAAGGTCTTAGTGAAGTACTACCAAAAATTTGAACTCTGATAGTGATGTATGATAGCATAATGTTAGGGTTAAACCCCTTACTATCATGAAACCCTTTATGGAGAATTTTTCTATGCTTTTAATGACAAACTCCCTTAATTTATATCCCATGTCATATGTTTGAGGTTTGTATGTATGATAGGAGATGAAAACCTAGGTTCCATGCCCTAAGAACTCATAAGAAGGAGATGAAATCCACCCCATGCAATAAAAAAATAGGAAAAATAGATAATGATACTCTATGTGTTTTTAGTCACCTAGGCTACCTAAAGGGGGAAAGGGAAGAGAATAGGCATGATATACTATAAACAAGAAATCAAAGCAAACATGAAAGTAATAAATGAAAAACAAACAAGTTTTTTAGAGCACCAAATGTAAGTGTTGGTTCTTTTTAAGTGCACTAAAATAAAGTATTTGTTTGTGTAGAAACCATCTCTTTATCAAGCAAACTTGTGATAAACAAGTTAAGATTTTCAATTGTGGTCTTTGAAAAGTGTGGGAAGTTGAAAAGCTATTTGTTTAGCTCTCGATAAAAATACATAGTGCAATCCCACCATTTAATAGGGTGATCCCTCTGTTTATCAGGATGATCTTGTTGTTTTGTAGAGAGAATAAATAGAAAACAAAAATTGGTAATTCCTCTAATTACTAGGGTAATATCATCAATTTGTAGGGTGATACCATTATTAAATAGGGCATTCCCACTGATTTTAAAATTGAAAAATAGAGAAAAAAATAAATATTATTACCTTAGCGATCTCATCATTTAATAGATCGATTCTGACAATACATAATGTGATATCAGCTAAATATAGAGCATTTTTATCATTAGGGTTTTCAATCTCACTGTTTATAAGTTAAATGGAGATGATATTATTCTTGATAATACATAAAGTGTTACTACCAAAATGTAGCGTGTTCTTATCATTTTCCTTAAAACACATAGAGAGACAAAAATAATAGAAATGTGATATCATTGTTACACAGGACGATACTGCCGATGATGGAGAGCATTCTCGTCGATATGTAGAGCATTATCATTGAAATGAAAAAATATAAAAAGGACATTTTAATGAGAAAATAAGTGAAACTAAGATGAAAATGAGATAATTTTGAAATTAGAAGATGATGGAATATTTTCAAGAGGATTGTGGGTTGGGTTGGTTCCAAGGGGCATGCCAAATGTAAACAAACAAGTACAAATGAGGTTAGTTCATATTAAAATTTAAAACAAGCATAAAAATAAGCAACATATAATCCTAGGCATGGTCCTCATATTGGGCAAGGTCTAGGAGAATGTAAACAAAATAGAAAGACATAAACCAAAAAATTATATGTTAATGGATTCATTCTCTAAGATGGATTGTATGTTAAGCCCAAATTGTAGAGCTAGGAGTCTTTGTCACTGTCACAACTTCATGAGGACAACATCTCCCTTGGACTACTTATGATTTAGATGAAGAATGGAAGAAATTTTGAAGCTTTTGTTTGATTTCTATAGAGTTAGTTTGTACCAAAAAAGATTGTCTATAATGGAAAATGAGCCTTGTATTTAAAGACTTCTCAAGCTATTTTTTACCATCAGATAAGGATCAAGATGTGTGGCTAGAATTTAGTTTAATTTTGAGAGTTAATACCATTAATATTTGGGGTTTGAGTCTACATTAATTAGGCATGGATTTACATTTTTTGATCTTTTATTGTATTTATGCTAATCATTGACAACTTTCCATGTGATGTCATGATTTCATATATTTGAATCCACTTTCCATGTGAGTAGAGGAATAATTAAATTAATGAATTAATAAAATAAAAAGTTCCAAAAGCTATGAAATTACCCATTATAAGAAGTTTAGGTTAATTAGCTTAATACAAAGTAATGTGACTTTTGAAATTCAAATAACCATTCAACCTAATAGATCTCAAAACATCCCTTGCACACTCATAATTTGACTCATGATGAATTAAGTGATAGGGTATGATGCATTTACCCAATCAGGTATCCACCAATGTATTTTAGAATATGCACGTAATATGTGTGAGCAAATTTGGGTGTTCTAGTGATTATTGACCTAATTTATGTATTATTATCGAAATTCATTATGATTTTAAATTGGAAAAAAAGTAATGAAAATAAAGTGTCTACATAGCCTTATGATATTACAAAGTTTACTCTGCTCTATAACTTCTTAATACTCTACACTGTTGTACTTCAACTCTATATGCTATCTCTACTCTATACAAAGTTGTAATATAAATACCAGCTAGATACCTTACAATTCAATGGTCATATTTGTGTAAGGCATGATTTTTATTCAATTAAGTCATATTTTCTTATTGCAACTTGATTACTTATCGTGTGTCCCAGTTAGCATAAGCCTTTGTTGCATCGTCTTAGAGAACTATTCTATTTTTGTGGCAAAGGGAATGGCTCTTGAATAACTGTGGTTTGGTCCTTAGTTGATTGAGAATATAGTTAATATTTTCTCAAATTTTATATCTTTATCTCATCCTGGAGACAACTCTAAAGTATTTATAGGTACCAACCCAATCCACCTAACTTAACAAAAATTATGTTTACAAAATTATGTGACTAGGATGTGGATACTCTTTTTTGGGTAGATGTTTCCCATATTTGTTCATAAATTCCTTAGTAAACAAATCCTAGTACAAAACAATTTTCTAAACTTATATAATGTGATTGTTGATGGTTACATTTTATTTATTTGCTGTCACTATGTTGTTTAGAGTTGGAGAGTTTTCTAATATGTGAAATTTTGCTTCATGTTCCTTGATTCAAACTTCCATTGTCTCCATTTTGGTGCTTAGGTAAGTGCCATAATCATCCAAGCCCTCATAGACTAATATTTGTTGACCCTATTTCTCCTTGTATTGTTCATGTAGGTATATGATTTAAGATATTTTTGCTTTGAAGGGAATATGTTGAGACCCAAAGCTAGCATATGCAACACTTAGTTGCTTTTCCATCTCCTCCATCTAATTCTTATTATCTTGAATCCATAGGGGCCAACTGAGAGAGTAAGACAAATAGGTGTCTGCATCTTCTAGTGTTGCCTATAATTTATTCACTTGCTCTTTGTATTCAATTATGAGGTTTTTGTCTAATGTATCCTTGACATAATTTATGAAATTATACATTATGTATTCTAATTGTTTATTAATAGGAAAAGTTGTATTTGGGTCATATTGTGGTTGAGTGTTGGCCAGGGTAGTTAATCACTTCTTTATACCTTCTTCTGGATTGACGCATTGTGTCATCCAATCTATTCTAGCACTTTGAATGGGGTTTTTTCCAACCCTTTATTTTTCCAATGGAGTTAATTTGTAGAGAGATACTATGATCTTCTCTTATACCACTCACTACAGAAAACCTGATGGTACCATGATAGTGGATGTGACCTTATTGTGTTTTGCCAAATATGCTTTAATACTTTGCAGTGGATCTGTGGGAGTAGTGGTACTAATTTGGACCATTCTAAGTGTTCTTATGTGAGTGTGTAGTGGATTTATGATGATGCCCACTATATTATTTGAACTGATAGAGGGGATGCTATGCTCCTTTTCTATTTTTTGTCCTTTTTTCCCTTATTTTCTTGTTCCTTATTTTTATTCTCTACCTCTTCTTTTTTCTCTTCCTCCTTTAGTTTTTGTGAGTTTTCTTCTTGCTTATTTATCTCCTCATCCTCTTTGTTTTTCCTTTTCTCTTCCTTTTGCTTTATTTCCTCTTCCTTTTTCCATCTTTCTTTCTCTTCTATTTTCTTATTTTTTTCTTCATTTTTCTTCCTTCCTCCTTTATTTCTTTTCCTTTGCTACTCTTCTTTCCTCTTCTAATTTTCTTATATTTCACTCAATTTTAGTTTTTTCTTCTTCTTCCATTTGATTTTTATTTTCTTCCTCCAACCTCCTTTCATCTAATTATTTTTCTAGTACCCTTCTCTCTATTTTTTTCTATCTTTACTTTTTCCAATAACTATTTAGCCTATTGAGTGGCTGATTCCACAATTTATAAGAATTTTCCTATTTTCCTTAGCTAATTATTTATCTAGTTACATCCTTTACTGAATCACCACATATTCTAGTTATTTTCCCTATTGTAATTGTATTTGATTTTCCAAGGCTTCTAACACTAATTTTATTTTCTATTTTTTTCACAACTCTATTTTTTGGAGTTGTCTCAATGTTTCTTGGTCAGCTAGAGACAACTAATTCTTCTAAGGTCTTCTTAAGTGTCTCCTCATTGTATTTATCTAATATAAAATGAGCCTCTCTTATCCTCTCTTTATGTTGTATAATTATATCCCTTAAGTATTCCATAAGTCTTATTATTATATCATTTACATCAAATGGACTCAAATTGATGTAGTTTAAAATAACTCTGACTACCTACTGTATGTATTCCACCTTTCTCATGACACATTCCTAATAGTTTATTCATGTCAAGTAACTATGTGGTATTCTCCCTTTATTTTCTCATTTCACTTTCCTCTTGGTCTCCTTCTAATGACTGTTTCAGAGTATGTAACCAAAATTTCTTTTTTGCCTTTTATTTTCATCATTTTCTATTTGTTGTTTTCCCTTTTTTGCCTTTTATTTTTAACATTTTCTATTTCTTTTTTTACTTTTATTTTCACATTCCTAATAGGTTATGGTGAGAAACTTCTTTGCCTCTTCCCCCACTCATTTTAAACAATGTTTTCCCTATGACAAATGATGTTGTAGGGGAGACCTTTGTTTATTCTACTATTTGAATTTTTCTTTTTGTGGAGGTTTTATCCCCTATTTTAGTTGCCTTTGTCTTCAAAAAATATGAATGGATCCCCTTTTATACCATTTATTTTTTGATTAATTATTCCTCATTAGTATAATAATTGACTATAAATGTCTTAATCTCCTCCTCTTCATCTACAACCATGGTTTCCATTCCTAAAGTTTCTCCTTTCAGTCGGGAGGATTTGCATCTATTGGGGTTGACCATAGGTAGTCCTATGGCTCCCTATGGTGGTGGTGGTTTTGCTTCTTGTGTTTATTCATCCTCAACTAATTTAAAATTACCACCTATCTCCTTTATTACTTGTGAAAACCTAGGGTCCTGTAGTAGACTTTGAGCCCCAATTACAACTGCTTTAGCTTATTCATAACTCACTTCATAGGGAAGGGGTGGAAGTGGTGTATCTCTTCTATAAAATGGTTATATATAAATATTATCAGTATCTACTATGAAGTTAAATTTTTTTATAGTATTTCTGAACTATTTTATTTTAAATGTGGAATATACCCACTACCATATTTTTTATTATTCTCTCTTAGGATAGACAATGACCTACTTCTCATACTATAGGAATGCCTGCTAATGTAGTTGATATCTAGGCTCTTATTAGTGTATTTAGATTCCATTGAACTAGTCCTTCTTGACTAGGAATAGTATGTGTAAAGTACATGGATAATAATAAGAAGAGTGAGCCATATAAAAAGTCATGTGTACCTTTCTTGATGTTACAGAGGTTATCCAAGTATTGTTTGTATAATGTGGTAGCCAGATTGTAATGCATGCTAGTTGAAATCATATCCAATGTTATCTGAACACTCATTACTATTGTAAAATATTGCCTATTAATGTAATAGACCTTCCATGCTATTTCATTTGTATCAAACCATATTTTAGGGTTTGTTATTTTTTGAATGGACATATATCAATTGTTGAAACTTGTTCTTGTAAGCATGGCCATCAAACTTGTAGAAACACTTTTATTTCCATTATATTTGTGGGTGTTATGCCCTTCATACATCAGTCTAGTGACTATGTGGATGATATTTAGTTAAATTAGTAGGGTTGATCTAGGTACAAAATATATTTATGGGCTCAACTCAACAACACTATTATAACACCTTTCACTAGTTTGAAATATGGGAATAACTCTACACATCTAATTTTCGTATTTGGTATGATGATTTATTATTTATTATATTCAAGATGTTATGTTTAGAGATTAAATTACATCATTATACTTCTCTCTGTCTCTAAGAGTCTATGGTCATTTTTTTCCAAATGTGACCAAACATATTTGTATGTCTTGTGAGAGTGTCACTAGAGAGGGCTCACTATAGAAATCACCCTAAAGGTGCAGAGTTTGTGATTTCACTGAGTGCCTATTGTATCATGATTGTTTGATCTCTTTGAATAATAAAATTTGAGGTATCTCCATCTTCACTAGCTTTGTATCTTTGAAACAAAGTATAAATCCTTTATATGAAATTTATGCAATGTCAGTGCTCAAATAATTGTGTGATTTTTCATTAGTGAAACCCTTATTTTATAATGGATTCAATTTCTCTAGTAATCATAGCATTCAGTTTATGTATTAACTTGTATTTATTATTTATGTTTGTTTGATTCATCTCATCTAGTTTGGTATTTATTTTATTTGTATCTTCACTTCTTCCCTCATTTATTTTGATCTTATCCGTATGATGTCAACATTTTTAGCAATTTTTTGATTGTGTTTTTGGTTGCTTCCATCCTCCCATTTGATTTTTTTAACTTGTACTTTTGATTTCCAAACTAATATAAGTAATATATCATTTTATAGAAATAAACTCAACTAATTTTATGGATTTACACCCTTGTTATCTTACCGCTATAATTTTTTTTCTTCCACACTTGCTTCTTTTCTTATCCCATCTTTCTATCTGATTACTACTTATTTTTTTCTTCATTTCATCACCCTTTCTTCCTACTTCCTAATTTTCTTACTTGTCCCACTAGGATGTTTTGACATGATTAGACAACTAGGTATTGAGATAGCTAGTATAGGACACTACGGTCTCACTTATTCAACTTACGCATCTAAGAGGATAATGTCAACCTAATGGGGAGGTAGCATGCTCTATGTACACAAAATTAAACATATGGTATAGGGTATCATAGTAACCTATACCTAAATTAACCTAGCTGGAAGGATAGTGTCACCTTGTAAATTTATTTATTATTCACCATTGTTCATTGTAGTTACCTGTGGTGTAGAGTTTCAGCTGGGATCCATTTACAAACCATTTTCTAAGTGTGCCTATAAGTGTTCTCAATTTTATTACTCTTGATTCTAGTATATCCTCAACTATATAGGGTCCAAGCCATCTTATCTTCAAATTACCCAACTTTTTATATTTTCTATCATATAACATGATTTTATCTTCAACCTAAAACTCCTTGATCTTAATATGTCTATCATGCCAAGATTTTTGGTATCTTTTGAGTTTTGTCATATGATGCAAATAATATATTTTCATCTGATTTTTCTAGTTATGTCAATCTCTCTTGAAGCTAATCCTTCTCATCCATTCTACATGCCACTGTGATTCTCAAACTTGGTAGTATTTACTTCATTGGGACTACCACTTCTAGGCCATATACTAATTGAAAGAGTTAGTAATTAGTTAATATTTTTTAGGTAGTGTAGTAAGTCCATAGTACTAGCAGTATCTTAGTATCCCAATTCTAATCTCTATATTACATACTTTGGTTAATACCTTCTATGATACCTTATTAAATGCCTCAATAATGTCATTTATTTGAGGGTGTTAAGGAGTACTATTGTTATGATGGATCAAGAAGTGCTCGAGAAGTTAAAAAATTATATTATTAATGAAATAATTATCATGATCATTTTTTATACTTAATGGGCATCTAAACTGTGTGATTATATTTTTGTATAGGAAATTTGGTGCAACCTTGGTTGTTTAATCCTTTGTAGGCATTACTTCTACCCATTATGTCAAGTATTTAGTCTCGATAATATGAATCTCAAATATATCTTTCTTTCCACATGTTTGATATGACCTATTAAATCAATGGCCCACTTCTCAAATAGGGCTAGTGCTAAAATTGGGCAGAGGGGAATCTCATCTTTAGCATTGGGTTTGCCTACTCATTGGCATATGTTGCAAGTTATTGCCTATTGATGTGCATATTTGAAGAGAGTTGGTTACCATAATATTGATAAAAACATTTTCTTACCTGTATTCTTTTTGGAGTTTTGCTCTCCTATAATTCTATCATGAACTTCTCTTAGTATATTATCTTGCTCATACAATAATGCTATTCTCTACAACAATTCATATCTTCCTTTTTTATATGATGTTATTTCAATTATCACGGAGAAAAATTCTTGGATCATCAATATATTTAATTGTCATATACTATAGTCTTATGGAAACTCTTCGTTGGAAAGAAATTATGCAATACTTTCCATATCTTTAGGTATTACTTCCATATAGAAGAGGTGAGCTTTGATGAAATTGTTGGGTGAATATTTTTTTGACCAGCTAACTGGTGAGCAAAATAGTTCCTATCACCACAGCATAGGGAGATTGGTCGTCTAGGTGTGCAGTTTTACTACATCAACAGGGGACGAATCTCTCCTCTCATCAAGGGGAGGTTCCCCATTAAATATACGGAGGCTATATATATATATATATATATATATAAGCAGAAAGTAAGACACAAGGGTGGGATAAGCCATCCATCTCTCTTCTTTCAGAGATGATGTTAACACACAAAGGAGAAAAATCCTAGTGGAAACACAAAAGACACTTCTCTTCTTTCAGAAGTGTTCTTGCAGGGAACAACAAGATTTTCTTTTAGGTAGTAAAAGTAACTAGTGACAAAAGGGCACAGTAATTAGCAGGATGAAATATAACACAAAGTTTCCACCTTAACTACCCAAAGAGTATAACACAAAGGATAATGGGGGCACAAAGTCATCCCAAAATCCTCAACACAGAAAGAAGAAAAACACACGTTGAAAACAATTGTGAAAGCACAAAGTCTTCCCACAGTTGGCTTCAGGACACCTCCCTTATTACCTTCACTAATTCTACTTGTCAAATTAAATAAAAAAGAACATATTCAAAAGATATACATAAGAATAATCTTCTAAAATGATACAAGCCAAAACAACACAAATTCTGCAAACAACTTGCTTTCTCATTCAGATAAAATGAAATGAAATACAATCTGAGCTCAAAGTCTCAATATTTGCCTTTCAATTGGGTAGAGTTTCACTTCTATATTGGGAAGATCTCTTTAAAACAATAAAATAGATTACAATATATAGCAGCCAAGAAAGACTTGGTGCTTTGTTTCATGGAATGGCCCATGCTGTGCATTTAATGCCTTAAATGCATTTTCAGTTCTGTCAGGGGGGTTGCATTGAAAATAGGTTAGTTGTCTTAACTATGGCATGTCATTTCATCTCATATGTCTTCTCCTAATTCTGGATCATCTGGTATGTCCCCTCTGATGTCTACGTGGCTATCCATTTTGTCTTTACTCCAAGGGAGACCAATAGGCTGCACCTTCAATGTTTGCAAGCTCAAATATCTGCTTTATAGACTATTCCACCTATTGGAATAACTTATACGTAGATATTTTAGGCTTTTCCCTCTTTCTAATTTTGTCCTTTCTAGCTTTGTCTTTTATAGCTTTATCTCTTCCTAGAATTTAAGCTCCCGGGCTATCTTTTCAGCCAGTCGCTAGGTTCTTCCTTCAAGTTCTGCACTTTATTTGAATTTCAATGGATATTCCCTTACTTTAAATTTGATGTCTATGGGGCCGTTAATGGTCGCTAGCCACTTAAACCATGTTGAACCTTAAACCTTTGAACCCACTGAAAGTACATTGGTTCATTGGTTCATCGATTTATTTTGCCTCTATTATTCCATTGCTTCCTGGTTCAATCACTTTCCCACTCCTTGGTTGAACCACCTGTTTGCTACTTCTTTCCTTGACTGAGGCTGCCTTTGAACCTTTGAACCCATGAACCATTAAACTTTGAACTCTTTCAATTCAAGGTTCAATCGGTTCATTGGTTCATCCTTTGTCCGTCACTTCCTTGTTCTTTCTAAGCTCTTTGATCTTCATCACACTGGTTGAATCTTTGAACCTGTGAACTCGTTGAACCTTTTGGTTCAAGGTTCAATGGTTCAATTAGTTCATTCTTTTTATTTGGCTAAGTCTTTTTGATCTTTTTAAACCAAATGCATTGAACCATTTGGTCGTTGAACCTATTGAACCATTGAACCCATTGAACCTTTGAACCAAAGTTGTTCAATGGTTCAACGATTGAATGGTTCAAGCCTTCTTCTCTTTGATAAGTATTTTTAAGCTGTTGAACCTTAAAGCGGTTGAACTTTGAACCTTGACAAATGTGCTTAACTCTTGCTGATGACATTGAACCTTTGAACCCATTGAACCCGTTGAACCAAAATGGTTCAAGGTTCAACGGTTCAATGGTTCAATCCTTGCTTAGAAGCTTGTTGATGAAATTTTTGGTTGAACCAACTTTGAAATTGCTTAAGTGTTGAAAACTTGCTTATTTCCTACAAAGTCCATAGATTCAAGCCTACAAAGTCTGTAGATTCAAGCCTGTAGAGTCCATAGATTCAAGCCTGCAGAGTCCATAGATTTTTGAGAAGCTTTAAAAATGAGGAATCTGAATGCTCAAAACAAATTTTGAAAAGGGAAGAGACAATTTTGGTCTTGCAGGGCCCAAAATAGTTCATATGTTGTCCCAAAAATGAGTGATATTTTTGGGGGACAACAACTAGCTCCAGTTGGGGAACTTCCCTTAGTTAAAATTTTGAAACAACTGAGGGGAGTAGAAACCAAAATCTCTGGTGCCTTGAAGTATGCCATTGGGCTATGGAGTCATGCTACCCAAAAAGAAAGGCTCCAAAAAATGAAAATGAAAATGAAAAGCACAAAACAAAACCAAAGACTATACAAATGTACATATGTATAGGTGAACTTATTTGACACTTCAAGAATTGAAGTGATTCAGATGTTGCCCATTGTGAGACAATGAAAATGGTGTTCTATCCTTATAAACCAGCAGAAAACCATTTTGTCCCCAGAATTGGTAATGGGTGAATGGAACTCTCCATCAGGAATCACATTTTTTGTGCACTCCTTTTGGCTCTCTCCTCTTGCTCCATGGCAAGACGTGGTCTTCTCTATAAAAATTGTAACTCCTTACTCTCTTGGCGAAGAGTTCCTTTTGATGACTTTAGAGTATAGCAGTATGGTCTAATACCATAGCTCACTATTTTGCTGGTTCAGTCTAGCACATGTTTTGATCGACAACATCAAACTCCTAACAAACCATCAGCTAGGCATCTCCTTTGGTGTGAAGGAGTTTGACATCTTGGTCTTGAGCAGCCTTCAATCTGAGTAATAGAGATTCACATTCAGCTGTGTTGTTGGTGTTGCTAAACTGTAACTTGCATGAAGGAAAAATATCTCTTTGAGGAGATATCAACACAATCCCAGCTCTAGCATTGGTAGAAGAATTGCTGCCATCAAATTCTAGGATCCAAACATCATCAAAAACTGATCTTTTATTAGATTTCTCTTGATTGGAAATGGAAGATGATTTTTCATCTACACTGCACCCTAACAATTCTTTTGATGTCTTATTTGAATCAATTTTTAGATTGCCACCTACAGGACGTTCATCTGTAGAAACATGAACACCCTCTATGGTCAAGAAGTAATTACCCCTGCTTGAAGACTCAAATAGAATTTGAGCTGCATGGGCCGATATTTGGATGACCACGTATTTTGCCTCCTTTTCAGGGAGCAATCTCTTCATTACACCTTTGACAGGGATCTTTGCCTCAGATAGGTCCATGCTTAGTTCTCCTCCCACATCCTTATAAAAATTTCATCCAAGCAAAATGCCATAGGAGGCCAAAATGTCAGCCACCAGAACTGTCATCTTGATTCTCTTATCTGGGAATGCCGCAAATGCAAATTGGGCATTGTTAGGGTGTGGAGCTAAAAGCTTCACCAAGGAGCATACAAAATAGGTTCGGGTCTACACAGACGCCGACGTCGATCAGGAGTGACCGACGTCGGTCAGTTGCAGTTACAGAGGCACCGACGTCGACAGTAGGGTCGGCCGGCGATGGTCACAGGCGAACAAAAAGGAACCGACGTCGATTACCTGCGTGTCCAGAAAGCTATTTTCGTGGACAGAAGCGAGTGTTTGCATGATAAGTTTGAGTCGTGGACTCAAGCTTGCGTCTCTATTATTAGCATTACTATTTTTAGAGCCCTTGTTAAAGAGGCTTAACTGTTTGTTGTAAGAGCATGCTCAAGTTTCCTATTTCTATATGTAGGAAAGATCTTCTTAGCTCATTGTAGTTGAAGAGTAGAATGTATCAATAATAGTAGAACATTGTGAATGTTTGAAGGACAGTACTGAGTTGCATCAATCCAAGTTGTTGGATTTGATTGTACTTGAGAGAGAGCTCTTGAGGAATAGAGATCTAGTGAGAGATCTTGTGTGCATCTGAGAGAGGTGTGGAAGAATGAAGTTTCTTCAATTGTATTCCTATTGTAAAGAGTTTCAATACAAGTTTTCAGGGTGTTTTCTTGTATGTCTTATTCTGTGCTATTTATCATTTCGTTACTTATCTATCTAATTTATTTCCGCATTTATTGCTGTCACAATTGTAATCTATTGTTGGTTTGATCCCCCAACAAGTGGCATCAGAGCCTTGGTTACAGGTTACAGGTTCACTAACAGGTGGTTCAGATCTGTGTAGTGTGTTTGGATTACAGGTTGCTCACAGGAGTTTCTGCAGGGATTTCTGTTTGAGTGGGAGAAGCAATGGCAGAAGAAAGTAAGTTGAGAATGGAAAAGTTTAATGGCAAGAACTACCAACATTGGAGAATGCAGATAGAGGACTATCTGTATCAGAAGGATCTTTACTTACCGTTAGGTGGGATAGCAAAGAAGCCTAAGGACATGGAGGATGAAGAATGGGAAGTTCTTGACAGAAAGGCTCTTGGGTCTATAAGACTGAGTCTGGCCTCCACTGTGATATCTAATTTGTCACAGGCAAAAACAACGGTAGAGTTGATGACTACGTTAGCAAATATGTATGAAAAACCCTCAGCTTCAAATAAGGTATATCTTATGAAGCAGTTATTTAATTTGCATATGAATGAAGGTGGATCTGTTTCTACTCATCTGAATGATTTCAATGGTATTGTAAATCAATTAAGCTCAGTAAATATAGTGTTTGATGATGAGATAAAAGCTCTTTTTATATTATGTTCTTTGCCTGAAAGCTGGCATGGCTTAGTAATGGCAGTAAGTAATACTACATCTGCATCAAATATTTTGAAAGTAGAGGATGTTGTTAGTGTTATCTTGAATGAGGAAATACGCAGAAAAAGCACAGAAGAGACATCTGGGAATGCTTTAAATTTTGAGAGCAGGGGAAGGCAAAAAGAAAAGAGCAAGAGGAGATCAAGATCTAAGTCTAAGGGGAAAGGCAGATCTAAATCTAGAAATGGCAGGAAGCCACAATGCTGGAATTGTGGAAAGATGGGGCATATAAGCAGAGATTGTTGGTCAAAGCCTAAGGAGGACAACCAGCACGAAGGAAAGGAAGAAGCCAAGATTGTAGGTATTGCACAGGATGCTTTAATTTTCTCTTTGCATAATAACATAGAATCTTGGGTATTAGATTCTGGTGCATCTTTCCATGCTACCCCTAACAGAGAATACTTCAGTGACTATATCCATGGAGATTTTGGAATAGTGTATCTAGGGGACGATGAGCCTTGTAAGATTACTGGCAAAGGTAAAGTGCAGTTGAAGATGCAGAATGGCAACACATGGGTGTTGAGAGATGTGATGCATGTTCCTAGTTTGAAGAGAAATTTGATTTTTGCAGGTAAGCTAGGTGATGAGGGTTGTACAGTAACTCTCACAGCAGATTCTTGGAAGGTGACCAAGGGTGCACTTGTTATGGCCAGAGGTAAGAGAGAAGGTACTCTCTATTTGTGTAATTGTGTTATTAACAAATCTCCTTCAGTTTTATCTACTTCAGATGTGGATGCTAAATTGTGGCACTCAAGGCTTGGCCACATGAGTGAGAAGGGGATGTCAATTCTTAAGTCTAAAGGTATGCTTTCAGATTTGAAAAGTATGGATCTAGAATTTTGTGAGCATTGTGTATTTGGAAAATAGAAAAAGGTTAGTTTTCTCAAGACTGGGTCTACTAAGAAAAGGCAGAAGTTGCAGCTTGTTCACACAGACATGTGGGGACCGGCTCAGATAGCCTTTATTGGCGGATCACGGTACTATGTTACATTCATAGATGACTCCACAAGAAAGGTATGGATCTACTGTATTAAAAAGAAATCTGATGTTTTTGAGACTTTTAAGATTTGGAAAGCCATGGTTGAGAATGAAACAGGCAGAAGATTAAAGTGCTTGAGAACTGATAATGGCAGTGAGTTTTGCAGTCTTAAGTTTAACTGGTATTGTTACACTCACAGAATCCAAAGGCAAAGGACAGTTCCAAGGACACCTCAGCAGAATGGTATTGCTAAAAGGATGAACAAAACTATCATGGAGCATGCAAGATGTATGAGATTGCATGCAGGGTTGCCCTTAGAGTTTTGGGCAGAAGCAGTTGACACCGCAGTGTACCTGATTAACAGAGGACCCTCTACAGCACTGGATGGTGGAATTCCAGAAGAGGCATGGATAGGTAAAAAGGTAGATCTCTCATATCTCAAAGTTTTTGGTTGTGAAGCCTTTGTGCACATAGATAAGGAAAATAGAAAGAAGCTTGATGCTAAGTCTATGAGGTGCACGTTTATTGGCTATGGCTCAGATGATTTTAGTTTCAGATTTTGGAATCTAGGAACTAACAAGGTAATCAGGAGTCATGATGTTGTTTTCAATGAAAGAGTGATATACAGTGATCAGATAAGGAAGCTGGATCAATCTGGGCAGAGCAATAGTGAATTGGATGAAGTTATGGTCCAAAATGAGCTCGCGGGAAAAAGAAATAATCACTTGCAGGAAAACACAGAGACCGACGTCGACAGGTTAGGAACCAGCATCGGCAGTACAGAAACTGATGTCGGTCATACAGAGACCGATGTCGGCAGACTAGGAACCGACGTCGGCCAGGAAGAACCGGCGTCGGCCAGTAACAGGTCTACAGGTGGCCGAGGTCGGTCACTGTCAGAAAATTTGGGTGGATAGATTGTTGAGAACGAGTCTAAGACACTCATCAGGAGGTCTGAAAGGGTAAGTAAGCCTCCAATTAGATATTCTCTTTCCTTATATTATTTATTGCTAACCGATGGTGGAGAACCAGAGAGTTTTGAAGAAGCATTACAGGTGGAGTCCAGGAGTAAGTGGGAGCGTGGCATGGTTGAGGAGATGGAGTCCTTAAGAGAGAACCAAACATGGGATTTGGTTGAATTGCCAGCTGGTAAGAGAACACTGAAGAATAGATGGACTTACAGGTTAAAGGAAGGTGAGGATGGATAGATGAGATATAAGGCCAGATTGGTAGTGAAAGGATTTGCACAAAAGCCAGGTATTGACTTTGGTGAGATTTTTTCTCCTGTTGTTAAGATGACGTCTATAAGGGTTGTATTGTCTTTGGTTGCTTTTGAGGATTTGCATCTTGAGTAGCTAGATGTTAAGAAAACGTTTCTTCATGGAGATTTGGATGAGGAAATATACATGGAACAGCCAGAAGGTTTTGAAGTCAAGGGTAAGGAGAAGTTTGTGTGCAGGTTAAAGAAAAGCTTGTATGGCCTCAAGCAAGCTCCAAGGCAATGGTACTTAAAATTTGACAGGTTTATGACTGAGCATGGCTACAGTAGGTGTCAATCAGACCATTGTGTATATTTAAAGAGATTTGATAATGGTAGATATATTATTCTATTGTTGTATGTAGATGACATGCTGGTTGCAGGGTCTCACATGCAGGATATCTCAGAGCTTAAGGTAAAATTAGCTCAAATATTTGCTATGAAGAATTTGGGAGTAGCTAAGAAGATCCTTGGCATGAGCATTAGGAGAGACAGGAAAAATCATAGGTTGATATTGTCTAAAGAAGATTATGTGAACAAGGTGTTAGAGAGGTTTAATATGCAGGATGCAAAACCGGTAAGTACACCTATGGCTGGACATTTTAAGTTAAGTAAAGAACAATGTCCCAATTCACATGATGAGGTAGAGTACATGAGTAAGGTTCCATATTCTTCTGCAGTAGGAAGTTTGATGTATGCAATGGTGTGTACTAGACCTAATATTGCCCAAGCAGTGGGAGTGGTAAGTAAGTATATGGCCAATCCAGGTAAGGAACATTGGAAGGCAGTTCAATGGATCCTTAGATATCTGAGAGGAACCAGCAGTAGACACTTGTGCTATGGAGGTTCAGATACTTCTCTACATGGTTATGTAGATTTAGATATGGCAGGTGATTTGGATGGCAGGAGGAGCACCACAGGTTATGTTTTTACTGTAGGTGAAACGGCAGTTAGTTGGATATCTAAGTTGCAGAAGGTTGTTGCCTTGTCAACTACAGAAGCAGAGTATATTGCAGCCACAGAAGCTAGCAAGGAGATGATATGGATGACACAGTTCATGGAAGAGCTTGGAAGGGAGCATGGGAGTTGCAGATTGTATAGTGACAGTCAGAGTGCAATCCATTTAGCTAAGAACTCAGCTTTTCACTCAAGAACCAAGCACATATAGCTAAGGTACCACTTCATACGGCAGGTATTGGAAGATGGTGAGTTGAAGCTGGAGAAGATCCATACAGACAAGAATCCTGCTGATATGCTAACAAAGCCAGTTACGAAGGAGAAGTTGAATCTCCATTCAACTTCTATTGGTTTTCATGATTGAGTTGAAGATGGAGGAGCTAGAAGATGTTGCTATACAGGTTGGTGCAGCTGGTTTATCTCCAAGTGGGAGATTGTTAGGGTGTGGAGCTAAAAGCTTCACCAAGGAGCATAAAAAATAGGTTCGGGTCTACACAGATGCCGGCATCTGTCAGGAGCGATCGACGTCGGTCAGTTGCAGTTACAGAGGCGCCGACGTTGGCAGTAGGGTCGGCCGGCGACGGTCACAGGCGAACAGGCAGGAACCAACGTCGGTTACCTGCGTGTCCAGAAAGCTATTTCCGTGGATAGAAGCGAGTGTTTGCATGATAAGTTTGAGTCATGGACTCAAGCTTGCGTCTCTATTATTAGCATTACTATTTTTAGAGCCCTTGTTGAAGAGGCTTAACTATTTGTTGTAAGAGCATGCTCAAGTTTCCTATTTCTATATGTAGGAAAGATCTTCTTAGCTCATTGTAGTTGAAGAGTAGAATGTATCAGTAATAGTAGAACATTGTGAATGTTTGAAGGATAGTACTGAGTTGCATCAATCCAGGTTGTTGGATTTGATTGTACTTGAGAGAGAGCTCTTGAGGAATAGAGATCTAGTGAGAGATCTTGTGTGCATCTGAGAGAGGTGTGGAAGAACGAAGTTTCTTCAATTGTATTCCTATTGTAAAGAGTTTCAATACAAGTTTTTAGGGTGTTTTCTTGTATATCTTGTTCTGTGTTATTTATCATTTCAGTTACTTATCTATCTGATTTATTTCCGCATTTATTGCTGTCACAATTATAATCTATTATTGGTTTGATCCCCCAAGACGTCAGCCACCAGAACTGTCATCTTGATTCTCTTATCTGGGAATGCCACAAATGCAAATTGGGCATCCTTGATTTGTCCTAGTAGTGGCACTTGCTTGTTCTCCATGGAGAAGCATCTACCAAATGTCTTGGTTAGTGTGAGACCAAGAGATTTTGCCACTTTGGCAGGCATGACATTGTCTAAAGCACTGGAATCAATGATGTAGTTGCTCAGCTTGTGACCATTTATCAACAAGAAAACATAGAAAGGATCTACTTTCCTAGGGGTGGCAGGAGGAGTAATGACAAGATTGTTTGGGATGGGAATGTTCTTTGGGGGATCATGAGTTACCTTATTATCTTCTTGTCCTATAAAGATGGCTGTATTCTTCACACACTCTACTATCCTATCCAACTGCTCAAGATTGGCTTGTAAGAATTCAAATTCAGTCATTTGGATTTTAGTTTTCTTGACATGGTTGACTATGTCAAATGACTGAAATGAACTAGGAAGAGAGGATGGGAGTTCATCCTTTTGGTTTTTGGGAGGGGGAGGACTGGCCTATGAATTTTAAGTAGAAGGCATAGGGATATTTGAGGCACTTACCTTTTTGGCAATCACCAGGTCCTTTGGCTGGAAAGGCAGAGTTGTTCCATGCTTAGCAATTGTAATTACTGGTTGAGGTTGCTCCTCTATCTTCTCTTTGTTAGCTTGCTGGGTTGACTGGTTCTTGGACCAGGTGAACACAACATATGATCCCTCGATTGCTTCACCTTTACTTCTGGGTTCATCCTGGTAATTCAAGAAACCAATGTGGGAGTCACCAACTAATTCTTCTTGATCCTCCATGAAGAGACCAACGCCATTTTCTTGATCAAACTTAGGTTGGAAAGATAAATCATGTTCTATTTACAAATATCCAACTATTGAGTTGGTTGGAGGTGCTTCAAGGGCAAGGTTCCTCTATGGGGGAGGAAGATGATTTGGCTGCCCTTGATTCTTGACAACATTGCCTTGGTATGCATGATTATGAAATATCCTCCTTGGCATATCCTGATTAGGAGGATTAGACATAACTTGGGCCATTTCTCTTCTGAAGACCAGCAATTCATTTGCTAGCTTTTGCACCATTAGATCAGTGGTGGCTGAAGGGGAGTATTCAGAAGAAGGAGAAGATTTACCTCTATTTGGATCTCTTCTTATCTTTCCAACCAAGATAAGGTCATCTTCTATCTCAACAACCAAGTCTTGAGCAGTAGCAAGGTCTATGTGTCTAGCCCATCTCAGTAAGAAACTCACTTCAGGCAGCTGTGAGTTGATGAAGAAACACTTGAGATTCTGAGGTGTCAGCTAGGTGACCATGGGAATCCTGTGCCTTAGCTTGTCAAACTTGGCAATGAAGTCCCTCATAGGTTCATGGGGATCTTTATTCATCATGTGAGCTAGGCTAGCAAAGCATGCACATCTTATATAGGCTTGAACCTGGCTTCAAATTTATATTTGAGTGTGTCCCAATCAGTCACTGATCTGGCTTGCAGATGGTAGAACCAGTCTGTAACAACACCTTGTAGTGTCTCCATGAATAGCCTAACTACTATGTCTTCAAATTCCACTCTTATTACACCGCAAGCTATGCTGAAGGCTGCAATATGTTCATCAAGGTGAAATTTCCCATCCCTAAAGAACTTGGGGAAATTCTTTCTTGAGCTGCGTGGAAGTTCATGCAGGGGTAGAGTCAAATTGAGTGGGCCAAATGAGTTACCCCAAGGGCCTTGAGCCATGATTTGATTATGTAAAAGTGGGATCACAAATCTAGGTGAAGAATTGGTAGGCAAAGCTCTGCTAGCAGTAGAAAAAGAAGCTCTGCCTTGTGTTGGTGACCTGGTATCGCTAGGAGGAAAACTCCTAGTTCATTGAAGGTGAGGCTGTCGAGGAAATAAATCAAAATTAATCTGTTGCACCAACTCAAAAGTAGGGTCAAAAACACCTTGAGATTTTTGGATTTTTGTATAAAGTGGAGTTGCTAGATTGCAGGACAAAAATGGAAAAGAGAAGGATCTATTTCAGCTTGAAGCTTGAGACTTCAAACTGTGCACTCTTTCCTAGCAGCTCTGGTTTTGTAGACTAGATAATATAACAAAGATGGAGGAAGATGGTAAGGATATAATGATAATGGGTAAGACATGGAATGGAGTCACCAAAATATGTAATGGATAAGGGTATAATGATAATGGGTAAGACACAGGTGATGTTTCAATCTGAAACTTGAGGTTCCAAATTGCTCAAAATTACTGTGTCCCCAATAGAGTCGCCAAAAACTGTTGGATGAATATTTTGTCAACTAGCTAACTAGTGAGCAAAATAGTTCCTATCACGACAACATAGGGAGATTGGTCATCTAAGTGTGCAATTTTACTACATCAATAGGGTAAAAATCTCTCCTCACCCCAAGGGGAGGTTCCCTATTAAATATATAGAGGCTATATACACTATATATATAAGTAGAAAGTAAGACACAGGGGTGGGATAAGCCATCCATCTCTCTTCTTTTAGAGATGATGTTAACACACAAAGGAGAAAAATCCTAGTGGAAACACTGAAGGCACTTCTCTTCTTTTGGAAGTGTTCTTGTAGGGAACAACAAGATTTTCTTTTAGGTAGTAAAAGTAACTAGTGACAAAAGGGCACAGTAACCAGTAGGATGAAATAGAACACAAAGTTTCCACCTCAACTATTCAAAGAGTATAACACAAAGGATAATGGGGGCACAAAGTCATCCCAAAATCCTCAACACAGAAAGAAAAGAAAAACACACACTGAAAACAATTGTGAAAGCACAAAGTCTTCCCACAGTTGGCTTTGGGACACCTCCCTTATTACCTTCACTAATTATGCTTGTCAAATTAAATAAACAAGAACACATTTAGAAGATAGACATAAGAATAATCTTCTAAAATGATACAAGCCAAAACAACACAAACCCTGTAAACAACTTGCTTTCTCATTCAGATAGAATGAAATGAAATACAATCTGAGCTCAAAGTCTCAGTATTCGCCTTTCAATTGGGTCAAGTTTCAGTTCTGTATTGGTAAGATCTCTTTAAAACAATAAAAGAGATTACAATATATAACAACGAAAAAATACTTGGTGCTTTGTTTCATGGAATGACCCATGTTATGCATTCAATGCCTTGAATGCATTTTCAATTCTATCAGGGGGGCTGCATTGAAAATAGGTTAGTTGTCTTAACTATGGCATGTCATTTCATCCCATATGTCTTCTCTTGAGTTTGGATCATCTAGTTTGTCCACCTCTAATGTCTGTGCAGCTATCCATTTTGTCTTTACTCCAAGGGAGACCAACAGGGCACGCCTTCAATATTTTCAAGCTCAAATATCTACTTTGCAGACTGTTCCACCTATTGGAATAACTTTTGTGTAGATATTTTGGGCTTTTCCCTCTTTTTGCTTTTGTCCTTTCCAGCTTTGTCTCTTCTTGGAATTTAAGCTCTTGGGCTATCTTTTCATCCAGTCACTTGGTTCTTCCTTCAAGTTTCGTGCTTTATTTGAATTTCAATAGATATTCCCTTACTTTTAATTTGACATCTGTGGGGCCATCAATGGTCATTAGCCGCTTGAACTATGTTAAACCTTAAACCTTTGAACCCATTGAAAGGACATTGGTTCATTGGTTCATCAGTTCATTTTACCTCTTTTGTTCCATCACTTCTTGGTTCAATCATTTTTCTGCTCCTTAGTTGAACCATCCGTTGAACCACCTATTTGCTACTTCTTTCCTTGACTGAGGCTGCCTTTGAACCTTTGAACCCATGAACCATTGAACTTTGAACTCTTTTAGTTCAAGGTTCAATCAATTCATTGGTTCATCCTTTTTCCGTCACTTCCTTATTCTTTCTAATCTCTTTGATCTTCATCGCACTGGTTGAACCTTTGAACCTATGAACTCATCGAACCTTTTGGTTCAAGGTTCAACAGTTTAATCAGTTCATTCTTTTTATTTGGCTAAGTCCTTTTGATCTTTTTGAACCAAACGCGTTGAACCATTTTGTCATTGAACCTATTGAACCATTGAACCCGTTGAACCTTTGAACCAAAGTGGTTCAATGTTTCAACGATTCAATGGTTCAAGCCTTCTTCTCTTTGATAAGTGTTTTGAAGCCATTGAACCTTGAAGCGGTTGAACTTTGAACCTTGACAAATGCACTTAACTCTTGCTGATGACGTTGAACCTTTGAACCCATTGAACCCGTTGAACCAAAATGGTTCAAGGTTCAATAGTTCAATGGTTCAATCCTTACTTAGAAGCTTGCCAATGAACTCTTTTAGTTGAAGCAACTTTGAAATTGCCTAAGTGTTGAGAGCTTGCTTCTTTCCTACGGAGTCCATAGAAATCAACCTATGAAGCCTGTAGAACTTGGCCTGCAGAGTCCATAGATTTTCTTCTTGTAGAGTCCATAGATTCAAGCCTGCAGAGTCCTTAGATTTCTAAGAATATTGAAAAATGAGAAATTTGAATGCTCAGAACAAATTTTGAAAATGGAAGAGACAATTTTGGTCTTGCAGGGCCCAAAATAGTTCATATGTTGTCCCAAAAATGAGTGATATTTTTGGGGGACAACATAAATCATCCTTAATTGGTCCTATGTATTCTCCTATAGTGATTCTAGGTAGGTAGTAGGTTCATTATTTACTTTCCATAGTTTTACCATAATCTTAAAGTCAAATTCTTGTAATAGTATTATCCAACGACAAATTCTTCCTTATATCACTGGTATATTGATCAAATATCTGAGTGGATCATGGTATGTAATGGAAATAAATTTTTTTTCCAATAGATAATGTCTAAATTTATGCACCACATACAACATAAAAAGTGCCTCTCATTTTTTGGTAGAGTAATTTCTTTCTGCCTTCACCAATTTTCTACTTGCAAATGAAATTGGATGATATATGTTTTTGCAGGGTTGTGCTAACACTGCACTTATTAATATTATATAGACATCCAAATGAACATGGAATGAAGTCTTCCAATCCAAAAAAACTAGTATCAGGGCATCCAAAATATTATTTTTAAATTTTATAAATGATTCCTAACACTATGTTGACCAATCTAGTGGTTGGTTATACCACTTATTCAGTAAATCTTCTATTGGTTCACTTATGGCTACATAGTTTCTTATGAATCAATGGTGGTACACAGTATAAATTGAGATTTTACTAACCTCATTTTGTGTTTAGGGAAATGGTGGGTTTATGATAATTGTAGTTTTGAGTGGATATATATTTTTAGATTAAGAGAGATGTTAAGTTGGAGACATCTTTAGAACATTAGAATTAGTACCTAAACATGATCCTTAATCAATCCATACACCATACAATCATCAAGCTACGCTTCTAAAACTCATGTATAAAATCTCTTAATGTATTCACCATTACGTAGCTAAACACAATCGATGAATCTTTCAACTCAAAGGGCATAATTGTACACATAAAAATCCCATTCCGTAGTGAATGTAGCTTTTAGTTGATATTCAAGTGCTATTCATACCTGATGATATCTAGAAAATCCATTATTGAAGGAATATATCTCTTTTCCCATAATGCTTTCTAATATTTATTGGGTAAATGGTGTTGGAAAGAGATCACATAAACATGCCTTGTTCAAATATCTATAGTCAACATAAACGTGCATTTATCTAGTTTTATTGTTTTGAATTAATATAAGACTAATCCATTCCATGTCCTCTATAAGGGGTTATTATCCCCCCAACTATCATCTTATCCAGCTCAATTTTAAATTTTGTCTTAACATTAAGATTTAGTTGGTATGGTTATTTATGTAAAGATTTTATATCATCTTTTAATTAAATTTTCATAGTTCCAACCTCATCTTCGATTCCTTTTAGCTATGTGAATGTTCTTGGGAATAGATACTCAAATTCCCTTAGTAATTACAATATCTTTTCCACTTCTTATTTTACCAAGTTATTTCCCACTTTGGCCAATTTGGGATTGCTCTCTGTAGTTATGTTTTTTTTATTTTAAGTAGATGATAAAATATTGTGTTCTATATTTTACGATATCTATGAGTTTTCTCTCTCCTTCCTCAATATCTACTTTTATGTTTTCTAGTATTTCCTCCTCCTCTTCTTTCTCTTATTTTATGATATTTATACAATATACCATATTCTCCCATTATTATACCTTTCTATTTATTTACACATTATTTGGTAACTCTCTTATGATATTACCAATTTATTCCTAGTCATCCTTATGTTCTAATACTATTTATTTTATTTTTATTTTACTAAAATGTAGTTTTTTAGTAGAGACTTGCATGAATAAAAATATTTCTATCTTCTATAATGCTTGATAAACTCTAGTATTCAAATACGAAAAGATGTAAGTTATACAAAAATCCATTTGTAGGTCCTCCCATCTATTTGTTCCTTTTTACATCTCTTGATATATGTACCATGTTTTTGGAAATGAGTCTAATGTCTAGTAAATTAATTATATCCACAAATATCTGTCAGTTTCACCTTTTGCAATCCATATATTTTCATATTTTTTAATGTGTCTTCTTGGATTTATTGTTCTCAAATAGTGTTATATTTATAGAAAATAACTTTTTGAGTTAATAAACCTTGTATTAAGTAATAACCTAAAGGTTTTCCAACTTCAAATGTTGGATTTATGAGTGTTACACCACCTTATGGTAGTGATGTTTAACATGTCATCAATGTCCTTCAACATTATTTTTTCTTAGGGGAATACCCTTATCATTTGATGTAAGTAATCCTCAACAAACCCAATCCTAGTGCATTTGGGCAATTTTTTATTGGAAGCCTATTCTATGTGGTAATCCCTTCTTCTCTACGGTAACGGATTTTCTAATGTGATAGTGTTCTTCCCTCTACATGATATTTTACTCATATAACATACATTCCTTACTATTGTTTCAAGTGTCCCCTGTATCTATCCTTTAATTTCATCCTCTGAGGCTATTTTTACCTCTTCTTCTCCAAGTAATATTTCCCCCTCATCATTTGGTTCATGGTAATCTTATATTTTTAGATTTTTATTTAGTGTGTATACACTAGCAAGATCATCAAAGTTTTTATCCTTATTATCTGACCATAACTCCTCTGACCATGCAAATCTCATTCCTATTTCTAGTGGAAAGTGGACTACCAAGTCATTTTATTTTAATTTAATTTCTTCTTGTTTAGGGTTTAATGAACCATTACATTCAAAAAACCATTCTAAGTTTAACAAGGCTAGGTAGCTTGTATCATACATATCTATCACTTCAAAGTATATTTTTATTTTTATTCCCATTAGATTTACTTCCACAACTCTTAAGGTTTGAGTTGGGAAGCATGGTGTGTCATCCACCATGGAAATATCCTACCTTTTAACATGTAGCTATGGTTTACCAAGTATCTCCCATGTGTCATGCGGTAAGACATTTGTGTCTACGCAAGATCCAAGAATGTTTTCTTACCTCATGGCCATATATCTTGATATTGAATGGAATAGAAATTTTCTTCCACTTCCTACTCATTCTAAATATATTATTTTTATTTTTCCTCTAGTTTTTATTGATTATTTGTAATTTATGCTCTCTTTGTTACTTATTCCATTATTTATAGAATTATGATAATTTAATGACCAAATCCTATTTCTTAATTAGTTTCATCATTAGTTTTAAATGCCCAATTTGCTCTTCATTGAAATAGCTCATTTTGATCTGATATTTATCTTATTTATCTTATATTATTTTTATTCTTTTATCTACTATGCGGTCATGTTCATGTATATTGGGCTTTTCCCTTTAATTATTTATCTTTGATTATTATTAAGAATAAATAGTTAATTCCATTTCTTTCCATGTTTTCATTTCATTCTGAGTGGTTACTACTACCTTTAGTTTTGAATCATCATTAATAATATTGAGAGATTTATTCTACAGTCTCTCCTTCTGTTCTTTAACTATTTATTGACAATTTTTGATTTTATCAAACATAGATATATGTTGTAGTGGAGTTTATACAACAACTACAATCTTATCATCTCCTATTTATTGATGAACTTCATTACACTATCATTTTGTATTCTATCCTTTTGGTGGCTTCCTTAAATGTTTTGTCCCTTTTATTGGGGGAAATTATGCTAACTCCTTAGTATTTGTTCCATCAATATTATAGAATTATGCCACTTTAGGGTAAGAGAATGAGTCATGCATTCTTTTTTAGTGATAAAGTCCACATTCTGTCTATAATTATTCAACATAATTTTTAGTAATATGTCCCACTTTATGAATTTATACCATGTTGGTAGGAGTCTCTATTGATTATAACCTTTCTTATAATTTTGATTATACCATCTCACCCTTTGGTAATTTCTCTATCCTTTGTAGAATCCTCCCATATGTCCTCCCTGGCCACCTCCTCTATACCCACCTTAGTTGCTATGATAATATTGTGGTTGGTTATTTTGGGATTGAAAATATTGAATTGTGAGAGGTGTTTGATATTTATGACCTAGGTGTGGCATATTAGTGTTGCCCATATGTAATTATAGCGGTGAGATTTGCTGAACTACTACCACTCTTCTCTAATTAGTATCTTATGCATCCACTAATGTGTTTATGGCAAGGTATGTGTGATTATAGTTTTTAAAAGATGCATAATTAGTGAAATACTTTAATTGATTCATGGGTAGAGCCACTTCCATCATTGGGCATAATTATTGAGGATGTTGATCTTATACCCTATATATTTCACAATACATCTTCTCCCCATATATTGCTTGTTGAATTATAGGTGTCTATGGTGATCTTATGGATACTACTCTTTTCACTATATCATTATGAGGTAATTCTATCCTAGAGTGTCCTTACACACAAGTGCTGCACCATATTATTTTATGTGGTGGGGTATTCTTAGTTTGTAGTGATCTAAACTCATCACCCTTCATCTGTATTTCTTAGTTTAGCCTTAACTATTCTAAATCCAACTTTAATATTTCTACAATATCTTTCAATGATTTATATGTGTCCTGTATACATGACTAAGATTTAAGCCATGATGCCATCTCCTACATTTACACAAATGTATCAAAAAACTTTCCATCCATATCTGCTTTGAGGCATGGGATCAGGTTAGAAATAAACCATTCAATAATTTATTTTTTATTTAATGGTTCCTCTAGTTTCTACACTATCAATTTAAATCTTTGATATTAGTATTTGACTATCTCTTTATCCTTTTGGTATTGATTTCCTCATCTTATTGATACTGTCAGTCATAATGTCTAGGTAGTGAAAATATCCTTTAAAGGATTTCTTTACATGAACCCATGCAATTGCATGGATGGAATAAGTTTTCATATACCATTTAAGGGCATCATCCCTTAGTGTTTCAATGAATTTGAATACCATCATCTTCTCATTAGTAATATTATGACTCCTACAATATGAGTCTAATATGAACAAGTATTCTCTCACATCTTTTGTATCTTTTTTGAATAGTGGAAACTTAATTCTATTTCCTAATGTTAGATTTCTTAGGTGGTGTGTGAATAACGTTAATATTGTTGTTACCTCTATTTATCAAATTTTTTGAAGTACTTGACCTTGTAGTAATACTAAAACTTTAGTGTTTTTAATCTTTTTGTTGTTTAACCAATTTTTGGTTATGTCCCTTATCTCTTTTATGTTCCTAAAACTTTTGCCTGAGATTTTACAAATTATATTATATTCTCAATCTCTTCACTAAAAGTTTGATATTTATCTGCTAATTCTTTTCCAATATATATCTCTTCATCTAATAAATGGACATTTGCATCTAATATCAAGTGGCAAAGGGATGGTGATTGGCCCAAAGGGTTCTTTTCCTCTTGGGTCCTCTTGCGGTTTGGGCTTGGGGGTTGTGTCACTTTGAGTTCATGATTCATTATATTATATCTCTAACTAATTTTATTCTTTAATGTTTTCACTAACCAATCTCCCTTTGATTAATTTATCTTCTTCATCTCTATGTTGTGTAAATCTAGTATGATTACTAACACTTATTTATAAATTCTATTTCTTAACCACTTTCAACACTCCTTTACACATCTCTTTTCTTTTCTACATTATCTGTTTAACTTTTTTCTTGATTACATCTTGTCAAACACTTGTGCCAACCTTGAATGATTTTGTTGACCTTAGTTTCTGGGTTAGATGTAAGTGTCTTGTATAGTTGGAACAAGATGCGGCCACCTGAATGCTTCTAGGATTTTTGTCACCTTCACTTTGATGCATTCAAATTTGGGTCATGGACTATCGTTCCTTGTCAAATAGTAAAACCTTAGTTCTTCCTTCCTCATAGTGGCTATGGGAAAAATTGGTTAGTGGGCACATGGTGTTGAGCTACCCAAAATACCCCTATACCAGTGAGTGGTGTATACATATCTAATACTCTATAGAGGGTCTTAGACTTATGTAGTTATCCCCTATGTGTTGGCTTGTATGTGAATCATGCAATATATAAAAAACAAGTACAATAGTGACCTAGATTTTAAATTGTAAAATAGGCCTATTGGGTTTATGCTTCACCACTATAGACTTGTTTATGTGTTGTTCCTATGAGTGATATGAAAATAAGAGAAAATAAGAAAGCTTTGATTTATTGAATGATTGATAGAATGCTTTTGATAAGTTACCTTAGTCTGTGCTAGGTGATGAATGAATAAGGGTTGATATTATATTTATACCAATCCATTTGGAGAAATAACTTGAATGAATGCACTTGGGATGACCATTAGGATATGTTTCATTTGAAAATTATATGACTTTAGGGCACTATACACTTACGTCAGAGTAGGAAACCTGTGTCAACGTAGGTGTATGTCTTGGATGCAAATGTTCAGAGAGCAAGAAAATAGGTACAAGATCAAAAATTGTAGAGGCATAATATAAGTAGGTTTTAAGTATTTTGCGAAAGATATAATGCTTGAGTCATCAACATAATATTGGTCAGAATAAAATATAGGCTAAGGGGCACCAAATAGTAGATACATGACTTGTAGAAGTAATAAAGATTTAGAACTAAGAGGAACAACCAAGATCTAATTTTTCTAAATGTGCAAGATTGAGATGCTATATAATTCATAAATAGTGTCTACATTTTATTTCCCCCCTTTAATCTAGTAATGAAATTGCTAGTTTAAAATAAAGGAATGTGTACCTAGGTGTGTATAACACACCTTGCCTTTGATTGAATCCATATGAGTGATTTTTTGGTGACTAACCTACAACCAAGATAATGTTACAATACATAATCAATGCATATATATGAAATTGAATTTTTTTGAAATAATTAAAATTGAAAGAGCAAGGTTTAAGAGTACACCTGTGTATTGATGAAAACATCCTGCCTATTGGTAACTTGATTTAAAATACGTGTCATTATGAATCATTAAAACTAAGATTAGGATAAATATGTAAATCTGGAAAGTGCATATATCTAATGAAATAGATAGAGAGAGATAGGAGAGAAAATACCCCAAACCTTAGATCGAAGATGAATTGCCACCTAGTAGTTGAGACTAGCTCAACCGTGTGACCCAATCATACTTATAACCTAGTGAGAATGAGTGAATCAAGTCAAATCACACTACCAAACTAGTGAGGCTAGATGATAAAATAAGTCCAACCTAAAAACTTGGGAAGATTGAGTGATTTAATCATCTCAACCATACCAAAATGTGAACTAACTAATGTAGTAGATTGGCTCAATATAGTTCATAAAAATTGAACTTGGTGGGTGGTGACAGTCCTTAAAGTATTATGAATCTAAAACTGATTTGATTTTGTAATATTAGATGCATATTGCATAACATATGCACCTTAGATATGTCTCATGTTGAAATAGTGTATAACAATGATACCAATGTATAGAATTCTACCACAAATATGTATTTGAATCATATAATTATGTGTTTTGAGTAATTTAGAAATTGTTTAAGTGTGGAGAACATGTTCTTAAAGCATGCCCCCACTATATATAGAGAAACCTGAAAATTGATATAAGTGCCAATATAGAGAACATGTTTCCAAAACATGTCCTCGCTATAATCTGGAGATGTTGAATACTGAATAAGTGTAGAGAACATGTTTCCAAAACATGCCCCAACTATATATCTAAAATTATGAATTTGTAGAAGCCATACCTCTATGACATGCCCCCACTAATATTGTCACATCTTGATTTCACCCTATGCTCAATAAACTTTTAATCTATTGATTAGTATGGTTAATGTCTAATTATTATTGCTTTGATTTTGAGCTTTATGTCACATATTGAAATGGGATAGTAACACTGTTGATTACGATACATGATGTGATAATTGTAAATTATACTTTGGATATGTATTTATTAGTTTTCACATCATTGGTGACATTTATGATGACTCAGACTAACTACCTACTTGTTGTGAGGTAGATGTTGGATAGGTCCTACCCTTAGAGAACATCATCGAAGAGGATCAACTAAATGGAGTGTTTGGGGGAATATCATTGAGAAATTCTAGTGGCACTACACACACGCACAATAGATATCAAAGGATATTTGCATAAAAATGTTAGTGTGTATTACTTGTGATAATTTATGTGTGTAGAATTAATGTTAGTATGCATTATATTTCTTTTCTAATTGATTTTATTTTTAAATATTAAATTGAATAACAAATATTAATGCTAATAGATATAATAATTATGGGAATATTTAACTTTTAAATTGAAAAAAGGTAGTTAATGACATAATTATCCTCATAAAGATTATTTTCCTTAAAATTAGAATTATGCATAAAATTTACTTAGAAATTAAGAAAATAGATTTTAATATTACTTAGTTGAATTAACATGTTTTGATGTTAGTTTGATAAACTAAAGTGAAAGAAAAGAAATTAATAAAAGTTAATAAAGTTGGAAGTTGAGTTAAATGCAACCTTGAATACCCATGCATGGATATATTTGAAATTTAAGAAATGGTTTTTTATAATTATGAGTCAACTTAATTTCTTTTTTTAGAACAAGGTAAGATGGCATAGTAAACTAAAATTGCATAGGAGATTTACATGCAGAGGTTAAATAAATAAAATATAAATTAGCATGCATAGGAGCACTGACTTTAGAAGAGAAAGAAGTCTTATAAATAAAGAAGAATGTTTAGAGAAATATGTTGGAGAATCCAAGAACAACACACCTTGTTCTGATCCCACTTGTTAGGATCTTACTCCTCAGAAAGAGCATAATATGATTACCAAATACAAGCAATTAAACATGCGAAATTATCCAAAAGTACAAGTAACTAGAATTCACAAATGACACAGAATATGAGAGACAATATACTATCTTGTATTAATACTTGTACAAAAAATAATACAATAAAGAGATGCCACACTCTTCCACCTTACAGAGGCTTGCCACACCTCAAGTGTACAGTAATTATTTTTCAAAACACTCTCCTATCAAAAATGGTCCCAACACACAACTCACACACATAATTGGTGTTCACCTCTCCAACCAGTCAGTAATAACCCTACCAGTACATCAAGCACTCTAAAGTACTTCAAGTAGATCTCCCATGAACCTACAACCTGCAATTCAACAGACTATACTTACACATGTAGATCTCCTATGAGCTTGCAACAACCTGTAACTCAATGATCTTACAATGGAAGGATCTTCCTTGCCTTCCTTTCTAGCTCATAATACAAATACATGCCAATGGGTCTATAAATAGATCCTAAACTTAAACAATAACTTAGACTCTTAGTTTACTAATAATAGACACATAGCTCAAGACTCGAAATAGCCTTTACATGCAAACACTCAATTCAATAAACTAACTGTTCATGCAACGAACAGTTCTAGAACACACAGGTGACCAACGTCGGTCCCTGTCTAACTGGTGCTGACCAACATCGGCCGACTCCCTATCGACGCCGATTGCCTTCTACATGCATCTTGACTGATGTCAATCATATTGCCGATGCCGGTATTTTTGGAACTTTAGCAACCTCCTCTTCATCTACATAGTTGAAGCTTTTAGCTCCACAACCTAACAATCTCCCACTTGGAGATAAATAGCTGCAACTGTACCTATACCTGTACATCATCTAGTTTGTTCCTTAGCTCTGTATCCCTCTTCAAGATCACTCTCGAAGACCAACTACCACAAATCTTGTGGTGCAACTCTGTCATCCAAATCACTTGCCACATCCACATCTACAAACCCATGTAGAAACTAACTTGACCCTGCATAGCATGTGCACCTGCTGCTAGTCCCTCTAAGAATCCACTGAATTACCCTCCAATGCTTCTTTCCCGAATTGGGTCCTAACTTGTGACAACTCCCACTACTTGGGAAAACTCAGGTCTAGTACATACCATGTACTCAACCTCATTATGTGAATCAAGACACTGTTCTGTGAATTGTCCAACCATTGGCGTGCTAATCGGTCTCACACAATCATCCTAAAATAAAGTCAACCTGTGACCTTCCATGTCTCTAGAACACACTCATGCTAAAGAATCTTGCTGCTCCCAGATTCCTCATGACACACCTCTGAACTAGCTTTACCTTTAGTTCAGCAACTCCCTGTATATGTAACCCTGCAACAAGCACATCATATAGTAATAGGATAATGTAGCTAATATTATCCAACCTGGTAAAGAGAAACACAATGATCAAACCTCCATTGCCCTGCAGCTTATTCAAGACCATACACCTTGGCCTTCTGTCTCACATGCCCATTTTCACTCTTCTTCATCCTGAACATTCATTCATCTCTCAGTGCTTTCTTCCAGCTGGCAACTCCACCAAAAACACCTGTTTGGTTCTCCTCCAAGGAATCACATCCTTCATCCATGCCAAGCTCCCACTATTTTCTGGATCTACCTGCTCTGCTTCTTTAATAACTTTTTGGTTCTTTACCATAAGTGAGCAATAAGTAGTGTAAAGAAGGGAAATGATGAATTTGAGGCTTACATATCCTTTAAGTCCTCCATATGGGTGCTTGAGACTCCTTGACAGCTTGTTGTCCACCCAAAATCCGTCTCAATGATCGATGCCGGTCACATCTCAGTCTGCACTTGATCGATGTCGGTTCCCTGTGACTGCCTCATCACCAACGTCAGTTTTCCCTTGCCGACATTGATTTATCTGTCCCTGAGTCACCAATGTCAGGCTGCACATAGCCGACATCGGTCCCTGTCTGGACGTCGACGGTTGTTTTCTAGCCGACGTCGGTCTCTATGTTTTTCTTGTGAGAACTGACTTCTACCTACGAGCTCCTTTTGGATCAAACCCTTGTCCAAATCACCCTTGCTCTGCTCAGAATTCTTCTACCCCTTGTGCTAAACTCTGTCCGTTACCTTCTCCTTGAAAACCAAGGCTTTCCTACTCTTGTCATGAACATCAGATTCCTCAAGAAACGTCACCTTCTTCTTCTGCATATAGAAATCTCGATCTATGCTCTTCAAATCTGAAAGCATACCCTTTGAATCAAGAACATGCATCTCCTTCTTATTCATGTGACCAAGCCTATTAAGCCACACCTTTGAATCTATAGCTGAAGTAGATAACCCAGAAAGAGAATCAGTAATACAAGTAGATAGATAAAGCGTACCTAATTTCTTACCTCTTGCTACAACAAGTGCACCCTTGGTAACCTTCCAAGAGTCCACTGTGAGAGTTACTGTGCAACCCTCATCACCCAAACTTCTTACAAAAATTAAATTCTGCTCCAAAACTGGGACATGCATGACCTCCTTCAACACCCATGTGTTACCTGTCTGCAATTTCAGCTTCACTTTCCCTTTGCCAACCATCTGACAAGGCTTACCATCCCCTAAACAAATTTCTCCAAAGTCTCCTTGGACATACTCATGAAAAAATTCCCTATTTGGGGATGCATGAAAAGAGGCACCCGAATCTAAAACCCAAGATTCTACTTTATCCAAAGAACATACCAGAGCATCCCGTGCAACGAACTCTGCAACATCTGCTTCTTCTTCATGTTCTTCATACTGATCTTCACCAAACCAACAATCTCTCTTTAAGTGCCCTTGCTTTCCACATTTCCAGCAGATTATTCTGCCATACTTGGACTTGGATCTCCTGCCATTAAACTTCTCCATTCATAGCTTACTGTCTTCTACCATTGCTCTACTCCCACTCAAACAGAAACCCCTGTGAGTAACCTGTAATCAACACACACTAACCAGATCTAATCCAACCTGTTAGTATCCCAACCTAAAAGCTCTGATACCAGTTGTTGGGAAATCCAAGAATAACACACCTTGTTCTAATCCCACTTTTTAGGATCTTGCTCCTCAGAAAGAGCACAATATGATTACCAAATACAAGCAATTAAACATGCGAAATTATCTAGAAGTACAAGTAACTAGAATTCACAAATGACATAGAATATGAGAGACAATACACTATCTTGTATTAATACTTGTACAAAAAAGAATACAATAAAGAGACACCACACTCTTCCACCTTATAGAGGCTTGCCACACCTCAAGTGTATAGTAATTCTTCTTCAAAACACTCTCTTACCAAAAATGGTCCCAACACACAACTCACACACATAATTGGTGTTCACCTCTCCAACCAGTCAGTAATAATCCTATCAGTACATCAAGCACTCTAAAGTACTTCAAGTAGATCTCCCATGAACCTGCAACCTGCTATTCAATAGACCATACTTACACATGTAGATCTCCTATGAGCTTGCAACAACCTACAACTCAATGATCTTACAATGGAAGGATCTTCCTTGCCTTCCTTTCTAGCTCATAATAACAATACATGCCAATGGGTCTATAAATTTGTCCCAGACTTAAACAATAACTTAGACTCTTAGTTTACTAATAATAGACACGCAGCTCAAGACTCAAAATAGCCTTTACATGCAAACACTCAGTTCAATAAACTAACTGTTAATGCAATGAATAGTTTTGGAACACACATGCGACCGACGTCGGTCCCTGTCTAACTGGTGCTGACTGATGTCGACTGACTCCCTGTCGACGCCAGTTTCCTTCTGCATTCATCTTGACCGACGTCGGTCATACTGCTGACGCCGGTACTTCTGGAACTTTAGCAACCTCCTCTTCGTCTGCATAGTTGAAGCTTTTAGCTCCACAACCTAACAAAATACACAGGGACAGAGAGAGAGAAGATAGGAGAGAAAAAAGAAAATAGAAGAGATAGGCAAAGTCTTTAGAAATTACCTAGATTGGTTTTGTATTTAACTATGACCTGCAACTATTTGTTTCCTAGTTTGCATGTATTTTAGCCCTGCATCTTATCTTTTAGCTTGAAAAATGTGTTAAGTATTGTGATTGCATATTATTTTGTTAAGGTAACAATTAAAGTGCTTGAACCAATATATTAAAATAATAGTTTTGCATTCCATATTACAAGTTAGCATCTTATATAGATAACGTATAAAATAAATCCATGTTTAAATTCATAATAGCCTAGTCTCTTAATTAAGGCCGAGTTTTCATATATGTGGCATTTTATATTCCAGCCATTGTGTTTAAAAGGAAAAGCTATATATATTGGATTGTGTAATAGATTGAAACATCAGCGTAAATGCTATAATTATAATCGTTGTTTGTAAATAGCTAAAGCTAAGTCACCCAGTTGAAATCATAGAAGTCTGATTTAAAATATCCAACCATTAATTGGGTATTATTGGGGCATGATTTTAAATAGTTGAGTATATAATTTATAAAGCCAAGTCACAATGTTAAATGCCCTATCACAAAGTAAAATGCCAAGCTATTACATAGAAAGTTTACCTCTAAACATGAAGCATTGAATTTTAATAAGCTGTGTACTTTTTAAACACTATTCTATATATATTAAAATGCCTTTTCATTTATTGGAAAACTTAGATGAATTATTGGAAATCACAGATATATAATTATAAATCATAGATGTATATAGGGAATAAATTGCTAAGGTGAATAGAGCTATGTATATAAACAAGCTAAGCTATATAAGTGAAACACCATGTCTAAATGTAAATTGTAGAAGTCATATAATTCATAGAAGTCCTTGAGGTAAGTCACATAAGTTAATAAGTATTTTTTAGAAATCTATTAATAATTACTGAGTCTTTGGTAAATGCTAGGTTTACTCATTAAAATGCTAAGATTAGTATTTTTAAAATGCCAATCAGTTTATATTATGTCAAGTCTCCAACATCCAATGCCTAGTCATAGATTTTGAAATGTTGAACCTTTATATATATTTAAAGGAAATTACGGTTTATATATTTTAAATTGTTGAAATCATTGAATTTATTTCAAAAACCACTGAGTTTATAAAGTAGAGTCATGCATTTAAATAATCTGAAAGCAGCTAGTAAAATCATAGAAGTCTATCTTTGAATCCCTAGTCTTTAAGTAAAGATTACCAAGTTAAGCTATTGAAATGCCTTGTCTTAATATGTTGTATATTTAATTAAAAAGCTAGGTAATGGAATTATTACTGAAGTGTTGAGTCTTAAAAATAAATCAATGAGGTTATAGATAGAAGTCATTGAGCCAAAATTGCATAGCTGAGCATATAACCTAAAACACTGAGTTTGTATGTTTATAATCACTGGATTCAGTAGATGGGATTGCAAATTTATACTTCTACATTCTCATTTTAGAAACCATGAATCTTTATTTAATAATTTCTGAGTCAATAAAAATTTAAATGCTAAACATTGAAGAAAATAAAATGCGAGTCTTTGATAAAGATGCTAAGACATGTATTTAAAACACAACATTGGCGCTACTACCTGGTGATCTTTTATTGGCTGAAAATAATTTATCAAGTCTTGTTATAAATACACAAAGTCCCTTTTGATAATGTTGAGTTGTAAATGTAGAAAATTATGTTTTTAATATAAAAATATGAGTTATTAAATCATTGGGTTTTTAAAATAGTTGGATGAATATATTATAAATCACCTAGCTTTAAATTAAAATGCTTAGTCAAATATTATATTATTGTCGATTCTTTTTGATAAAAGAAAATTATGTCTCCTCTTTTTTTTGAAAGATAGAATGTTCGGTGGAACTTTATTTTGCCTTGGATAATTGTATTTTAGTTTGAGTGTGATTATCATTATAAAATTGGTTAAATTGGCAAATAGGAATATTAAAGTGTATTGTGAGGTTTAATATTATAAATTGGGTATTAAGGTATCCATTTCATAGTCATATCCATATTAGCTAGAAATAATGGGCTTTTAGATAATAGATTGATTAATGTAACAATATTAAAAGATAATATGCCCATATGGTATATATTTTGTGGCATATTGAGATGTCTATAAAAGTGAATATGACTGTTGAGACTTTGAAATCCATTGTTGAATTCTTATTAAGTATTTTTGAAGCAACTAAAGAGTATAAGGGTATTCATATGGAAATTATGTATACATGGACTTGGATATTCATTTGATTATGTAACTTCATAGGAATTTAGATATATTACCTTTATTTAAAGCAGTAGATTGATAAAAAGAATACAAGAGATCTAGGAAACATGAACTTCAACCATGTAAATACTGACCCTTAAGTTAAGTTCCTACAAAGTTTAATTTGATTTATAGTTATCCTATAATTGGTAACTGTTGAAGATTAAAAGTTTGTAATTTTTTTAGAGTATGTATATGTGAAAATGGTTAGACCTATATAGAGTTATACAATATGAAAGGTACTTAGATGGTACATATTGTATTTGTGATATCTAGACCCATACTTACATAATTATTTATATGTTATTTGTTACTTGAATAATATGTGTTGTAGCATTGGGTAGAATATCATTATGCGTACATAAAATCTTGATAGTGCAAATGAATGTTAAGATAGAACTATATGCATTGTATGACTTATTTGTTATAGTTATGCTTGCTTGAATATGAGCACTTGTTTCTATGTTTCTATGACTACTTAGTATGACTGATTATGGGAAAATTGATAGTTGTACCTTATAACCCTAAAATAAGATGATATGGGCTATCTTGAGGTGTATTTAGTCAAATATTATTGTAGTAAAAGTAGTCTATAGTTATTGTGTGTTTTATTTGGTTGGTATAAATAGTGGTCATTATTTCTAGTTTGGGATTGATTTTAATGTAAGACTCATTCATGCATGGATGATTATGTGTATATCTTGATTTCTCAATGTTTAGTTTGTGATGTGATATTATTGTATGGAAGATGTAATCTGTATGAGTATTTGAGTTATATATTATGTCATATATGAAATCATATTGATGATACTAATAGGTAGTGAGACAGATTCCACAAACTTAAGTAGTAGCATCAATAGATAATCTAATCAAGTGGTGTGTTATGAAATTGATAGATCTAAAATGATCATATAAAAACTTTGATCAAAGTAATGTTATATACATTATCTTTCATATGTCTGATTTTCATGCTATGAAATATCATGTTAGAATATATTTCTTTATGGTATACTATATATTTTTATAAATTTTACAACACACAGGGTAATAACATGTCTCATTGGATTCTCACACCGTTCTATCTACTTATCCATGAAGGGAGGGCCATTTATTAATAGGCAATTATGTAGGGTATCATTGGTCTGTGGTTAGTGTGGTAAAGCACTTCGATGATGCTCTTCCTCCTCCACTATAATACTACTTGGAGATGACACTTAAGATTATCAATGATACATGAGTTGGTTCAATTTGAGCTTTAGAGAGCTTGGTATATGTTATTATATTATGCTATATGCCTGAAGGAATGTAATTGTATTATGTACTTGTATATTTGATTAGAAAATGTTGTATTATTAGACTAGCTATAGTTGTGTCCTATTTTATTTACTTTCTGTGAAATTGTATAAGATTTATATTGTATGCAGTATTTAAATTAGAAGTGCTATTGTTCTTAATTATGATTTAGATATGTTGTATTGTTTTATTCCATGAAATAATTGATAAGTTATTTGTTTTAATTTTTTTTTTGCATTTTATTAAGTACAACTTGAGAGGTTGTTACATTTGGTATTAGAGCTGTGGCTCAAACTCTAAGACCTAATGAGTCCATTAGTGTTTTCGTATCTTTCTGCTTATCAGAATGGAGAATTGTGAATATGTGTTTGGTACATTGAGTGTGTACCTTAGAGAACTAGTACCCCCTTAGGAGAGTTGTTAAAGGGTTTGGTCTATTGAGTGTCTTATCAGTGATGGTTGTGTAAGGTGTTGGGTAGTAAGTACATAGCTTAGATCATGAGTTGTGAACAAGAGTTTCCTATGATGTTTTCAATCTTTAGATTAAACACCTTGAGTGTGATTATATATTTCTTAAATCACCTTCACCATTTATGTTTTGTGTTGTGAGTGTATTAAAGACATGGAGTGCTTCTTACTTATGTAAATATGCATTAGTTATATGTCTTAACATAGATCCTAGGAATGAGAATCCTATAAGACCATTCTAGTTTGGTACCACTTAGTGCGGTGGGAATTTTTTTATAGTTGAATGTAGATGTCTTGATTGTGTATTCCTTTATGTTAAGAGTGTGATATTTATATTAGCATCCTTATATTTATAGACTTGATAAGAGGTGTCTTCTCTCTTAGTTAGCTTAGAGGTGAGTTGTTATGTTATCACTCTTCTCTTACACCCTTTTTAGCTATCAAGAAGATTCATATATTTAGGATGTTGATTTAGAGTTTCTTTAGGTGAAAACTTATTTTTGAATTGTTGTTTTATTCCCTTGAATTTTTAGGATAGTGTTTAATACTTCTCATTAAGAAAATTTGTAGGATTGAATGGATTGATGCATCTTTGTGGAAGTAGGTGATCATACTATACTTACAAGTTTGGTAAGTGAATAGTTATTGGAAACTTGGATTGTGATGTTTCCTTCTACCATGTGAAGGTATGTAAGAAGTTTTGGTTTATGGGATGTTAGTTATCTACTTTCTATGTGTGACTTTTGAGAGTCACTATTTTATCTAACTTATGAACTAGACTACAAGGAGTGGCTAACATTGAATTTATATTAACACTAGTTAATTATAACTATTATGTTATTATATACCTTTGTTTAGAATAATAGTATTCTATTTTTGAAGCATGTTATTTTGAAGAGTAATACATGTACCTTTTGTTGGGAGCAAGTAAGGTATAAGATGTGCAGAACATCTTCTTAGTCTAAGAGGGTTGAAATAATTTTTTTTAATCGTGTGTGTTAGTCATGCAAGCATGGAGACATTGTCTCGCTTATAAAGTTGTAGGGATGGTATGATCCTTAACCTTTGTATGTTATGGTATTATTTCCTTTTACTATGAATACAAAACTATAGGTTAAGTTTTAGAATATGATACTAGATATGTTTGATGAGTAACAACTTAATTCAATTTCAGGATGATTGTATAATTTATCTTATGTGTATGTTAATATGTATGAAATATTTTAGCATATAGTATTGATTTTTATGATCTATTAGGATGGATTTGTGAACTTTGTGCACTTTTTGAAGATCATCCAGTTGTGGAGACCTGAGGGATGATTGGTGAAATAGTAATGTGAGTTCTAAGTGATAGGATGGAATCTTACTTAGCCTCACATTGATTTAGTTGTTACTAATTCAATAGATGGACTTGTCAAATCTAAGATTTGATAGGAGGAACTTGTCAAATTCAGTTGTATTATTATTTGTTTTGAATTTTGTGATGATCTCATGTGTTGTTGAGTTAGTAGTGAAAATTTTATTGAGTTATTAGAATTTTATTATGATTCTAAACCTCAAAGTGGTCATGATAGAACCAATTACGATAAATTGACTTTCAAAAAACTTGTTTATAGATTAGGAAATGTCAAAGAGTAGGGTCTTATGGGACTAATTCTCTAAGATTAATGATTATTAGAAGATCTAGTATGAGTTCATCAAGTAAATTTTGCATTGGTTGGCATGATTTGATCCTTAATACTATGTGTTTATGTTGTTAAAACATTGTTTATTAATTAGAAATTTTGTTTAAATAAGTGTCATTGGGACAATGACTAATTTTAGGGGGGAGGATGTCATAAACCAATTTCACCCTATGCCAAATAAACCTTTAATCTATTGATTAGTATGGTTAATGTCTGATTATTATTGCTTTGACCTTAATCTTTATGTCACATACTGAAATGGGATAGTAATATTGTTGATTAAAATACATGATGCAATAATTGTATATTATATTTTGGATATGTATTTGTTAGTTTTTGCATCATTGGTGACATTTATGATGACTCAGACTAATTATTTACTTGTTGCGAGGTGGATGCAAGAGAGGTCCTACCCTCAGAGCTTGAAGAGGGAGAGCATCATCAGAGAGGATCGACTAAATGGAGCAATTAAGGAAATCTTAGTGAGAAATGATAGTGGACCTTCACACATGCATATTAGATATTAAAGGATATTTATGTAAAAACATAAGTGCATATTGCTTGTGATAAATTGTGTGTATGGAATTAATGTTAGTATGCATTAGATTTATTTTCTAATTGATTTGATTTTTGAATAATAAAATGGATAATGAATATTAATGCTAATAGATATAATAATTATAGAAATAATTATCTTTCAAATAAAAAAAGGGCCATTAATGACATATTATCCTTATAAATTTTATTTTCCTTAAAATTAGAATTATGCATGAAATTTACTTGAAAATTAAGAAAATAGATGTTAATAGTATTTAGTTGAATTAACATGTTTTGATGTTAGTTTGATAAACTAAAGTGAAAAAAAATAAATTAATGGAAATTAAGAAAGTTAGAAGTTGAGTTAAATGCAACCTTAAAAACCCATGCAAGAATTTATTTGAAAATTAATAAATAGTTTTTTGTAATTATTGAGTCAACTTAAGTTATTTTTTTTAGAGCAAGGGAAGATGTTGTAGTAAACTAAAATTGCATGTGATGAAGATAAATTTAGATGAGGAGATTTGCATGCAGGGGTTAAATAAATAAAATAGAAATTTGCATGCAAAGGAGGAACACTGAATTTAGAAGAGAAAGAAGGCTTATAAATAAAGATGAATATTTGGAGAAATACATAGGGACAGAGAGAGAAGGATAGTGAAGAAGAAAGAAAATAGAAGAGATAGACAAAGTCTTCAGCTATTATCCAAGTTGGTTTTGTATTTAACTGTGACCTGTGATAATTTGTATCCTAGTTTACATGTATTTTATCCTTGCATCTTGTCTTTTAGCCTGTAAACTGTGTTGAGTATTGTGATCACATATTATTTTATGAAGGCAATGATTAAAGTGTTTGAACCAACCTATTAAAATAATAGTGCTGCATTTCATATTACAAGTTAGCATCTTAGATAGAAGGTGTCTCAAATGAATCCATTTTTAAATTCATAATATTATGTGTCACTTAGTTAAGGTTGAGTTATCATAAATGTGGTGTGCTATATTCTAGCCATTATGTTTAAAAGGAAAAGAAATATATATATATATAATTTGGACTACAAAATAGATTGAAATGCCAGCCTAAATTTGAAAGGCTATAATTATAACCACTATTTGCATATATAATTTGGACTACAAAATAGATTGAAATGCCAGCCTAAATTTGAAAGGCTATAATTAAAACCACTATTTGCAAATAGCTAAAGCTAAGTCACCAAGTTGAAATTGTAGAAGTCTGATTTAAAATAACCAACCATTAATTGGGTATTACTAGGGCATGATTTTAAATAGCAGAAACATAAAATTTGTAAAGCTAGGTCACAATGTCAAACACCCTATCACCAAATAAAACACCAAACTATTACATAGAAAGGTGGCCTTTAAATGTGAAGCATTAAATTTTAATAAGTTGTGTACTTTTGAAACACCATTTTTATATATATTGAAACTCCATTTTATTTATTGAAAAATATAGATGTATTATTAGAAATTGCAAAAATAAATCATACATGTTTATAGGGAATAAAATGTTGAGGTGAATAAAGTTGTGTATATGAACAAGCTGAGCCATATAAGTGAAATGCCATGTTTAAATGTAAATCACAAAAGTCATTATTCAATTCGTAGAAGTCTTTGAGGTAAGTTGCAGAAGTCAATAATTATTTTGCATAAGTTTATTAACAATTACTGAGTCCTTTGGTAAATGCCAGGTCAACTCATTACAATGCTAAGATTAGTATTTTTTAAATGCCAATCATTTTATATTATGCCAAGTCTCCAACATCTAAGGCCTAGTCATAGATTTTGAAACATTGAACCTTTATATATATATTTAAAGCAAATTACGGTTTATATATTTTAAATTACTGAAAACATTGAATTTATTTTGAAAGCACTAAGTTTAGAAAGTAGAGTCATGCATTTAAATAAGCTGAAGGCTACTAGTAAAATCATAGAAGTCTATCTTTAAATTCCTAGTCTTTAAATAAAGTTTTCCAAGTCAAGATATTGAAACACCTTGTCTTAATACACTATCTTTTCAATTAAAAAAAAGGTAATAGAATTAATGTTGAAATGTTGAGTCTCAAAAATAAATTGGTGAGGTTATAGATAGAAGTCACCAAGTCAAAATTGCATGGATGAGCATATGGCCTAAAACACTGAGTTTGTATTTTTATAATCACTGGAGCTGGCAGAATGGGATTAAAAATTTATACTGTTGTGTTCTCATTTATAAACCATGAATCTTTATTTAATAATTATGGAGTCAATAAAAATTTGAATGTTGAACATTGAAGAAAATAAAATATGAGTCTTTGATAAAGATGCCAAGACATGCATTTAAAATGTAGTATTGGTGCTGCTACCTGGTGATAGTTTATTGGCTAAAAATAATTTGTCAAGTCTCGTTGTAAATACACAAAGTCCTTTCTGATAATATTGAGTCATAAATGTAGAAAATTATGTTTTAATATAAAAAGTTGAGTTATTAAATCACTAGGTTTTTAAAATAGGTGGATGAATATATTATAAAATGGCCAGCCTTAAATTAAAACACTTAGTCGGATATTATATTATTATCAATTCTTTTTTATAAAAGAAAATTATGTCTCCTTTTTTTTTTCAAGATCGAATGTTTGGTGGAACTTTATTTTACCTCAAATAATTGTAATTTAGTTTGAATGTGATTATCATTATAAAATTGGTTAAATTGGAAAATAAGAATATTAAAATGTACTTTGAGGTTTAATATTATAAATTGAGTATTAAGGTCTCCATTTCATAGCCATATCCATATTAGCTAGCAATAATGGGCTTCTAGATAATAGATTGATTAATTGATTAATGTAATAATATTAAAATATAAAATACCTAGATGGTATATCTTTTGTGACATGCCAAGATGTCCATGAAAGTGAATATAACTATTGAGACTTCGGAATCCATTGTTGAATTGTTATTAAGTATTTTTGAAGAAACTAAAGAATATAAGGGTATTCATATAGAAATTATGTATACATGGACTTAGATATTCATTTGATTATGTAACTTTGTAGGACTTTAGATATATTACCTTTATTTAAAGTAGTAGATTGATAAAAAGAATACAAGAGATCTAGGAAGTGGGAACTTCAACCATGTAAATATTGACCCTTAAGTTAAGTTTTTAGAAAGTTTAATTTGATTTACAATTATCTCATAATTGGTAACTGTTGAAGATTAAAAATTTGTAATTTTGTGAGAGTATATGTGTAGATGGTTAGATGTATATATATTTCTATAATATGAAAGGTGCCTAGATGGTATATACTATATTTCTGATATCTAAACCCACACTTGCATAATTATTTATGTGTTGGTTGTTACTTGAATAATAGGTGTTGTAGCATTTGGTAGGATATCATTATACATACATATAATCTTGATAGTAAAAGTGAATGTTATGATAGAACTATATGCATTGTATGATTTATTTTTTATAGTTATGTTTGCTTGAATATGAGCATATGTTTCCATGTTTCTATGACTACTTAGTATGACTAATTATGGGAAAACTAGTAGTTGTAACTTAGAATACTAGACTAAGATGATATGGGTTATCTTGAGGTGTATTTAATTGAATATTATTGTAGTAAAAGTAGTCTATAGTTATTGTGTGTTTTGCCCAGTTGGTATAAATAGTGGTCATTATTTCTAGTTTGAGATTGATTTTAATGTAAGACTCATTCATGCATGGATGATTAAGTGTATATCTTGATTTCTCCTCGTTTATTTTGTGATGTGATATTATTTCATGTAGGATGTAATCTATGAGTCTTTGAGTTATATATTATATCATATATGAAACCGTATTGATGATACTAATAGGCAATGAGACATATTCCACTAGTCTAGATATTACCACCAATAGATAATCCAATCAAGTGGTGTTTTATGAAACTGATAGATATAAAATGATTGTATGAAAACTTTGATCAAAGCAATGGTATATAAATTGTATTTCATATGTTTAATTTTTATGTTGTGTGATATTATGTTAGAACAGATTTATTTATGGTACACCACATATTTTTAGAAATCTTACATCACACGGGGTACTAACACATCTCACTAGATTATTACACTATTATATCTACCTATCTATGAAGATAGGGCCATTTCCTAATAGGGTATTGTGTAAGGGATCATTGCTCTATGGTTGGTGTGGTAAATCACTCAGATGATGCTCTCCCTCCACTGAAATACTACCTAGAGATGACACTTGAGATTATAAATGATATATAAGTTGGTTCAAATCAATCTCTAGACATATTGGTATCTATTATTGTATTGGGTTGTATGCCTAAAGGAATGCAATTGAATTATGTACTTGTATATGTTGGGTGAATATTTTGTCACCAGCTAACTGATGAGCAAAATAGATCACTTCAACCATAGCACAGGGAGATTGGTTGTCCAGATGTGTAGGTTTACCACATCAAAAGGGGACAAATCTCTCCTCTCATCAAGGGGAGTTTCCTTTATAACTATGAGGAGGCTATATATATATATGTATGTATATAAGCAAAAAATAACACTTAGGGGTAAGATAACACTATCCATCTCTCTTTTTTTAGAGATGATGTTCAAAAGCAAAGGAGAAATCTTGGTGAAGACACTGAAGGCACTTATCTTCTTTCAAAAGTGGTCTTGAGGAGTTCTTTTAGGTAGGAAACAAGTAACTGGTAATAGGGTGCAGTAACCAACAAAATGAGGTGTGGCACAAAGTCTCCACCTCGACTACCCAAGAGTGAGATACAAAGGACAATGAGGGCACAAAGTCATCCCAAGGTCCTTTACATAGGAACAAAAAATAGACAAACACACTAAAGGCAATTATAGATAGCACAAAGTCTTGCCACAATTGACTTCAGGACACCTTCTTGATTATTTCCACTAGTTCTGCTTATTTCATTAACTGGATAAGAATGCATTTAGAAGACAAACATAAGAATAATCTCCTAAAATGACACAAGCTATAAAATCACAAAGTTTGAAAGTAACTTGCTTTCTCATTCAAACAAAGAAATATGATTAACAATCTGAGCTCAAAGTCTCAGTAATCGCCTTTCAATTTGGGTAGAGTTTTGCTTTTATAACAGAGAGATCTCCCTTGCATAAAATAAGAGATTACATTATATAATAGCCAAGAAAGGCTTTGAACTTTGTTCCATGGAATGGCCCATGCTGCATTTAATGCCTTGAATGCATTTTAGTTTTGTCAAGGGACCATGTTAGAACAGGGTGGCTACCTTAACTGTGGCATGTCAATTCATCTCAAATGTCTTCTCTTGGGCCTGGGTCATCTAGTCTATCCCTTGATGTCTATGTAGCTATCCACTTCACCTTTACTTCATGGAGAAAAATACGCTGCACCTTTAATGTTTGTGAGATCAAATATCTACTTGGTGAACTATTCCACCTACTGGAATAACTCTCGCATAGATATTTCTGGTCTTTCCCTCTTTCCTATTGTAATTTGAGCTCTCGAGCTATCTTTTCCCTTTCTACTGGCTCTTTTATCTCCCTCTTCAGTTGGTCGCTAAGTTTATTTTTAGGTTCTATGCCCTAGCCTTTAAAGATCAACAGTTATTTCATTGTCGTAAAGATGATAATGTCATGGACGTCACTGAACATCTGGATTCCAACGGCTAGTTCATGGTGCCCAACTTTGATGTCTATGGGCCTATCACCCCTTAGTCAATTCCTTCAGCGTTATTTCCTTTATATTTCTTGTTTGATCCTTCTTGAAGGGGAAGTATCCCTTCAGCTTTGGCCAAGAGTCCCCTGTAAGGGTACCTACCCTTTAAGGTCCTTCGAGTGGCCTTCGGGTGGTCTTTGGGTTCCTTCAGCTTCAATTCCTTCAGACATTTTATCTGAAGGAAATCTTTCCTTGCCTTAGTCACTTTCTATTGGGATTTCCCTTCAGTCGAGCTTTCTCCTTCGGGTAAATTCCTTCAGACAAAAGTCTGAAGGAATTTGCCTTGTCCATTTTTCTAAAGAAAAACTCACCCTTTCAGCCTTTTAAAATGGTCCATTTTGCTCATTGCCTACCCTTTACAAGGGCACTCACCTTTGATTCACTACCCTCTGCAAGGGTACTTTGGTCTTTGGTCTTTGGGGCACTCTTTTGAACTGGCTGATTAAACCGACTGATTGAACCAACTTTGGTTCAATGGTTCAACGGTTCAATCTTGTGTTCCGCTCATTCAATTGACCGCTTGAACCAACCATGTTGAACCAACTGCTTGATGAACCTTTGAGCCGTTGAACCCATTGAAATTTTGAACCATTTTGGTTCAAGGTTCAACAATTCAATGGTTCATGCCTTCTTCTTTTTGTTAAGTCTTTTGAAGCCGTTAAACTTGCTGAAGTGGTTGAACTATGAAATTTTGCTGAAGCACTTAACATCTTTAAGCTTACTGATGTCATTGAAATTTTGAACCCGTTGAACCTTTAAACCCTTTGAACCATTTTGGTTCAAGGTTCAATGGTTCATTCCTTTGTTTGAAGCTTGCCAATGGACCTTTTGGTTGAACCTCAGTGTTGAATCAACCTTGAAATTGCCTAAGTGTTGGGAACTTGTTTCTTTCCTATGGAGTCTATAGAAATGAGCCTACAGAGTCTGTAGAAATGAGCCTATGGAATCCGTAGAAATGAGCCTACAGTGTCTGTAGAAATGAGCCTATAGAGTCTATAGAAATGAGCCTATAGAGTCCATAGAAATAACCCTGTGGAGTCCATAGAAATTAGCCTACAGAGTCTATAGAAATCAGCCTATGGAGTCCATAGAAATCAGCCTATAGAGTCCGTAGAAATCAGCCTGCAGAGTCTGTAGAAATCAGCCTACAGAGTCTGTTAGCTGAAAAAGCTTGAATAATGAAGAATTTTGAAGGCTCAGAACAATTTTTGAGAAGGGAAGAGAGAATTTTAGCCTATTGGACCAAAATAGTTCATATATTGTCACAAAAATAAGTGACAAATTTTGGGAACAACAACTGGCTCTAGTTGGGGAACTTCCTTCAGTTGAAATTTTGAAACAACTGAGGGGAGTAGAAACCAGAATCTCTAGTGCCTTTAAGTATGCCATTGGGCTACAAAGTCATGTTACCCAAAAAAAAAGTGCCAAAAATGAAAAGCACAAAACAAAACTAAATACTATAAAAATATACATATGTACAGATGATCTTATCTGATGCTTCAAGAATTGAAGTGCTTCAGATGTTGCCCATTATGAGACAGTAAAAATGGCATTCCATCTTGATAAACCAGTAAGAAACCATTTTCTCCCTAGAATCGGTGATGGGTGAATGGAAATCTCCACTAGGAATCACATTTTCTATGCACTCCTTTTGGTTCTCTCTTCTTGCCCCATGGCAAGGCGTGGTCTCCAATCTAAAAACCATAAATCTTTGCTCTCTTGGTAAAGAGTTCCTTTTCCTGACTTTGGCGTGTAGTAGTATGGTCCACTACCATAGCTTGTTACTCTTATAGTTCAGTCCAACACATGATTTGATTATCTCCATTGGATACCTACCAATGATTGGCATTGTCAGGCACACTTAGTCAAAGGACCAGCTCAATAGTGTACTTCTGCTCTTCAAAGTGTTTGTGAGGGACCCAGAGGGTTGTAGAGATAACCAATGAACCTGCATGGCTATGAAGCTCTCTAGGCACTATAGATATATTGAAAGCATCAAAACTTTCAATACAGTCCCATACTAAATTGTGGTAATGACACAATATTTTGTTCTTGGTTTGACATAGGTTCCTCACCTGACAAACCATCAATTCAACATCTCCTTTAGCATGAAGGAGTTTAACATCTCTATCTTGAGCTGCCTTCAACTTGAGTAATAGAGATTCATACTCAGTAGTGTTGTTGGTGTTGTTGAACTACAACTTGTATGAAGAAGGAAAAATATCTCCTTGAGGAGATATTAGAACAATCCTAGCTCCAACACTAGTAGAAGAGTTGACGCCATCAAATTCCAAGATCTAAACATCATCAAAAATTGATCTTCTATTAGATTTGTCTTCATTAGAGAGGGAAGATCCTTTTTCATCTATACTATGCCCTACCAATTCTTCTGATGTCTTGTTTGAATCAATTTTGGGATCACCACCTACAAGATTTTCATCTGCTGTAATAAGAACATCTTCAATAGACAAAAAATAATTACCCCTACCTGAAGACTCAAATAGAATTTGAGCTTCAGGTACTGATGTTTGGGTGACAACATATTTTGCCTCCTTCTTAAGAAGTAATCTCTACATGATGCCTTTGATAGGGATCCTCACCTCAGATAGATCCATGCTCAATTCTCCACCAACATCCTTGCAAAAATTTCATCCAAGAAGGATGCCATATGATGTTGTAATGTCAGCCACTAGGACAGTCATCTTGATTCTCTTGTCTGGGAATGCTGCAAATGCAAATTAGGTGTCCTTGATTTGTTCCAGTAGTGGCACTTATTTGTTCTTTATGGAGAAACATCTCCCAAATGTCTTGGTCAGTGTGAGACCAAGGGATTTAGCTACTTTGGTAGGCATGACATTGTCAAATGCTCCAGAATCAATGATGCAATTGCTCAGCTTGTCATCGTTTATCAATAGGGAAACATAGAAAGGCTCTATTTTCCCATGGGCAGTAGGAGTTATGAAAATATTGTTTGGGATGGACATGTTCCTTGGGGGATCATGAGTTACTTTCTTAACATCTTATTCTGAAGGGATGGCTTTATTCTTCACACACTCAACCAACCTGTCCAACTGCTCAGGGTTGGCTTGTAGGAATTCAAATTCAGACATTTGGATCTTAGTTTTCTTGACATGGTCAATTATGTCAAATTTCTGAAATGAATTATGGAGAGGGGAAGGGAGTTCATCCTTCTAGTTTTTAAGGGGGAAGGACAGATCTACAAAATTAAAGTTAAAGGTGAAGGCATATTTGGAGTACTTACTTTTTTAGCAATCACTAGGTCTTTTGGAAGGAAAGGTAGAGAAGTTCTTCATTTGGAAATCAAAACTATAGGTTGAGGTCACTCTTCCATTTTTTATTTATCAGCTTGTTGGGTTGACTGATTCTTGGACCAGGTGAACACAACATATGATCCCTCAACTGCTTTCCCTTCACTTCTAGGTTCATCTGGTAATTTAGGAAATCAATGTTGGAGTCACCAGCTGATTCTTCTTAGTCTACTTCAAAGAGATCAACATCATTTTCTTGATCAAACTTAGGTTGGAAGGATAAATCTAATTTTACTTCAAGATATCCAACTATTGAGTTGGTTAGAGGTGCTTCAATGGCAAGGTTCCCCCATGGGGGAGGAAGATAGTTTGGCTACCCTTGATTCTTGGTGGCATTGCCTTGATATGATTGATTGGGGAATGTCCTCCTTGGTACATCTCTATATGAAAGATCAGATGACATCCCTTGTGCCATTTGCTTTTTGAGAGCTAGCATTTCATTTTCTAGCTTTTGCACCATTGGGTCAGTGGTGACTGTAGGTGAGTATTCAGAAGATGAAGAGGATTTACCTCTGTTAATATCTCTCTTTATCTTTCCTACCAAGATAAGGTCATTTTATACCTTAGTAGCCAAATCTTGAGCAGTAGCAAGGTCTATGTGGCCAGCTTGTCTTAGCAGAAAACTTACTTTAGGCAGCTGTGAGTTGATGAAGAAGCATTTGAGGTTTTTAAGTGTTGGCTGAGCAATGGTAGGAATCTGGTTCCTCAACTTGCCAAAATTTTCAATGAAATCCCTCATAGGTTCATGAGGTTCCTTCTTCATCTATGTGAGCTAGGCCAATAAGGCATGTGCATCTTCTACAGGCTTGAACCTGGCTTCAAATTTAGCTTTGAGAGTGTCCCAGTCAGTCACTAACTAAGCTTGCAGGTGGTAGAGCTAGTCTACAGCAGCACCTTGTAGTGTTTCCACAAGTAGCCTAATTGCTATGTATTCATACTCCACTCAAATTACACCACAAACTATGCTGAAGGTAGTAATATGTTCATCATGACGAACTTTCCCATCACCAAATAATTTGGGGAAATTCTTCCTTGAACTGCATGAAAGCTCATGTAGAGGTGGGGTCAAATTTATTGGGCTAAAAGAGTTACCCTAGGGGCCTTGAACTGCCATTATATGGCTATGGAAAGGAGGGATAACAAATTTTAGTGGGGTATGTATGGGCAAAGCTTTGCGTGCAGAAGAAAAAGAAGCTCTACCTTGTATTGGTGACCTGGTGTTGGTAGGAAGAAGATTCCTAGTTCATTAAAGGCGAGGTTGTGGAGGAAACAAATCAAAATTGCTCTGCTGTACCAACTCAAAAATAGGGTCAACAACACCTTGAGCTTTCTGGATTCTTGTATAGCATGGAGCTACCACTTTGTTGAATAAAAATGGAAAAGAACTGTTCTTACTTTAGCTTAAAGTTTGAGGCTCCAAACTGTGCGTTCTTCCCCAATAGAGTCACCAAAAATTGCTAGGTGAATATTTTGTCACCAGCTAACTGATGAGCAAAATAGATCACTTCAACCACATCATAGGGAGATTGGTCATCTAAATGTACAGGTTTACCATATCAAAAGGGGACAAATCTCTCCTCTCATCAAGGGGAGGTTCCCTTATAACTATGAGGAGGCTATATATTATATATATAAGCAAAAAATAACACTCGGGGGTAGGATAACACCATCCATCTCTCTTTTTTTAAAGATGATGTTCACAAGCAAAGGAGAAATCCTAGTGAAGACACTAAAGGCACTTCTCTTCTTTTAGAAGTGGTCTTGAGGAGTTCTTTCAGGTTAGAAACAAGTAACTGGTAACAGTGTGTAGTAACCAGTAGAATGAGGTGTAGCACAAAGTCTCCACCTCGAATGCCCAAGAGTGAGATATGAAGGATAATAAGGGCACAAAGTCATCCCAAGGTCCTTTACATAGGAACAAAAAATAGACAAACACACTAAAGGCAATTGTAAAAAACACAAAGTCTTCCCATAATTGGCTTCAAGACACCTTCTTGATCATTTCCACTAGTTCTGCTTATTTCATTAACTAGACAAGAACGCATTTAGAAGACAGACATAAGAACAATCTCCTAAAATGTCACAAGCTATAACAACACAAAGTCTAAAATTAACATACTTTCTCATTCAAACAAAGAAATATGATTAATAATCTGAGCTCAAATTCTCAATAATTGCCTTTTATCTTGGGTAGAGTTTTGCTTCTATAACAGAGAGATCTCCTTTGCATAAAATAAGAGATTACATTATATAGTAGCCAAGAAAGGCTTGGCACTTTGTTCCATGGAATGGCCCATGTTGCATTTAATGCCTCAAATGCATTTCAGTTTTGTCAAGGGACCATGTTGGAATAGGGTGGCTACCTTAATTGTGGCAAGTCAATTCATCTCAAATGTCTTCTCCTAGGCTTGGGTCATCTGGTCTATCCCCTGATGTCTGTGCAGCTATCTACTTCACCTTTACTTCATGGAGAAAAATAGGCTATGCCTTTAATGTTTGTGAGATCAAATATCTACTTGGTGAAATATTCCACCTACTGGAATAACTCCCAGGTAGATATTTCTGGTCTTTCCTTCTTTCCTATTGCAATTTGAGATCTCAGGCTATCTTTTCCCTTTCTACTGGCTCTTTTAGCTCCCTCTTCAGCTGGTTGTTGAGTTTGTTTTCAAGTTTTGCACCTTAGCCTTTAAAGATCAATAGTTATTTCATTGTCCTAAAGATGACAGCTTCAGGGACGTCACTGGATGTCTGGATTCTAAAAGCTAGTTCATGGTGCCCAACTTTGACATCCATGGGCCCGTCAGCCCTTGGTCAATTCCTTCGGCTTTATTTTCTTTAGATTTCTTGTTTGATCCTTCTCAAAGGGGAGGTATCCCTTCAGCTTTAGTCAAGAGTCCCCCACAAGGGTACTTACCCTTTGAGGTCCTTCAGGTGGTCTTTGGGGTCCTTCAGGGTCCTTCAGCTTCAATTCCTTTAGACAAAATGTCTAAAGGAATTCCTTCAGACATTTTGTCTGAAGGAAATCTTTCCCTACCTTAGTCACTTTCCATCAAGGTTTCCCTTCGGTCGGGATTTCTCCTTCAGGTGAATTCCTTCAGATAAAAGTTCAAAGGAATTCCTTCATACTTTTTGTTCAAAGGAATTTGCCTTATCCACTTTTCTAAAGAAAACCTTACCCTTTCAGCCTTTTGCAATGGTCCATTTTGCTCATCGCTTACCCTCCGCAAGGGCACTCACCTTTGGTTCACTGTCCTCTGCAAGGGTGCTTTGGTCTTTGGGCTTTGGGGCACTCCTTTGAACTGGCTGATTGAACTGACTGATTGAACCAACTTTGGTTCAATGGGTCAATGGTTCAATCTTGTGTTTTGCTCATTCAATTGACCGCTTGAACCAACCGCATTGAACCAACTGCTTGATGAACCTTTGAACCATTGAACCCATTGAAATTTTGAACCATTTTGGTTTAAGGTTCAACCGTTCAATGGTTCAAGCCTTCTTATTTTTGTTAAGTCTTTTGAAGTCATTAAACTTGCTAAAGTGGTTGAACTATGAACTTTTGCTGAAGCACTTAACATCTTTAAGCTTGCTGAGGTTGTTGAACTTTTGAACCCATTGAACCTTTGAACCCTTTGAACCATTTTGGTTCAAGGTTAAATGGTTCAATGATTCATTCCTTTGTTTGAAGCTTGCTGATGGACCTTTTGGTTGAACCTCGGTGTTGAACCAACCTTGAAATTGCATAAGTGTTGGGAACTTATTTCTTTCCTGTGGAGTCCATAGAAATGAGCCTATGGAGTCCATAGAAATGAGTCTACAGAGTCTGTAGAAATGAGTCTATAGAGTCCATAGAAATAAACTTGTGGAGTCTGTAGAAATTAGGCTACAAATTCCCTAAAAATTATCCTATAGAGTCTATAGAAATCAGCCTACAGAGTCTGTAGAAATCAGCCTGCAGAGTCCATAGAAATCAGCCTGCAGAGCTTGTAGAAATCAGCCTGTGGAGTCTGTTAGCTGAAAAAACTTGAATAATGAAGAATTTTGAAGGCTCAGAATAATTTTTGAGAAGGGAAGAGAGAATTTTGGCATGTAGGACCAAAATAGTTCATATGTTGTCCCAAAAATAAGTGACAAATTTTGGGAACAATAGTATATTTGATTAAAAAATGTTGTATTGTCAGACCCGTCATAGCTGTGTCCTATTGTATTTGATTTTTTTGAAGTTGTATAAGAATTATATTGTATGTAGTATTTAAATTAGAAGTGCTATTATTCTTAATTATGATTTAGATATGATATATTATTTTATTCTATGAAATGATTGTTAAGTTGTTTTAATTTTTTTTTTTGCATTTTCTTAATTACAATTTGATGGGTTATTACAAATATGTCCCCACTTTGAAGTTAGGGAGGAATATAAACTGCTATTTACCTCACCTCAAAGGGATAAGATAACCATATAAATGTGAATGAATGATATAAAATATAGGAGAACATGTCTAGGTATATGTATCATTGAAACACATATAATGTGATCACATCAAGGCCTAAGATGCATGACAAAGATCATGGCAATATCTAGATAGTAATAGTATAATCTCAACAAGCAAATAAAACATAACACAAGAACACTCAAAATCAAGTCAAAATAAAATAGTCCAATGAGACCATAAATAAGGGACATGTTCAAATGCCACAAAATCAAATGGACATGACTTAGTCAAATTTACACCAAAGTAATAATGACATATTTAAATGTCCATATAACAAGTAATGACATATTAAATATTGATGAAGTAAACAAAGGTATAAGGGCTAAAAATAATTGAGCATATTAAAATGCTCAACAAATAAGATAGTAGCAAGAAAAGACACTCAAGGAAGTATATAAAGGAAATCACAACCAACTTAAACATATCATAGTATCCCATGGATCCAATATGTTAGCAAAAAATGTCAAGTAAATATCATATCAAGTACACTGTGAAAGATATAAGCATGGATAAAGGCATGTGTAAGTACATATACGAGCTCAAAATATAATAATGTAAAGTGACCATAGAATGATATAACCTGGAAGTATCATGATCATATAGGTGGATGTCCCCAATGTCTTGGTGTTGTAAGTAGAGGGAACACCCAACATCCATAAGTGTATAAATCATGTATTTGTGTATGCCTGTATTAGACTCAAATATAAGCATGAAACACATATATGTATTAATAACTGATATGTTATGCATCAACATGAACTAACACATAGATTCTTAGGAGCCAATATAATATGTAGATGTTGAAAATATTTTTGGATTTTTGTTTTTTTCTTATTTTTTAGTTATTTTTGGAATATGGAAATGAAAATACTAACTTATGATTCCATCCAAAGGATGGTCATAGATATCTCCTCACTGTGAACTTTGTGTAATAATCTGGTGATGCTATCGAGGAGCCTATATAGGTGTAATATCTGTCACCATAGTATTTGTGATGATCTACATATGTAAAATAGGACTCTGTGGTCTTGGATAAATAGTAAGAGTGATAGGAGTAGGGGTTCTTGGAACCCATAATTGAGTTATTAGTGGTTTATTTGGAATAACAATAATAGGAACATGTGTAGGTTCTTTGTATATCTAAATATGGTGCATAGCAGATGAGGATTCTGTGGAATCCATTGTATGTCTTTGATGTAATAGTCTCTCAAGTATTGGCCACTTAGTAAAGGGGATTGCTTATTGCTTACCCTGTAATGTGAATTAGCCTTATTAGGTTGATAATCAACTGTCTAGGTATAAATTTATCTTGTTCAAGATGATGCTCATATGAAATTCTATAAATTATAATTACCTGATTAACATGAATGTATTTAACACACCCATGCATTGTAGAATGTACTTGTCAAAAGGTATGTATCCAAGGGCATCCAAATAACATATCAAAGACACTCGTGGAAGGTATAACTAAAAATGTAGTAACCACATGTGAATGATCCACATTTAAAGGTAAATCAATCTCAAAAATAACCTAATGTGAGGTCCCATTGAATGCTCTAATTGACCTGGTAGAAGGATGTAAATCATGATGAGTATAACCCAAGTGCATAAGTAATGTCATGGTAAAAAAGTTTTTTCTTGCACCATTTTCAATAATAACACTACATATAGGGTGCTTATTACGGTATTCTCAAATGAATAAATAATATAGATCAAAGTCATTAATGTTAATCTCAATGTCATCAAAAGTAATATAAGGTATTTAAAACATAAGAGGAATATTCTGTGTATAAGTAACAATAGTCCCATATAATGGGTTCCCATAATGTGATGGAGGAGAATGTGCATTATATTCCATTTGCACTTCTAGTTCTTTCTTAGAATGGTCTTGCAAAGTATCATTAAATATTTCTTGTGTATAGTGATCACCATGTTGTGAACTTGATTCCTTTAGAAGATCATCAAATGTGATTTTTTGATCATTAATAAGGTCTTGGATCTTATGATTCAAGGTAAAACATATGTTCATAGAATGCCTTGATTCACATTATATCCTTTGGGTAGAGCTCGATTCATATCAACATCTATAGGATGAAGGAGAGATATAATATGACATTCTATTAGCCACGAGAGTCATGAAGCAAGAGACTCAAGTAAGAGTGTAAATTATCTCCTTGGTGAATTGGATAAGACAAGCCGATTAGGATGTTGTGAAAATACATTAACCATTATGGTTATCTACTTTTTAGGCTTAGGAGGATTTACTTTATAGCTTGGTTTGATTGTAAATTTGGCATTGGGTGTATATGTAAGCAGTGCATTTTATACATATTTAATTTTATTCAATGAGATAATTTTCATTTCATGGTCACAAACAACATGGCACAAGTATTTAAAAAATTTAAACTCTTTAAAAACAATGGAATCATGTAAAGGAGGAAGAAAAAATTACTTGAATATGTCTTTAAGTTCTTTATCTACCATATGATTGGTCATTTTATCCAACATTATCTTGTACCTCAAGACATATTCATTAATAGGTTCATTGGTTCATTGTTTAATTGTTGTAATTTGGGCATAGGAAATATTTTTGAAAATGTTAATAGAGAAATGTGCCAAAAATTTATTTGTAAGATGTTTGAATGCATTTACGAATTAGAAAGGTAAATCATAAAATTAACTCAAATCATAGTCCTTAAGGCTCATTGGAAATAATTTGGTTAAAAGTTTATCATTGGAGGCATAATCAAGGCATGCCACATAGAAAGATAAAAGATGTTGCTTAGGATCACCCTTGCCATCATAAAATAGGAAATTAAGTACAACAAAACTAGTTGGTAAAGGGTGCAAAGATATCTCAAGTGCAAGAGGATTATGCAACACATCTTGGGAATTAGTAGCTTGAGGAGACTTTAAAACCTTTTGTTCAATGTTTGTATCCTTTTCCGCCAAGGTATTTATATTTTGAAGGAGTGTTTGAACTATAGACCCATTTGGGTTTAACTTAGAAAGTTAAGTAGTCACCAATGGAGAAGTGAACATGGTTTGAATAGTAATAGGTATTGAAACTGGTATTTGAGTTGAAACAATTGGTAATTCCATGGTTGATGTAGAAATAGTGTTTTTAGAAAATAAAGGTTTGAAGAAGTAATTTATTCCTGTAGTAGATGTAGGTAGATTAATGGGTATGGAATCAATTTTAATACCTTACAAGGACTCATCATCACTAGGTGAAGAAGCCTTAACTTTACCATGCTTATTTCATCTATTATAACATACTAAAATGTATCTATTAAGCTCTTATTATTATTTATCGATGAGTGATCAATGCTTCTTTATCTTCCATTTGAAATCAGGTTTTTAGATTAACATTTTCCATTTTTTTTATGAATGAAAAATTCAAAATTTACAAAAAAGTATGAAAAATAGGAAATACAAACCCTAAACCACCTAGGGTTTTGAGATCAAAGATTGGGTTCACCAAATATTTAACTCTAAAAATCTAGATGTGGTGGATCTAGGGTTAATAATATAGAAATGATTAAGTACAAGGGTGATAAACAAATCTATAGCAAGCCAATTAATTGTAAAACTCAAATAGAACATATACCAAATTTATTATATTGAGATATGCTAAAAATAGAAAGTACAACTATACTAGATATTGTAATGATAATGAAAACAAGGTACTTAGTTGGTTCCGATGCTAATATATATATATATATATATATATATATATTTGGAATAGATAGGAAGCAAACTAGGAGAATATTCTAGAATAGTCATCAAATTTTGGATTTAGTGCCTCTGTACCTTCAAACATTTACATTTACCTTAGACGGTTACATCAACACTAGTGTCTAGGTTAGACATATGTGTATTGTATAAAATACTTGATGGAATAAGATGCACCATGTGGATGCTTATATGTTTTTCATCTCCCTCACTCTAGTGCATTTAGATCTAGGTTAGAGGTATTTGCTTATTGTCAAATAGTAAAATCCCAATTATTTCTTTCTCATAGTGGTTGTGAGAAAAATGAGTTAGAGGGCACATAGTGTCAAGATTCCCCAAAGACCCCTCTGTCACTGAGTGTTTGATACATAACCAATACTATGAATAGGGTCTTAGACTTATGTATTTCTTCCCTACTTGTTAGATTATGTGTGAATCATGTGTGGAAAACAAGTACAACAATGACCTAGATTGTAACTTGGAAAATCAAGATCTTGGGATACTCCTTAAACACTTCAAACTTGTGTATGTATTGTTCTTATGACTAATATAAAAACCAAAGAAAATAGAAAATATTTGCTTTATTGAATGCTTTTGATAATTTACCTTGGTCTATTCTAGGTGGTGAATGAATGAGGGTTGATATTATATTTATACCAATCCCTTTGAGGAAATACTCATATTAAACCATTTAGGCTGACCATTATGATAAATTTTATTTCAAATTTAGATGACTTTAGGGAACTAGAAACTTGCATATGAGGACACTTGCATTGACGTAGGTGTCTATTCTAAACATAAGTGTCTAGGGAGTAGGAAATAGGTACAGGATCAAAACTTGCAGATGCATAAGATAACTACGTTTTAAGCATTATAGGAAATATAAAAGAACTAGGTCATTAATATAAGATTAGTAAAACTAATAGATAGGTTAAGGGTACCAGAGAGCATATGTGAGTCTTGCAAAAGTAAGAAAGGTTTAAAACTAAGAGGAACAACTAAAGTCTGAGTTTTCTAAGTGTACAAGACTAAGGTGATATATAATTTATACATATTGTCTATAAATTGATAAAATTTCTTCCCTTGGTTCCACTATATAACTAAGACCTCATCTATTAATGAAATTCTCCTTATCTCTTCTTCTAGTATTTTCTAAGCCTCATTCATTGTAGGCCAAACTATACTCTGTCAGTTGGTCTTTTGCACCTAAGGTTTTGAATAGTTTGCATGTTCTTATCGATGCAGATAAATATGATAACCCTTTCTACATGTAATTAATGAATTTACATGGTGTATAATATAGTAATTATTATATTATATGTCTCTCACTTGCCTTATCTGTGCCTTCTCACGGTGTTAATTAGTACTAATTCATCTATTTTTGGGAAAGGGATAGTATCTATATTTTCAATATTATGACTTACATTGGTAGAGACCATATTGGTTTCGTCCAATTTTTTATTTATTCTTAACATTATTTCTTCTCTTTCTTTTGTATCTCTTTCTTATCATCTAACTAAATTTTCTCACTCTCCATTTGTTTGCTTATCTCGTCATTCACCATTTTCTCCTAATTGTCTTAAGTTATCCTCTTAGTAACATCTCTTTCTTCCTTAGTTAACTTAATCTTAATTTGATACTTACTTTCTTATTCCACTACATCTTATTTAACCTCCCCCAATTATTTAGACCAAATATTTTGAGTGGTCACATATTTTGAGGATCCCCATTCTTTCTGCCTACCATCCTTAGGTGCATGCCCCCTATAGGAACTATTTACATTTTTTTACTAACCTTTAATAGACTAATAACTTACAGATGAGGAGAAATAATTTCTCCAAGATGTGTTGCCTTATCCCTTCAAAAAACTCAACTTTATTTGTATCAAAGCTTGTCCAACCCCGTATAGCCCAAACTATGATAAATGAGTTGAGTGTAGTTTTAAACTAATAATTGATAATCTAAGTTAAAGGTGTATCAAGGAGTTAACGTGCTTAAAGATTTTATGCTATCCAATATAAGGGCTTATTAATGTGAAGTCTACAATTTTATATACGATTAGCTTGCCACAATATCCAGGGCCATAAGAGCTATGCAAAAATGACTCAAAATTCCTCTTCTTGAGAGAGAAATAATGATGCCTTTAATTTAGGCAATGATTCACCTGTTCATTTGATCTTGATTTTTTTTTGATTTTTTCTTTCCATTAATGAGGGTTTTTATAATTTCAATGTATACTTTCCCCTAAACATTAGTTAAGTAAGTTTATATAGTGCTACCAAATGTTGACATAAAATCTGAAGTAGTTGGCTACATATGGTTTATGTTTGTTAAATTAACTTCAATTAGAACTAATGTGATGTAGGGGTTAGTATTTGTTAGAAACAATTATCTAATGCATTAATAAACTAAAATAAGTAGGTGTGCTCATTCATAGGATTCAATGCACAATATTTCCTACTCTAACTTCTTTTTATTTATATTTATATAATAACCATCAAATACAATATTTTGATATCTCTTTACACTATACTGCGTTTTGCTATTACAAATGTTACTTTGTTATGTAACCTTTACTTCAACTCTATCTATGTTATCTTTACTCTATTACAATGCTAAGGTATAAATACAAACTAGATATCTTAAAATTCAATGGTCATGTCTATGTATGGCATGCCTTTTCTTCAATTAGATCATCCTTTCTTACTACAAGTATAATTTTCTTACTGCATGGCTCAGTTGGTAGAATCCTTTATTCCATTAGTTTGGAGAAGTATTATGCTACCATGGTAAATACAATGTCTCTACAATAACTACAGTTGGGTCCTTCGCTGATCGAGAATACTGCCAATAATGATCATTACTTAACCTTTTTTACATACTTTGAATAACTTAATTTTGTTTATTATATTTGTCATTGTTACTTAAACCCAACCTATTAATTAAATTTAAATTTTGTATTTTCATAAATATATGTTTACATCTATTCAATTGTAATTAATTTATTCCTATTATAATAAATAAATGGAATTAAAATATTTAATAAATTAAAAACCTATGAAAATGTTAAAACAAAAACTAAAATCACAAATAAAACAATAATAGAAAAACTCAAAAAAAAAAAATATGGTAACAAAATGAACTTTGAAGATTTCAAAATAAATATGAAATATGATTTTAAACTTTCAAATCTAAAATCACAATACAAAATAAAAAATTATACAAATCTTAACTACCAAAATAAGAAATAAAAATGCAGTAAATTTCCAATGATAGTTTTGATCCTCTATATTCTCGTCCTCCTTTTTAAAATTCCTTCTCTTTTCCTCGAATAGATAATAAATAGATATTAAAATATTAAAATTCCTTCTCCCTCCATAAATTGCATTAAAATATTAAAATTCCCTCCAAAAATTAGTGATAAATAATCATTCAAATTTTGAAACTTTTATCTTTTAAATCTCTTCGAAAAGTAATGACAAATTTTAATATCTCCCTCAATTTTTTTCACGTTAAAATTTCCCTCTAGTTTTTATTGTTAGCAAATGGATACCTTTTTTTTAATTAAAACCTTAATATTAAAATCTATTTTAATAATATTTTACTCTATTTTTAAATTAAATAAAAATTTAACATTAAATTTTATACAATCAAAATTTGAATAATAAAGCTTTTAATTTTAAATTATTTTAATATATTATACTATTTAAAAATAATATTTTTTCTTACTTTTCACTCTCACACATACACATATGAGCATATCTATAGTTGATATATATTAGACAATGATTTTTTTATTTCAATTATTTAATTAATTAAAAATAAATTATAATAATATATTATAAATTTACTAAAAATATGTAAATGAATAATAGTGAAATATTTTACTAATTAAGGTTTATCATAAAATCTATTTAACTCAATATCTATTAAATATTATTCTCTTAGATTATTTAATTAATATTATTGAAAAATATTATATTAATAATTAATTAATATTATTTTATTATTAATTTTTTAGTACATATATAATATTATCTTAATAATTAATTAATATTATTTTATTATTATTTATATATTATTAATAATTAAATTTATTAAGTGTTTAATTTTAAAAAATAATCTTTCATTACTAATTTGAATTCAAATCATTCATAAAGTTAGAGTCATATTAGTGCATTTAAACATTTAGAGATATCTAAAAGAGCATTTAATATTTATTGTTACAAAGATCTATTGAGCATGGAACAAAGTTGGAAATGGGATGGGGAATGGAGTTGGGAATGGGGAACGAGGTAGGAAAAGGGGTGGTGAATGGTTTAGGGAACATGATTCAAGAATGGTGTGGGGAACATGGACATAGGGTCCTAATTCAAATTTATTTCATTTATAAATACACATCCATATTAGTACATAAATAATATCTAAAAAATCATTGAACATTTATGTTTACAATGGTCTATTGAATAGGGAATAGAGTAGGTAATGAACATGCGAAAGGAAAAATTGACACATGGTCCTAAATATAATTCAATACTTTTATAAATACATGTTAATATTAGTATATTCATGCATATAGAGAATATATGAAAGAACATTTAACATTTATTATCACAATTATCTATTAAATAGGGAATGAGGTGGGGAACATAGTGGAAAATGAAGTAGGGGATGGTGTGGGATACATGGTGGAAAATATTGTAGAAAACATAGTGGTGAATAGTGTGAGGTAGGGAAAATTTTAGTGGTGATTTTTCATTAATTCATAACTATTTTCAGTTTTAGAATCCATATTTGGCAATTTTTTGGGATACTAAACAACGCAGGATTGCCCAAATTTTTAGAATGCAAGTTACTTTTTAGGGTCAGCTCACTTACCATTTAAAATAAATTGCAGTCATATAAATATAATTTTGCTAGTACCTCAAAAGGCAATTTGAGTACATACGTCTCACATGCTATTCTTGCACTTACATTTGGTGTTAACCAACACGGCCCTTGTTAATTGTTTACATCCAGTGTCAACCATCTATATTTTACATGGAAATCATCTGCATTCTAGAATTCAATCATCCACTTACTGGTGTCAGTTGTCTATTTTTTCATGTCAATTATCTGCTTGTTAGATGTCAATCATCTTCATTCATTGTTGATTGCCTATGTATTAGTGTCAATCATCTGCATCTCTTATCAATCACCTACATGCTAGTGTCGATCATGTACATTGGTGTTAATCATCTGTGATTCTATGATTTGCTATCAACGTGCATCCTTTAATGTATTCTATTGAAAATGTTAACAGGGTAGGAAAATTACCCAAAAAAATAACAAGTTATCTTACTTCAGCCAAACATGAAACAACGGTACTAAATATTAAAGTATTTACTATATTATTATTTATTACAATTTGCACTTTCTTATTAGGGTTCAATAATAATGCTAAGGTCTACAACCATTTTACATGCATAAACCACAGATAAACCTTTTGAAGATATGCCTCCATTGGAAGATGTACCTGGGTATGAGATGTTCCCATGAAACATAGGTACTAAATGATTTACTATATTATTATTTATTTTCACTTCTAGTTCCATATTATGGTTCAGTAATACTGACAAGGTCTAAAACCATTTTACATGCAAAACCCACAAATAACCCTTTTTAAGATATGCATCCATTAGAATACATACCTGGGTATGAAATTCCCCCACCAAAGATAGGTACTTAATGATTTGTTGTATTGTTATTTATTTACACTTCTAATTTTATATTATAGTTAAATAAAAATTACAAGGTCTACAAAATATTTTGCATGTAGAACCCACTAATAACCCTTTTAAAGATATGCTTCCATTGGAATACATACTTGGATATGAAATTGCTTCACTACATGACAATTGCAAACAAGATGAGTTGTAAATATTACAACCAATTTCTAGATCTCATGAAACAAGTACATAGATTAAAAATTCAACTCAAAAGAAAAATTCAAGAAAAGGGAGATTGGAGGACATTATTGGTGTTGATGATGAAAACCTAATTAAGTTTATAATCATCCAACACAAACCCCATTTAAAAATAACACTAAAAATCTACATGAAAGAAGAAAAGTACTTGGGCGATTGGAAGTTCATTTAAGTTTGAATGGATAGCTAAATATCCATTCATTGAACCTGTTGAGCTAGAAAATAGTACTAAATAACCAACAAAATGTAAATGTCTAATATGCAGTTGGAAACTTGGAAATGACCAAAAATGCAACTTAAGTTAGACACAATTGAGAAATATTTTGGTAAAATATATGATTAGATAAAAGAAAAAGATGGACAAACCAAAAGAATGGTGAGATGGAAAAATGCAAAAGAATGCATGCATCAATATTATGCAATAGAGGATGAAAAACATTAGAAATATAAATGACATCTCGTTGAGAAAGGAGGAACAATTACAACTCAATTTGGAAAAGCTACTTAATTGAATCAACATGGCAAAAATATACAATTCTCCACTATATATCACATTCTAAAAAGAGGCAGACCAATCTCTAATTTTTTAGATTATAAGATTTTATTTTAGTGTGATGGATTACATAAATTACAAAATCACATCGGTCAGATAGTAGTGCTTGGGAAATGGCAAAATGTCTTGCGATGATTGAAAAGGAGGATATGAAAGAAAAAGTAAAATCAACATGGTTTATGTCACTTTACATCGATGAGGTAACAATAATTGACAACACATCATGGGTTTGCATACATGTTTATACATTTGAGAACCATTCAAGACAACTTCACCTTTTATCTATACATAAAATGATAAATGATTGTAATGTTTATAACTTTCACAAATTTGTTATTTCTAATTTGATGGATAGATAGGATGGATTATTATGATATAGGCACCAAGTTAGTGTGTTTTGGTGCAGATGGTGCATTAGTAATGCAAGGTAACAAAATTGGTGTATGTGTTTGACTACGAATAATAGTTTCCCCATATATGATTCCAATTCATTTCATGACACATAGAATTAATCTTGCTTACAAAATTTTTAGCACATTTGAAAATGTATAAAAAGTGGAGGAAATTATCCATGACCTGCACACATACATGTCAAGCAGTCCACAAAGATTTTTAGAGTTTCAAAAATTTAAAAATTGGAGTGATAGATGGGATTTTTTTTTGAAAAGATGTTGATATAATATGTATTTCCATGTATGAGCCTATATGTATAATATTTAAAGAATATGCATCATTATCACATGTTATGTTTAAACACTGGATGGAGGTTGATAAAGTAAAAGATTTGTTCTATCATTTGACAGGTTTCAAAACTTTGCTAACATTGTGTGTCATTATTCCCATGTTTAAATTGTTGGAAGCACAATAATTTAGAGGGGGGGGGTGAATTATTGACTTAAAAATAATCATTCAGTTCCACTTAAGCATACATGAACCATTCATACAAACATGAACATCTAGTAAAGCATATGCAACCATACAAGATCATGAAACACATTACATATGTGGGAAACCTCCAAGGGAAAGAAAAACCATTGATATCTACAAATATACTATATTTATATAATAAAAAAACCAATATTTATTGAATCACCAACTCTATATGGAGTACCAACCCCAACTAATCAAGCAACCACCCAACTAGGTTTTAACAAGCACCAACTTATAAGGAGGCACCAACCCCCTAGATGACTCAACACCAAATCATCCACCTAAACCTTTTGTCATATTTAAAACACCTTGTTTCTCACACAATATATGATTATATAACCTTATTTATCTCTTCTCACTCTTCTATCCCTCTAAAATTGCCTTCCAGGCTTCTTCGCTTAGCTAGGTCTCTTCAACCCATATTATATCTTCATGATAGTTTATATACACCCCTCTGATGGTATAAAATACCTCATTTAGCTATTCAATATGTTATATCCTTGGTTTGCATTCTTAATATCTCTAACTAGCTAATTAGGCATATTAGGCCTTGTTCTTATACAATCCTATAGCTCACACACCTCTTGGTTGGCCATACACACTTGGATAACCATTTAAATAGGTATTATATCACATTTCATACATTAATCAATCATTTCAATAGGTCATCTAAAACTTTAAAAGACCAAAGCCTCTTTTAGGCCTTAAGGAGACCTAATTCAATTAAGCCTTCATTAGTACATGTTACCCTTTGATCTACTTGGAACACTTTAAAAATACACATATGGTAGGAAAACTTCTCATAAAACTTAAATAAAACCCCAATAATCTCATCTTATGTCTATGACACTTTTTAGCTTCAACCACTACTTGAAGCATACCATTAGTATTGTTTACATTAGGCCTTCACACACATATAAAGGTTTGTCTTGAACAAATGAAGATACAAAATTATTTGGACACACAACCATGATAATAAATAACATAAAAATAACCTTAAATACCTAAAAAACTTTACCAAGTGTACTATATTTCATCACACAAGGCAAAAAAGTCAAAAACACCTTTGCAACTCATTCACTCAAACTACCAGTTTTCTTCAAAGACTAGTCATGGTGACTCAGAACTCCAACACCTATATAGACATATTTAATGATCTCTGATGCATGTATATTATATTATGATATCATTAGGCCATTCTCAAATAGGAATTTAATATGGTGAAATGGAAAATATTGGTCTCATGACCTTTGTCTCATTATTTCATCTGAACCAAATAGGTCAACTTGTGAGCAAATTTTTCACTATATTCACTAACTTCTAAAACTTATACTAAAAATGTACATGTCTTAAAAGTATTTAAAAACATATTCATGTAATTTTTTTAATTAATCTATCATGATAACACATTCCTAATCATTTTCTCACTACTGCCTGGGTTATTTACCATTTACATCATTTGGCTTGTTAGCGACTAGCTAACTTAGATGACCAGTTTAGCACATTTGATGGATACAACCTATCTAAAAACATTCATGGACATGAAACATGAGTATCAATATTTATCCTCCATCCATTTTCATACTTTGACTTGGTCAACTCTAACTCCTACAAAAAATCTTTGAGATATAACACTTTCCTATAGGGTCTACTCACACACTTGACAACTCAATCACACTTGGAGGTGATTGAGAGAGTTTAATACAACCTATAATAAATTATATATCCATATTAGTCCATTATAGGTACTTTTGATCAATATCTTCAACATTGGATCCTTATTAGGGTTCTGGGAGGGTTTAAACCTATTCCCATTCTTAACAATCATTCATAAAGCATATCCCCTCTATCCAAAAAATAATGCTTGGAATTTTAATCTAGACCATTAATCATCTACCATGAATATATTAAGTTCCCATGAAGATGTTTGACTAGATAATAAACACAAGAAAATGTTTTTCAGGTTGAGAACCTTACATTTTGTACTCTCGAGAAACCTAAAATATATTTTTCATGCATTTTATTGCAAAATTTGACCTCAAACTACACAAAAAAACTTGAAACAACATGTCTCAATTATTTTAATGCTTACACGAGCTCAAACACCTTGAAATATGATCATGACCCCTCATTAGGTTACACTCTCTCTCTCTACTCTCTAGACCTTGACCTGCAAACCACATTAAGCCTTAAAACTAATCTTCATGCCTCATTTCATGTGCTCTCCAGATCACTCACATACTCAAACAATTTTTTTCATTCATAAATAGTGCCATACATCCTTTATATGACTTTAAAATAGATCATGATGCCTCATTAGACTAGGAAGGGTCTAAAAGTGGTCTAGATGCAAACTTGGTCTGAAGGTCCTACCCTTGTAGGCTCACCCTAAGACTCTCATGAGTGATTCAATGCATCAAATACATGATCAAGTAACCTCATATAACCACTCGTGCTTTTGTGTACTCATCTCACTAAAATACCATGCTCATACCTTATTATAAGGTCTTTTCATGCCATGACTAGGCTTAAACTACTCAAAAACCTATACTTTCATGTAAACATAAGGTATTAGTTACCTTAAAATTCTCTCTCATCTCAACATCATTTAGTAACAACATTCCATCAATGCCCTTTGTCACATCAACATACTGCCAACTAGGCACACTCTCTTAATGACATCATCTTCATGTAGGATGTACCATTGACATCAATGATGATACTCAACAATCTCCCCCTTTGTCATTGATGTCAACCACTCTCAGAAACTTCTCTAAAAAATCAACATTATGAACTTTCTCCCCCTTTGACATAAATGTCAAAGTGAAGTTTTCAACTCCTTGGATCACACTCCTTGAAACCAAAATACTCAACACACAGGATTATAAGTTTTTGAGTCATAATACAAACATGCTCCCCTTTTATCCATGCATACCTTATTAGAATAACTCCCCTGATCTTGTAACTAATGAACCACCTGATTAGCTCCCCTTAATTACTTGGCTTATTCAATGATTTCTAGGGTAAAAAATTACACCCAATTCATGTCTCAGGTATTCAAATTTTACCTTTGGAAGTGGTTTGGTCAAAATGTTTGTAATCTGATCTTGTGTAGAAACATACTCAAGTTTGACATTTTATTCACTTACCTGCTCTCTTAAAAAATTATAGCTAATGGGAATGTACTTAATCATTGAGTGCATGATAGGGTTATTTGAGACATTTATAACACTTATATTATCATAATAAATAGGTATAGGATCATCACACTCCACCTTGTAGTATTTTAGGGTCTGTTTCATCCATAGGCCCTGAGTGAAACATGAAGTTGTTACAATGTACTCAACCTCACAAGTGGATAATGTTACTGATGGTTGGTTCTTACTTATCCATGAAACTAGGCACCCACCTATGAATAAATCTCATTCATTGGTACTCTTCCTATCATATAGACTTCCTATCTAGGCTACATCTATATAGGTTATCAAATTGAATTCCTTTCTCCTTGGATACCACAACCCATACTGTATACTCACCTTGAGATACCTGAGTATCCTTTTGACTGCTTACAAATGATTCTCATTTGGATCTACTTGAAACCTTCCCATAAGACCTACTACTTGCATGATGTTAGGTCTAGAGGTAATGGTGTATAGAAAATTTCCAAACATTGACCTATATTATGTTTGATTGACCTTTGAAGACTCATCTTACTTGCTCAACTTACACCCTATGATCATAGGTGTACTAACTACCTTGAAATCTACTATCTCAAACTTCTTCAACATATCTCTTCTGTACTTGGCTTGTGAAATGAATATAGATTTTTTAGATTGAGTGATTTACAACCCAAGAAAGAATGATAGTTCTCCCAACATGGACATCTTAATTTCTTTCTTCATCACCTCTACAAAGCCCTTGGTCATGTTCTCATTATTTTCACCAACTATGATGTCATGCACATAGACAACTAATATCAACTGATTGTTATCTTTTGAATTTATGTATAGATAACTATCTTCAACTCCTCTTTTAAATCCTTGATTCAATAGATACCTGTCTAACCTAGCATACCAATCTCTAAGAGATTGATTTAGACCATAAAGAGAATTTTTCAATCTAAAAACATAGTCCTTTTCACTTGATAGTGAAAAACCCTAATGTTTCTCTATGTACACCACCTCTTCCAAATTCCCATAAAAAAGGTAGATTTGACATCCATCTGGTATACCTTGAACCCTTTGAATCCTGCATATGCTAGAAATAATTTGATGGTCTCCAATCTTGCTATTGGTTAAAAGGTATCCTCAAAGTCTATCCCTTCAACTTGTGCATATCCCTTGAATACCAACCTAGCCTTGTTCCTAGTGACTTTTCCATATTTATTCAACTTGTTTCTAAACACCCATTTTTTCCTAAAGACATTATTATCTTTAAGCCTAAGAACTAGTTCCCAAATCTCATTCTTCTCTATTTGGTATAACTCCTCATTCATAAAACCTATCCAAAATTTGTATTTTCTTAATTCTATAAGATTATTAGGTTCAATCTTAGATAATAGAGCAACATTATATTGATCTAGATTACTTACCAATCTCCTCCTTATTTTCATACCTACATTATTATTGCCAATGATTTGAGATTTAGGATGATCTCTTTGAATCTATCTTGAGGGACCTTTTGAGTCCTATCTCTCCTTGAATTATTATTCCTCATCAACCCTATAGTTTCCTATTCATTCTTGAAGTCCAAATTCTCTAAAGTATCCTTTGACTATGAGTGTGATTTCCTTGTCTTATCAATCTTCACATTGGTATTTTCCACTATCTTCTGTAACTTCTTGTTATAACATCTATAGGTTGAACTCATTGATGAGTATTCAAAGAATATACCTTCATTATATTTGGAATAAAAATTTCCTAAGTTTTCATCTCTTTTGATGAATCATTTATTCCCAAACACTCTAAAGTGTACCACATTAGTAGGTCTACCTTTCCATAGTTCATAAAGAGTCTTATAGCCATTAGTCCTTATCTATCCTCTATTCTAAATTTAGAATAAAATGATAATTGCCTCTCTCTAATATCCATCAGATAATATAGACTCATTTATAATCATTCTATCCATCTCTTGAATGGTCCTATTCTTTCTTTCCACTACCCCATTCTACTAAGATGTCCTAGCTGTTGAGAACTATCTCCTTATTCCATGAACCTCACAAAAATCATAAATTTCATTAGACCAAAACTCTCCTCCTCTTTCATATATTATAATATTTATCTTCCCATTCTTATCATTCTCAACAAGATCCTTGAATGCCTTAAACTTGTGAAGAGCTTCTAACTTTATTTTCAAGAATGCTACCCAAGTCATTCTTATGTAGTCATCTATGAGTAACATGAAGTAGTTATCTCCTTGAATGATCTAAATTACTGTAGGCATATAGATATCAGTGTGCATTAACTCCAAGGTTATTATAGTAGAGTAATCCTTGGCATTTAACCTTCTAGTTTACTTACTATGTTAACATGCCTTGTAAAGTATGTTTGCAGGTTTGGTGATTTTAGGCATGTTCTTCATAGAATTATTAGTGCTTATCTTGACTAGATTTTCAAAGTTTAGGTGACTTAACCTTATATGTCATAGATAAATTTAATCCATCTTGATCATAAATCATCTCTCCTTCTTGATCTCATTCAAGACATATATATTATTCTCTGTCCTCTTAGCATTGGCAATCAACCTTCCTGATTTGGCTCTCCTTATCTCACATCCTCTATCATGAAAGGTTAGTGTGTATCCTTGATTGCACATTTTAATTTCAATAAGAAAGTTAAGTTTAAAACCTTATACATACAACACATTTTATGTCTTGGTCTTCCCATTGTCCAAACTCAAGATACCCTTACCAACTATATTGGTAGTTGGGTTATCTCCAAACCTCATTGTTCTTACATTATTCTTTAATGAGATGAAATTATTTTTATCTCTTGTCATGTGGATTAAGAAACAAATATATATATACCATTTCATTTCTTCATATTGAATGTGAAAGGAAGTTTGAGCTAGCACAAAATCCACTTTAGTCTTTTGTTCTTCCTTAGCAAATAATCCATCTTGACTCTTGGTCTCAATATGATTAGTCCTAACTTGATTTGGCTTCCATACCAATGTTTGGACCTTCTCATGCACTCTAGGAAATTAATATATAATTTTGAATCTTTAAGGTATTATAAATATATTAGAAAAAAATCTTTCAATGTGTCCCATATTATGATAATTGTAGCCAATAACATTTCTATACTTACCTCTTAACTGATGACTCCTTTTCTCATGGTTCCATGATAACTTGTACCTTATTGCATTGAGATGCATTATTGGTATTTCAATGTTGGAAATATTATATTATTATTAATTCTCATGCTATTTCTCAAGATTGATCATCTTGTCCATGAGTTGTTCGTGCTCAACCTTCAAGTAATCTAGCTCTTTCTTCAACTGGTCATACTCAGCTTCCTTTGACCTAATCCTTGTGTTGACACCTTCTAATTGATTATTGAGATCCTTGATAGTCTTATTTTTATGATTTAAATCATAAAGGGAATTTATGATCTCAGATTTAAGGTCTACTTTAGCTTCTCCTTCTTCACTATCATAGTAGACTTCTTCATCATACAAGTTGTCTTCTTTTTTATCACTAGACATCTTGTGCTTCTTAGGATCACCTTCAAGCTGTTAGAATTGATTTAAAGTACCAAGATATGATAATTTTTTTTGGAATAAAAATAATATAGAGGGGTGGGGGTGAATCATTTACTTCAAAACAATCATTCAGTTCCACTTAATCATACATGAACCATTCATACAAACATGAACATCTATCAAAACATATGTAACCATAAAAGATCATGAAACACATTACATATGTGGGAAGACCAAAAGGATAAAAAAATAAAATGATATATATAAATGGAATATAATATTATAAGACAAAAACCAATCTTTATTGAATCACCAACTCCACATAGAGCACCAACCCCAACTGGTTAAACACCTATTCAACTAGGCTTTAACAAGCACCAACTTGCAAGGAGGCACCAACACCCTAGATGACTCAGTAGAAAATTAGGAACCTAAAACCTTAGATCATATTAATAACACCTTATTACTCACATAATATATGAATATCACCTTATTTATCTCTTCTCACTCTTTTATCCCTCTAAAATTTCCTTCTAAGCTTCTTCGCTCAACTAGGTATCTTCAAGACAGATTAGGCCATATGAACTTGATATTCAGCTATATTAACCTTATTATATATTAATTATAGTATATATACACCAATTTTATGGTCTAAAATACATCCTTCAGCTATTTAATATGCTATATACCTCCCTTGCATTCTTAATATCTCTAACTAGCCAATTAAGCCTTGTTCTTATACAATCCTCTAGATCACACACCTCTTGGTTGGACATAAACAATTGAACAATTAGATTAAAATTTAAATAGGTATTATAACACATCTAATACATGAATAAATAATTACAATAGGTTATCCATAACTTTAAAATGCCAAAACCTCTTTTAGGCCTTAAGGAGACCTTATTTAATTAGGCCTTCATTAATACACATTACCCTTTGATCTCCTTGGAACACTTTAAAAATAAAAATATGGTAGTAAAACTTAAAATTAAACTCAAATATACCCACTAATCTCATATTAGGTCCATTAAATTTTTTATCTTAAACCACTATTTGAAGCATACCATTAGTACTATTTACATTAGGCCTTCACACACACAGAAAGGTCTATCTTGGACAATTGAAGGCAACACATTATTTGGACATAAAAACATGATAATAAATGAATAAAAATAACCTTAAACACCACAAAAAATTCACAAATTTTAATATAATTCATCACATAGGTCAAAAAACCTCAAAAACACCTTTGCAACTCACTTAGCTAGAACTACTAGTTTTCCTCAAAGACCAATCATGGTGACCCAAAGCTTCAACACTTGTATACACATATTTAATGAATTATTATGTATGTAGGTTATATTATTATATCATTATAAAATTATCAGATATAAATTTAATATGTTCAAAAGGTAAATATTGGTGTTGCATACCAATCTCATGACCTTATGTCTTACGGTCTCATCTAAACCAGATAGGCCAACTTGTGAACAACTTTTTCACTATATTAATTGAATTACAAAACTTATAAAAGACATGAAAATTTATTAAAATTATTTAAAAAAATATCCATTTTCTTTTTTTCATCACTCTATCATGATAACACATACCTAATCATCTTCTCACTAATGCCTGGGTTATTCATTGTTTGCATCATTTGGCCTGTTAGTGACTAGCTAACTTGGATGACCAGTTTAGAAAATTTAAGGGATACAAATTATAAAAAAAAAACTTCATAGACATGAAACATGAGTCTAAATATTTATCCCCTATCCATTTTCATACTTTGACTGCTACAATAAATCTCTAATAAATTAACACTTTCTTGTAGGGTCTACTCACACACTTGATAACTCAATCACACCTAGAGGTGCATAAAAGAGTTAAATACAAAATAAAATAACTTATATATCCATATAAATCAATTTTGGGTAATTTTTATCAATATATTCAACATCAAATCTTTATTAGGGTTTTATGAGGGTTTAAACCTATTCCCATTCTTAATAATCATTAATAAAGCATAGCCCCTCAATACAAAAAATAATTCCTATAATTTTGAGCTAAGACCCTTCCCCATATATCATGCATATCTTAGGTTCCCATGTAGAGTTTTTATGAGCTAATAAACACAAAAAAAAATCCTTTTTGAGTTGAAAACCCTACATACTATGCACTCGAGAGAACTAATATCTATTTTCATACATTTTATTACAAATCTTGACCTCAAATTATATGAAAAAACTTGAAACATCATGCATCACCCTTGAAAATGCTTACATGAACTCAAACACCTTAAAATATGATCATGACCCCTCATTAGGCCACACTCTCTCTCTTTGCTCTCTAGACCTTGATCTACAAACCACATTAAGCCTTAAAACTAACCTTCATGCCTCTTTCCATGTGATATCCAAATAACTCACATAATAAAATAAACTTTCTCATGCTTAAAAAATTCCATGCACCCTTTATATTCCTTGACAATATATCATGATGCCTCATTAGGCTAGGCAGGGTATTGAAGTGGTTTATATGCATACTTGTCTGAGGGTCCTACCCCTTTAATCTCACCTTGAGATTCTCATAAGTGTTTCAATTCCTCACATAAATGCTAAATCAACCTCATACGACCACTCATGACTGTGTGCACTCATCTCACCAAGTTACCATGCTCTTACCTTCTTAAAAGGTCTTTTCATGCCATGACTAGGCTTAGACTACTCAAAGTTCTGTACCTTCATGAAACCATAAGGCATTATTTACCTTCAAATTATCTTTATGTCAACATAATTTAGTGATAACACTCCATCAATGCCCTTTGTCACATTAACATATTGCTAACTAGGCACACTCTCAATGACATCAACCTCATACAAGATATAACATTGACATTAATGACAATAATCAATATAAATAAATGCACTATTTGACAAAATATGCACAAGAGAAATTCATATATATTGTGGACTTAATATGGTTGAAAAAAAGGGTTTGTAAATATCTAGATATGTTATAATTTTCATCAAAAAGTTTTAAGGGAATGGTTTTTGGCAGTTGGGAAATTTTAACAGATATTAAAGAACCTAAAAACTATTTAAAATTTAATATTAATGACCATAATTGTATCTTAATTAATGGAAAGGAGATACCACTACACACTTTCAAAAAGCATATTGATCTAGTTGGATACAAAATTGAATAAGCCCCTATAAGATGACTTCTATATGATAGTGTTATTAATGAGACATAAATGAAATTGAGAAAGAGTTCACAAAGCTTATCTTCTAAAATTTGAATCATTTTAAAAGGGATGACTTGCTTGAAGCTATGGCAGTCATGAATCCTATATTTTGAAACACTATTGAGGGTGAAGAAATAACAAGTAATTTATTTATTAAATACATGAGAACTCTCATTAATATTTTTAGTAAGTCTATAAAGATCAATGGTGTTAAAGTTAAGGGTATTTTTCAAAAGAATTTACTCACATCCCAATCAATAAATTTTGGACTTACAATGATTGATCAATATCATGATTAATTAAACCAACATAAAGTGGTGTTATTACCAGTCTATGGACAAAACTATATCCTAGTAGTATTCTGTAAGATAATATTAGAGAATATTTTTTATTATATGAATTGTGCCAAATAATGATTTTGGGTTCCTTGAAATATGAAAGGGTATTTGGTGCATTTTATTGGAATAGGTTAGACAAAAATATTAAAACATGTTTGAGGTTGTATGTTTCATGTTATCCAATGGATGAATTTCCATATAAAATAGATTTTTCTATTTGGAGTTATCTCACTAAAATAAGAGGTGTAACTAATATAGCAACTAAAAATGATACTGAAAATACCTTTGAGACTACACATAATGATGTCAGATATGAAGAATGGGTTGTAAAAGGATTATTCCAACTACCTAAGTTTTAGTTTCATATGTATTATAAATATTTATATATTTACTGAATAATATATATTTTTATTATCTACTGAAAACATCTATTTCTATTATTACTCAATAATATTTGTTTGTTTATGATTTATAAATATATGTCATTTCAAATGGTTCTTCAAGCACACAAGTATGTTGTTTATGAATCCCTTGATTTTTACCAATCTTGACTATGATTTTTTTATAATTTAACATTACAACACTTATCTAACAAATCAAAATTAAAATATCAAATCAAAATTAAAATACAAGAAAAACTAAAAAATTCACAAATATAAAATATATTTTAAACATTATATAAAAGATCAAATTATAATTCCATTTTTTGTTTCTCAAGATAATTACTCAGATTACATTGTCTGCAAATAATAAATACATTGCCAACAATGAAAATCTCATTATCTGTCTAACACTAGGGTGTCTATCTACATTGTTTGCATGGAAGACATTCTAGTTCCCTAAGCTTATAATTCACTAGTGATGTCTTTCAAGATACCTAATTCCATGAGATCCTTTGTTGTGCTATTGATATTTGCAAGATTTACCCTTTCTTATTTAGCCGCATCTCCTACTGAAAGAAAGGTGGGGTTTACATCAACTATTTATTTAAATAAAACATCAAGATCCAAGCTATGCTCCCTAATGATTTTCTTCAAATTATTATTTTGCTTATTCATTGTAACAAGATTTTACTTGACTTAAATCACTTCAATTAAAATTTTACATGCATTTTTCAAATGCATGTCAAGGATAACAAATTCATTCTTTAAATTTGTATATTTTGACTAAAAATGAACAAAGAATATTAATTAGTTAAAAATTATAAAAATAAATATGAATTACAAAAAAAAGTAAAACTTACCACAACTTTTTCTTTTTCTACTTCTATAATTGCTACGTGGATTTTATTTTTTGCTAATAAATTGAAGTATGCTTGGGATTTTACATTTGAATTTTCAAGCCTACTTATTAATATATTTAAAATATGATCATCACAACTATTAATGATAGTAATAGATTTAGAAACTACGTAGTTGAACAAAACATCAATTTTTTTAGGCTGATGTTCAACCAATGAAAATAACTGATTGTATTGTGAAAACAAACATTGATTTCCTAAATCAAAACTTTTGCTCGATACTCCCATGCTTTTAAATCATCAAGATTACTGATAATAACATAATTAATAAAATATTTTACATTTTTAGCCAATAAATTATTCAATGAAAGAAAAGTAATCTGATCATTATATTGAGGAATATCACGAGGAAGGGCGGTTCTACTAGGTGGAGAGTTATATGTGGTAGGTTGTTGAAAAGTCTATACCACATTTGGTTGATGACCCTATATCACTTCATGAGGATATAAAATTTCATGGGGGACTCTATCAATCCCCAAAAACTAGCCATCCAAATCAATTTATTGAAGAAATGTGGTTCTTATTGCACTTGGGAGATCACCAAGTGAAAAGTTGGGAAAATAAGATGTTAAATGCACAATGATACCAATCTATTCCAAAAATGATAAATGTTTCCTTTCCAAATATTTATAGTGCATGATGATGATGATAGTGGTGGTGACATATTCTTCCTTTGAGTGGTAGTTTGATCTGCAAATTGGATGATATATTACCACATTAAAATGTCAAATAAAATAAATCTAATATTTAATTCACATATACAAAAAATTAAAAATAAAAAAGTTTGAAATTATGTACCTTGATATAGATCATTCACCAAAAAATAATATTTCAACTGAATTGTTGAAGCTACCGATGATTGATGATGTGAAGTTTATGGTAGAGAATATGATGATGTAAATATGAAAGATTAAAATTATCATTTTTGCTACTGAAATTATAAATACAGGGAAAGACATTGTGTAAGAGGTTATAACATAAACATGACAATAATCTTGATTATGAATAGGAGGCACAATCAAACTTTGCATTCATTTGTGTCTAATCAATAGTTGCAGAGATGATTCTGTATCTATTTCTGATTCAGCGAAGGCCTTATCAGGTTGATGGCCCTTTATTGCTGATTTTTTTTGGTAATGGTTTGAGATAATTTTTTATATTAAGAAATAAAGAGAATATTATTTATATTTAAGAGATAATTTAATTATTTTAAATTAATTATAGTGCATGACAACCTAACCTCTTGGTCTACAATGAAAAGTGCATTGACAACCATTTTTTAATCGAGATTGGTTGGAATATTTGTACCCTATAATTGATAAAACCCCTCATAGTAGAATGCAATAATAAAATTTGTACATGAAAATATACTATTTTCATTTTGAAGATAAAAATTAAAATCATCCTTAATTTTTTTAGACAAAAATGAACACCAATCAAATTGTTGACCATCGAGAGTATATAGGATATACACAAGAGCCCAGATTGGAATGTGTGATGCTCTTGCCTACATTACTAGTATGGATTGAAAAATCTCAATCATGCCAAGAAGAAAAGGATGTGTTACACATTCAAATTTAAGCCCCCTTTTTTATGATTTTAGGTAGCTATAAATTAAAAAAACCATGAACATGGTATTAGTAATAACTGACATAAGTAAAACTAGTCTACAAAATTAAGGAATTATTAAAAAAAACATTATACCATCCATTTGCATGCCATAGTGGGACTCAAAATATTTTTTTTGCATCAAACATGAAGACCTTTATAGTGACAAGGTTCACGTTGACATGGGGTAGGCCTACAAGTCTGTGGATGTCCTTAGGAGTGATCCCAAATAAAAATGAATTTGATCTGATGGTGATTTTAAATTTTTTTACCATAGTGTCGAATATTTACAAGATAAAATTCATCGAGTATTTATGTTATACTATGGCATGTAAATGATCCCCTAAAAATTTCACTTTTCTATCCATTCCTTTGTATGTACCTTCTTCTTATAGAATCTTGATGATCAATGTGCACATTAGATTTTTATATTGTATTTTGACCTTTGCAAAAGTGATTAGGGTGGCCATTATTACAACGGTGTTAGAAATTTGAAATTCTATTTAACCTAGTAAGTAAAGAAGATAATTGTCAAAATCAGGTTTGAATGCAAGCAGATCAAGGACAAAAATCAAAAAATGAGTGGCAAGGTTATTTTTTACAGGAAAAAGGGTAGTATAAAATAATGTAGGTGCCTAATCACACTTGTAGATGATAATTTGTATTTGGAGACATCTTTTTTCACTTATATACGATCATTTATTCTCACAGATGATAATATCCATCCATAAAAGACTTATTATGTTTGTAGATGGCTGTTTACATTTATAGGAGATCATCTAAAAATGTAGACATTCATTTGTAAATTTAAATGATCACCTACAAATGTAGATGACTATATATATTTATAGATGACTATCTGCAAACACAAAAAATCATCTACATTTGTAGATGATCATCTACATTTATAGACAGTCATTTGTATTTATAGGTGTTCATCTAGATATATGCATGATCATTTGTAGATGCAGATGATCATCTACATATATGTGTATAAGATCATCTACATGTGCAGAGGATCATCTACATATGCAAAAAATTATCTACACATGTGATGACCACCTATATGTGTGGATGATAACCTATGGTTCCTCATGTTATCTTGCCTAACCTACTAATGGATGCCCTATATTTTCCCCATTCCAACTCTTAGTTTGCTTACACAATTAATCACCTTTTTAAATGATTCACCATAACTTCCAATCATATTTCCCTAAAGAACCCAAAGTATATTTTATTATTTGCCACTAAAATTTTCCCTAGTGTGAAGAATGGTGTGATGAATGGGATTTGGGAATGGACATGAATTAGGGGGGAGTGGTGTCTAAGGGATAGGTGTTGATGCAGGTTTTGACATGAAACCAATAATTAAAAAATGGGGTTGTTAATCCCTATCTTGTCCTAAAAGGAGTAAGATCCCATGAATAAAATACCTCCCCAAGGTCTAAAAGGAGCAAGATCCCATGAAGAAAATACATCCCCAAGGTCTGAATGTACCAAGTCTTGGTATGTTGGTCTTCACTTAATTGGTTGATGTGAACTATTTCATGTTAGGGGCATATTTTAATGATTTGAATTAAAAAAATTAACTCTAACTAAAGTATTCAATGGTTATTAAGATTCTAAGATTTAATTCCTTTCACAAGATGACTTCTATCATAAATTTATCATGTCTAAGATTGCAACAATATAACAACAATGATAAACTCCTGAGACAAGATGATAAGAGCAACCAAGATAGGCAGTTGAATTCAAATTTCTATATTCTTATATTAAATTGATTATAAATTAAAAACAAAATATTAAAGTTAGAGAGGTAAAAATTATTTTTATAAACACAAGTGAACTCTAAGCTATCTAGCTAAATAAATCCCCATTTAAACCTATCTTCAGTTGAGCCACACTTAGCACAATTCCAACTAAAGATGGTGCAAGAATCTGAGAAAGAGAATGACTACAAGAAAGAAGGGCATCACTACCATAAAAATAATAGAGAATGACCACTTAAATTTGAAAATATTCCAATTATCTAAATATTCTTTTTGATTAACAATATTAAGAACTCATATAATCATCAAATACTCATTAAAAAACTATGTAACTACAAGCTAAAATGAGAAATGAAAGAAATTATCTTAAGAAAGCAAAAAAATGTATAGTTATATCTATATCATTTTACAATCCATATAGATCCAACCCTTATTATGGAACAAGATCTAGTATTATATAGGCATGCAGGTCTGAAGAGTTCAAACTCAATTGAATTTTCCCAATAATGGGGTAGTTACAAATATTCATTATTGGTTGAGGGAATATGGTTGAGAAAGTTGCTCAAAACCTTTAACAGATTAAATGCATGCCCAAATTTTATGCAATCAATCCATGCATAAATTTAATTTTGGAAACTAAAAGTAGTTGGGATTGCATTGGGACTATCAACCACCCATGCTTCTATGCATTCAATTACCCCACCTCTTTAAGACTAACTTTATATTTTATGCTCTCTACTTGATTCTAATGTGCATGCCATGTTTGGTTAATAATTCTAATAAAATTTGCATTGAATTATACCACATTATAATCATTTCTTGGTGAGGAATTGATTTGCAACTTGATTCTATGAATCAAATTGAATACACAGTCGAATCTTAGGTTTTGATGGTTTTGTCAGTTAGATGGGTCATCAACATTAAAACAATGCTTTGTTGTATGCTTAATCAACATGTCATTTGATCTGAATGACTATTAATATGTGACTTCTCGTCACTCCTCTATTACTTAGACATGGATTTGAATTCCTATGCTGATTATTCATTCCATGGTGAAGCAATATTTCACCACATGTCATAATATCACTCACCTGCAACCTTAACATACTATTATTCTTACATGGACTACCCCAAGAGAGTTGATTAACAAAATTTCATGATCTTGTGTCATCCTACTCACTCACTTACCTAGAGTTTTGACATAATTTCTAGCCTATAAGAAAATATCTAGAAGAGAGGTATAGTGGGATTATGCCACATGGCATCATCCTGCTCACCAACTCACCCATAGTTTCCATGCTCTATAAGAACACCTTTGGGATATAATAATAGTAGGATTATGCCATGTGACATCATCTCACTAATAATATATCTTGGAGGCATTACATTGGTATAAACATCACTAAAATAGAAAAGCAATGGGATTATGCCACATGGCATTATCCCACTTACCTAATAACCCATAACATTGATGATGTCATTACCCCATTAGATAATCCTTGAAGTAAATAATCAACTAAGTGTTTTAAGGAATTTTGGAATGGGACTAAGATTGCCAAGTGATGAACATGTGGCACTGGGGATTACCTTACAGAATTGACTAAGTCTTTTGAAGTAGTGTAAAAGTGCTATGTGTCCCTAGGAACTTTATGAAATTGGCTGTCTTGCTGAGTAGGAATGTGACACATGGCTCCAGGAAAAAAAAATGAAATTGACTAAGTGTTGAAATGCTTTTTAAAATGGCTTAAAGCCACAAAGAGACATAAAAGGTCACCACATAGAATAATAAAAGTGTTGGGTACCTATAGGCAAAGATCAAAAGAGCCCAGTCAATAATTTTTGATTTAAAAAATAATCAACTAAGAATTTAAAATAAAATGACTAAGAGAATTTGAATCAAAATGACTAAGTCTAGAGTTGAAAAGCCTTTCTTTTAGAAAATGTTCCAAAAACCCATCCTTCACAAGCCTTATCTTTATGATTTTGCCTTTTTTTATCAAAGCCTTCACAAGTTTTGCCATTAGAAATTTTATTTTGGAAGATTTATCTCGAAGACCTAAGTTTTCATAACTTTTGTTCAGAACTTGTGTAAAAGTTTCCCTTGCGCATAACTTCCAATGAAATTCATGGAATTTCTCCCAAAAATAAAAGACTTAAATAATTTTTGAGAGTTGTCAAAACTTTTATTTGGAATAAAATTTCTGACTAAGTTGCCCACACTCTTTCTAATGACCTACGGGCATAGTATTAATAGGCATAGTTAGTAACTTGGATTAAAAAACTAACAGCTAAGTGTAGAATAGAAACTCTACACAAAGTTATCCATTTTATCAATTATAAATCCAATTTCATCCATTTACATGAAAAGTGACTAAGTTAAGAAGTAAAAAATTATAAGAATTTACTCATATAGATTGAAATTAAAATAGAAATAGACAAAAAATGTTTAGGAAAAGAGGTAGAGATCTCTGAAAAGTTAGACAGTTTGGATGAACCTAAAGTGAAATAGTCTAAAAGGGAGTTATGTGTTTCAAAACACAAGCAAACAAGTAGAATAATACTTATCACACTTATGCAAATTTAGATATTAAGATTAAATTAGTCCAAGATGTGAATTTGCATGCCAAGTGTTTTATAATACAAAGTTAATTTTACAGGATTGACTAAAAAAATGAAGCACATTTAGATTTAAATATTCACATTTGGCATAACAGGTATCCCAAAGAGAGATGATTTAAACCAAGGACCATAATGAAATCCTTAAGGTATAAAACTAGACTTCAAAGTGAAAAAAAGGTCCCCATTTTTAGTCTAAAAATGGGGCATGTTGTGCAAGAAAAAACAAAAGGGATTTGGGATCGAGCTTTGAAAAATTAACAATGTTGGCTAGTTGTGTAGGGAATGGAATTAGGAATGGTGTTGGGAATAGTGTGGGAAGCAGGGTGGAAAATAATGTGGGAACATGGCAAATAATGTTATAGGGAACGTGGACTAGGGAAATGGTGTGGTGAATAATGTTGAAAATAGTGTGATGAATGATGTGGTGAAATATGTAATAATGGTGTGGGAATGAGGTGGGAAATGATGTGGTGAATATGATTTAGGAACATGCATGAATAGGGGATGTTGTTTTAGGGGAAAAAAATTTAGAACAAGCTTTAAACAAGTAACACTATATGGAAATGGGTAGGGACTAGTGTGGGGAAGGGAAAAAGAGTATGGAAAGGGGTGGAAAATAGTGTGGGAACTGTGAGGGGAAATATCATGGGAAATTTTGTGGTGAGTGTTGTGGGAAATGGTGTGGTGAAATAGGTGGAAATTAATGTGGGCACAAGGTGGGAATTGGTGTTAAGGGAATGATGTGGGGAAAGTTATTTGGGAATGGAATTTTAAAAAGGAAAATGTGGGGAACAAGGTGAAACATTGTGAGGGAATAATGTGAGAAATAGCGTCCTATAGTCACTCAAATATTGTCATGAATACTTTATTATGTTAGTTTTGACCCCATTTCACTTTAATTGACTTGTGAACTTAATGTAGACCCATTTATTTTCTAAATTTATATTTGATGCTGACAAAAAAATACTCTAATTGATAAAATAATCCTTAAGCATATGTATGGATATATCTAGACCCAAAAGTCACACACTTCCCTAAAGGATAAATGCACCTAGTAGGGGAAAATAGTGGAAAACATTCTTGTCCCCTATGGGATGCTTATTTTCTTTATCTTATAATAATAATTTTAAAAATTTTACCCTCCCTTACATTGTGATCCATGTTTTTAGGTGTTTTAGCTTGAGGTTTTCCCTTTTGGATTGTTATAAAGGCACAATTAAGTTCTTTATTCTACCACTTGGAAATTTCAATAGAAAGGCATACTTACACTATTGCACATTGATCAAATGCTCTATATTATTCCCAATTATGATTATAATCACTTAAATTAGTCATTATCCAAGTCAAAAACCTATTTTATCCAAGCTAAGTCAAAGTATAATCAAGTATTCAATCTGTCTCTAGATGCATTTGTATAGTCAAAGTAGCAAAATTACATAAAACACTTAAGTGGGATAACTATGTGGGTTTGAATTAAATTTTTATAGCATTGGATATGTAGGGAATGTTCAATCATCATGGGCCTGATTTGGGTCAGCTCATCCCATTACACTCCCCCTTTTTTTTCTATTTGCAAGTTTTTAATAATGGCAAGCCCTAGTAGGATTTCAACTTAAAAAAAGTTATTCATAGTTTTTCTGCACACATATGAAGGTCAAATATTTGCATACAAACCTAATATAAGATACCATAAATTACCATGATTAAATTTTTTGATTTTAAGTAAAGGACAAGATTAACCAATTCAAGATTATAGTGGTAGTTGATCCTGTCCCAAGTTGGACAACCCTATCCTTCACTAGCTTCAGTTGCATCTTCTAGGTGCTTGAAAATTTAGGTTTTGTTTGTTAGTTTTGACCTTTTTTATATTAATATAGTTATATATTAGATATAAAAAACAAATTTTGTCATTTTATTTATAGTTATCCTTATTTATTTTTATTGCACTTAGTTGAATTTAGTCTTTTACTTTCATTTTGCTTGTCAAAAGTAGATTTACAACATTCTATTATATTCTATTTAATTTATCTGAATTATAATTAATTCACTTATTTATTCAAATTTTGAGAAAACATATTTGTGAATGTAAGAAATTTACACACCTTATTCAAAATTTATTTTTCAATCTACTTTTCATTTGAGCATTGATTTAAAAACTTTATTCTAAGGTTTAGATAAATTCTTGAGCATCTGACACTAAAAGAGCCTTATTTTGACCTTAGATATAATATCTAACACTAAAATAACTTACTCTTGACCTTGTATCTAATATATAATGCTAAAATATCTTGATTTCAACTTTAGATCTAATAGTTGACATTGAAAGTATTTTATATTGATAACATTTTATTTTGAGTCTCGATCTGATATATGACAATGAAAGCATCTTATTTTATCCTTGGAGTTAATAAAAATTTACTAATATCCATATAGAAAACTTTTCCTTTTTATAGGATCTACATTTTAGTTTTTTATGTTACTTGATTTTGTAAATTACAACAAACTTATTGCTACTTTAGATGAACATTTCTTATTTGAAGTTGTCTTAGTCTCCATTACATGTTGTATTCTAATAATAAGGAACATTATTAACAATAATATAGTAAAGTGAATAAAATCCAACAAGAATCAAATACTTAACCAATAATCTCTAGATATTTTAATGTGTTTTTATAATCTAAAAAATGTGTGTATGGTTGTTACTATATGAAAAGGATAAATAATACCCTCCATTATATTAAAAATTCCTCAACTCCCACCAACTCGCACAAAGACAACCAAAGTTGTGACATTTTGGGACAATTACAACATACCCATGCTAAGATTTGTTTATTCAATTTACTTTAGATGATCCTATTTATAAAGATATCATTTATGTGACATTAAAATAAAAAATGGTATTAGTTAATGTATAACCTCCTTACATATATTATATTATTTATACTATTAACCCTAAAATTTAGACATGGGGAATATAGGGTTAAATGGGTTGAGATAGCCTAGGTCATAAGGATGGTTGACTATCTCTAAAGTAGGCCAATTATTTGTGAAACTTAGATAAAACACATATGTTAGGGTGTGGAGCTAAAAACTTCACCAAGGAGCATTCATTATCAAGTTCGGGTCTACACAGACACCAGCATCGGTCAGGAGCGACCGACGTCGGTCACAGGCAGTTGTAGAGACACTGACATCGGCAGAAGGTCGGCCGACGATGGTCACAGACAAGCAGTAGGAATCAACGTCGGTTACCTGCGTGTCCAAAAAGCTATTTCTGTGGACAGAAGCAAGTGTTTGCATGATAAGTTTGAGTTGAAGTCTCAAGCTCGCGTCTCTATTATTGGCATTACTATTTTTAGAGCCCTTGTTCAAGTGGCTTAACTGCTTGTTGGGTGTACATGCTCAAGTCTCCTAATTCTATATGTAGAATTAGATCTTCCTAGCTTTGTAGTAGTTATTGTTGTAGAGAGTGAATTATTGTAATTCATTGTGTGAGAAGAACAATACAGAATTGAATCAATCCAAGCTTGTTGGAGTTGATTGTTCTTGAGAGAGAGAGAGCTCTTGAGGAATAGAGATCTATTAAGAGATCTATACATCTAGGAGAGGTGTGGAAGAAAGAAGCTTTCTTCAATTGTATTCCTTTTGTAAAGAGTTTGTTAATACAAGTTTTTAGGGTGTTTTCTTGTATCTCTTGTTCTTACTATTATCATTCTAATTACTTGTCAATCTGGTTGAATTTTGCATTTATTGCTGTCACAATTGTAATCTATTGTTGGTTTGATCCCCCAACAAGTGGTATCAGAGCCTTGGTTACAAGTTCAGAGCTTGATAATTGGTATCAAAGTTCAGGTTCACTAACAGGTGGTTCAGATCTTTGTAGTGTGTATTGATTACAGGTTCTCACAAGAGTTTCTACAGGGATTTCTGTTTGAGTGGGAGAAGCAATGGTAGATGAAAGTAAATTGAGAATGGAAAAGTTCAATGGCAAAAATTACCAACACTGGAGAATGCAGATAGAGGACTATCTGTATCAGAAAGATCTCTACTTACCGTTAGGAGGTATTGCAAAGAAGCCCAAAGACATGGAGGATGAAGAATGGGAAATTATTGACAGAAAGGCTCTAGAGTCTATAAGACTGAGTCTAGCATCCACTGTGATATCCAATTTATCATAGGCAAAGTCTATGGTAGAGTTGATGACTACGTTAGCAAATTTGTATGAAAAACCCTCAGCTTCCAATAAGGTATATCTTATGAAGCAGTTATTTAATTTACATATGAATGAAGGTGGATATGTTTCTACTCATCTGAATGATTTCAATGGAATTGTGAATCAATTAAGTTCAGTGAATATAGTGTTTGATGATGAGATAAAAGCTCTTTTGATATTATGTTCTTTGCCTGAAAGCTGGCATGGCTTAGTAATGGTAGTAAGTAATACTGCATCTGTATCAAATATTTTGAAAGTAGAGGATGTTGTTAGTGTTATCTTGAATGAGGAAATACGCAGGAAAAGCACAGAAGAGGCATCTGGGAACACTTTAAGTTTTGAGAGCAGGGGAAGGCAGAAAGAGAAGAGCAAGAAAGGCAGATCAAGATCCAAGTCAAAGGGGAAAGGTAGATCTAAACCCAAAAATGGCAGAAGGCCACAATGCTGGAACTGTGGAAAGATGGGGCACATAAGTAGAGATTGTTGGTTAAAGCCTAAGGAGGACAATCAGCACGAAGGAAAGGAAGAAGCCAAGATTGCAGGTATTGCACAAGATGCTTTGATTTTCTCTCTGCATAATAATATAGAATCTTGGGTATTAGATTCTGGTGCATCTTTTCATGCTACTCCTAACAGGGAATATTTCAATGACTATATCCATGGAGATTTTGGAATAGTGTATCTAGGGGATGATGAGCCCTGTAAAATAATTGGCAAAGGTAAAGTGCAGCTGAAGATGTAGAATAACAACACATGGGTGTTGAGAGATGTGATGCATGTTCCTAGCTTGAAGAGAAATTTGATTTTTGTAAGAAAGTTAGGGGATGAGGGTTGTACAGTAACTCTCACAACAGAATCTTGGAAGGTGTCCAAGGGTGCACTTGTTATGGCCAGAGATAAGAGAGAAGGTACTCTCTATTTGTGTAATTGTGTTACTAACAAATCTCCTTCTGTATTATCTACTTCAGATGTGGATGCTAAATTGTGGCACTCAAGGCTTGGCCACATGAGTGAGAAGGGGATGTCAATTCTTAAGTCTAAAGGTATGCTTTCAGATTTAAAAGGCATAGATCTAGAGTTTTGTGAGCACTGTGTATTTGGAAAATAGAAAAGGGTTAGTTTTCTCAAAACTGGGTCTACTAAGAAGAGGCACAAGCTGGAGCTTGTTCACATAGTCGTGTGGGGACCAGCTCAGGTTGCTTCCATTGGAGGATCACAGTACTATGTATCTTTCATAGATGATGCCACAAAGAAGGTATGGATCTATTGTATTAGAAGAAAATCTGATGTATTTGATACTTTTAAAGTTTGGAAAGCTATGGTTGAGAATGAAATAGGTAAAAGATTAAAGTGCTTGAGATCAGACAATGGTGGTGAGTTCTACAGTCATAAGTTCAAAGATTATTGTTACATGCATGGAATTCGTAGGCAAAGGATGGTTCCAAGGACACCTCAGCAGAATGGTATTGCTGAAAGGATGAACAGGACAATAATGGAGCGTGCAAGATGTATGAGATTGCATGCCAATTTGCCCTTACAGTTTTGGGCACAAGCTGTTGACACTGCAGTGTACCTGATTAACAGAGGACCCTCTATAGCTCTGGATGGTGGTATTCCAGAAGAGGCATGGACAGGTAAAAAGGTTGATGTCTCATATCTCAAAGTTTTTGGTTGTGAAGCCTTTGTCCATATAGATAAGGAAAATAGAAAGAAGCTTGATGCTAAGTCTATGAGATGCATGTTTATTGGCTATGGCTCAGATGATTTTGGTTACAGATTGTGGAATCTAGAAACTAACAAGGTAATCAGAAGCCGTGATGTTGTTTTCAATGAAAGAGTGATGTATTGTGATCAGCTAAGGAAGTTGAATCAGTCTGAGCAGAGCAATGGTGAATTAGATGAGGTGAAAGTCCAAGATGAGCTCACAGGAAAAAGAAATAATCACCTATAGGAAAACACAGAGACCAACATCGGCAGGTTAGGAACCGACGTCGGCAAGACAGAAATCGGCGTCGGCCATACAGAGACTGACGTCGGCCGTACAGGTACCGAGGTCGGTCAAGAAGAATCAACGTCGGCCAGTAACAGGTCTGCAGGTGACCGAGGTCGGTCATTGTTAGAGAATTTAGGTGGACAACGTGTTGTGGACGAGTCTCAGACACCCATCAGGAGGTCAGAAAGGGTGAGTAAGCCTCCAATTAGATATTCTCCTTCTCTATTTTATCTATTGCTAACTGATGGTGGAGAACTAGAGAGTTTTGAAGAAGCAATACAGGTGGAGTCCAAGAGTTAGTGGGAGCGTGGCATGGTTGAGGAGTTGGAGTCCTTAAGAGAGAACCAAACATGGGATTTGGTTGAATTGCCAGCTGGTAAGAGAACACTTAAGAACAGATGGACCTACAAGTTGAAGGAAGGTGAGAATGGACAGATGAGATACAAGGCTAGATTAGTGGTAAAAGGATTTGCACAAAAGCTAGGTATCGACTTTGGTGAGATTTTTTCTCCTGTTGTTAAGATGACTTCAATAAGGGTAGTATTGTCTTTGGTTGCTTTTGAGGATTTGCATCTTGAGCAGCTAGATGTTAAGACAACGTTTCTTCATGGAGATTTGGATGAGGAAATATATATGGAACAGCCAGAACGATTCGAGGTCAAGGGTAAGGAGAAGTTTGTGTGCAGGTTGAAGAAAAGCTTGTATGGCCTCAAGCAAGCTCCTAGGCAATGGTATTTAAAATTTGACAGGTTTATGACTGAGCATGGCTATAGTAGGTGTCAATCAGACCATTGTGTGTATTTCAAGAGATTTGATAATGGTAGATATATTATTCTATTGTTGTATGTAGATGACATGCTGGTTGTAGGGTCTCACATGCAGGATATCTCAGAGCTTAAGGTAAAATTAGCTTAAACATTTGCTATGAAGGATTTGGGAGCAGCAAAGAAAATCCTTGGCATGAGCATTAAGAGAGACAGGAAAAATCATAGGTTGATATTGTCTCAAAAAGATTATGTGGACAAGGTGTTGAAACGGTTCAATATGCAGGATGCTAAACTGGTAAGCACACCTTTGGCTGGATGTTTTAAGTTGAGTAAAGAACAATGTCCTAATTCATATGATGAGGTAGAGTACATGAGTAAGGTTCCATATTCTTCCGTAGTAGGGAGTTTGATGTATGCAATGGTGTGTACTAGACCGGATATTGCCCAAGCAATGGGAGTGGTAAGTAAGTATATGGCCAATCCAGGTAAGGAACATTGGAAAGTAGTTCAGTGGATCCTTAGATATCTGAGAGGAACTAGGAGTAAGCACTTGTGCTATGGAGGTTCAGATACTTCTCTACATGGCTATGTAGATTCAGATATGGCAGGTGATTTGGATGGCAGGAGGAGCACTACAGGCTATGTTTTTACTGTAGGTGGAATGGCGGTTAGCTGGATATCTAAGTTGCAGAAGGTTGTTGCCTTGTCAACTACAGAAGCAGAGTATATTGCAGCCACAGAAGCTAGCAAGGAGATGATATGGATGACACGGTTCATGGATGAGCTTGGTAGGGAGCATGAGAGTTACAGATTGTATAGTGACAGTCAGAGTGCAATCCATTTGGCTAAGAACTCAGCCTTTCATTCAAGAACAAAGCACATACAGCTAAGGTATCACTTCATATGACAGGTATTGGAAGATGGTGAGTTGAAGCTGGAGAAGATCCATACAGATAGGAACCCTGCTGATATGTTAACCAAGCCAGTTACAAAGGAGAAGTTGAATCTTCATTCAACTTCTATTGGTCTTCATGATTGAGTTGAAGATGGAGGAGCTAGAAGATGTTGCTGTACAGGTACTGGTGCAGCTGTTTATCTCCAAGTGGGAGATTGTTAGGGTGTGGAGCTAAAAACTTCACCAAGGAGCATTCATTATCAGGTTTGGGTCTACACAGACATCGGCATCGGTCAGGAGCAACCGACATCGGTCACAGGCAGTTGTAGAGACGCCGACATCGGCAGAAGGTCGGTCGACAGCGGTCACAGACAAGCAGCAGGAACCGACGTCGGTTACCTGCGTGTCTAGAAAGCTATTTTCGTGGACAGAAGCAAGTGTTTGCATGATAAGTTTGAGTTGAAGTCTCAAGTTCACATCTCTATTATTGGCATTACTATTTTTAGAGCCCTTGTTCAAGTGGCTTAACTACTTGTTGGGTGTACATGCTCAAGTCTCCTAATTCTATATGTAGAATTAGATCTTCCTAGCTTTGTAGTAGTTATTGTTGTAGAGAGTGAATTATTGTAATTCATTGTGTGAGAAGAACAGTATAGAATTAAATCAATCCAAGCTTGTTGGAGTTGATTGTTCTTGAGAGAGAGAGCTCTTGAGGAATAGAGATCTATACATCTAGGAGAGGTGTGGAAGAAAGAAGCTTTCTTCAATTGTATTCCTTTTGTAAAGAGTTTGTTAATACAAGTTTTCAGGGTGTTTTCTTGTATCTCTTGTTCTTACTATTATCATTCTAATTACTTGTCAATCTGGTTTAATTCTGCATTTATTGCTGTCACAATTGTAATCTATTGTTGGTTTGATCCCCCAACAACATAAATAATTTATTATGATGAGATGCTAAAGATATAAAAACTATATATGCTATATATTACAATTATAAATAAAACAATGAACTTTGTTAGTTATCTAGATCTATAACAGGTAGAAACTAGACTGGATCTAAAATTTGGATCAACTACCAGATTCTATAATTTTGACCTCTATAACTATGGACACTTATGTCAACCTAGGATAGGTACTTCAATGCTAATGTATTACTTAGATACATGTGTCATGTATAGGATACCTATTGAATCTAGATGTGAATAACTAGATGTTGTTAGGTTCTATGTTGCCTTCACTCTAGTGTATTTAGATTTGGATCATGGACTGTCACTCCTTGTCAAATAAAAAAAACCTTAGTTCTTCACCTTCATAATGGCTATGGAAAAAATGGGTTAATGGGAACATGGTATCAAGCTACCCCAAAGGCCCCTCTATCAATGAGCACTATATACATAACCAATACTCTGAAGAGGACCTCAAATTTTTGCAGTTCTTCCCTACATGTTGGCTTGCATGTGAACATGTAATGTGTGATAAATAAGTATAATAATGACCTAGCTTGTAACTTAGAAAATATGTCCCATGGAATGATCCTTCAGTACTTTAGACCTATAGATGTGATGTCCTTATGACTAATATGGAAATAGGAGAAAATAGGTAATAGTTTCTTACTTGAGTACTTGATATAATGCTTTTGGTAAGTTGCTTTATTATTTTATAGGTTTGTGTTAGGTAAGGAATGAATGAGGGTTAATACTATATTTACACCAATCCCTTTGAAGAATATATCACATTTAATCCCTTATGCCAACCATAGGAATAAATTTCATTTATAAATTGGATGACCTTAGGGCACTGGACACTTGTGTTAAAATATGACACTTGTGTTAATGTACATATCTGACTAGGATGGAAGTACCTAGGTAGTTGTAAATTAGGCACAAGTCCAAAACGTATAAAGATGGAAGATATTCAAGTTTATAACATTATGGAAAAGATAGAAGGTCCAAGTCATCATAATAACATTTAAGACTAAGAGATAAGCAATGAGACATATACAAATATCATATGCAAGCCTTTTGGTAGTAGGAAAGATATAAAAGTTGAAGGTACATCCATGATATGTATTTTTTAGGTATACAATATTGAGGTTCTATATAATTAATAAATAGTGTCTATATTCCCCCACCCTTTAATCTAGTAATGAAAATGCTGGTTTAAAGGAAAATAAATACATACCTAGGTGTGTATAACACACCTTATCTTTGCTTGATTCCAACTTGAGTGATTTTATGGTGATTGAACTGAAACCAAGAACATGTTATAATATATAATCATAAATTGAAAGCATTGAGATAATTAAAATTGAAATAGAATAAGGTTTGGGAATACACCTATGTATTGATGTAACCATCTTGCATTTTGGCAATTTGATTTGAAATATGTATCATTAAGAATCACGAAAACTAATATTAGGATAAACATAAATCTAGAAAGTGCATATATCTAAAGAGATAGAGAGATATTTTAGGACACATGCCCCCAACCTTGGAGAAAAGATGAGTTGTCACCCAAAAATTGAGATTAGCTCAACTATGTAAGCCAATCATACTTATAACATGGTGGGTGTGAGTGACCAAGTCAATTCACACTATAAATCTAGTGAGATTAGATGATGTAATCAAGTCCAACCTATAAAATTGGAAAGATTAAGTGATTAATCAGCTCAACCATACAAAAAATGAACCAACTATTGTAGTAAATTGGCCTAATATAGTCTATAAAATTCTAACTTGGTGGGTGATGATAGTCCCTAAAAATGTTTGGAATTTGAAACTTATTTAATTTTAAAATATTGAGTGCATATTGCATATCATATGCACCTTAGATATGTCTCATGCTAAAACTATGTATAACAATGGTACCAATGTATATAATTATGCCACAAATGTGTATATGAATCATATAATTGTGACTTTGGCCAATTTTCAAACTATGTAAGTGTGGAGAACATGTTTACAAAACATGCCCCCAATATAATTTGAAACTTATAACTATTGTAAGTGTGGAGAAATATGATATAATTACCAATGTGGAAAACATGTTTCCAAAACATGCCCTCATTGAATTTGAAACTATGACAAATATTGAAAACATGTTTTCAAAACATGCCCCCACTGTAACATGAATGTTTAAAGTAATGTGGAAGTCATGCCTCTATGTCATTCTCCCACTAATATGCCCCAATTTTAAGGTAAGATAAAGTATCAACTGGTAGTTACCTTACCTCAAAAGGATAAGATAACCATGTAAACTATGAATGTACCATGAAACATATAAAGAGAACATGTCTAGGTAGATATATCATTGAAGTACTAAGAATGTGATCACACTAAGTCCTAAGATGCATGATTTAGATCATGGCAATGTCTAGATAGTAACAATACAAGATTAATAAGCAATTAAGCACATGCAAAAGAATATTCAATAGAAAATTTAAATACAATGGTCCAAAGAGACTTCAAACAAAGGGCATGTTCAAATGCTACACAATCTAAGGAAAATGACTTAGTCAGATGTCTACAAAAGAAATAATGACATATTCAAATGTCAACATACAACAAATAATGATATATTTAAATGTCAAAGATGAAAATAAAGGCATGGGAGCCACAAATAATGGAACATATTCAAATGATCAAACAAGAAATATAATATCAAGGTAAGACACTCAAGGAAGTGCATAAATGAAAGCCTAAGAAACTGATATAAACATATCATACTAATCTTTGGATATATGTGTTAGAAAAAAGTGTTAATGAAATATCATATCAAGTACATTGTGAAAAATATAATCATGGATAAAGGCATGTATAAGTACATATATGAACTTAAACATGATAATGTAAAGTGATATTAGAATGATATAATCTATATATTGTGTTTATAGAGGTTGATGCCCCCAATATACACATGACATGAGTGGAGGGAAAAAACAACATATAAAAGTGCATAGATCATATATCTATGTACTAATATGGAACCAAAAACATGTGTATATAGGAAATATTGATATGCCATCTACCAACATGGAACCAAAAACATTTATGCCAAAGAGCTAATAGGATATGTAAATGCATAAAATATTTTTGGATTTTTATGTTTTTTTATTTATATTCTTTTGGTATTTTTTGTATTTTCAAAAGGAAAATACTATCCTATGATCACATCCAAAGGATGGTCATAGGTATCTCCTCACTATGAACCTAGTGTAATAAACTAGTTATACTACTAAGTAACATTTATAAGTGAAATATTAATCACTATAGTATCTATGATGTTATGCATATGTAAAATAGTAATTTTTGGTTGTGAATAAAAAGTAGTAGGAGTAAGGGTTCATAAACCCATCACTGAATGGTCTACAATTTATTTTGAATAATATTAATAATAACATGTGTAGGTGATATAGATATCTGAATATGGGGCATAATAGATAAGGATTTTGTGGAACCCACTGTAGATCTGTGATGCAATGGTCTCTCAAGTATTGAGCACCTAGTATAGGGGATGGCCTATTATTTACCCTTTTTTGGAAAGTTAACCTTAGGAGGTTTGATAATTAACTACTTGGGTATCAATTTCTCTTGTTTAAGAGGATGTTCATATGGAAATTTGGAAACTATAATTACCCGCCTAACATGAATTATTTAACACACCCATGCACCATAGAAGATATTTATTGAAGTGTATGAAGAAGCAAGAGAGTGCATAAATTCCACTTTGTTTTCCTTAATCATTTTAGACACAAGGTATGATTGTCTTTTCCCTTTTACTTGCGCTTCTCTTTGGTCCAAAGTTTATTTGCTCACAGGAAGAAGGAAACGCATCCTATCCTGCATGAAGGCCTAATTCTGTTAATCGAAGGCTACTGCAAGAATAAAGCTATGGTTAATAACCCTAACCAGGGGAAAAATAAGGAGTCTGGGAGTAGAAAGAGTGAAATTGTAAAAGGGAAAGACAAAATCAAGTTCCCCAGTGCCAAAAATCAGAATGTGGAAGAAGATACAGAGCGGGAGAGAATTGATAAACCTAGGGAGGAAAATCTAGAGGAAGAAGAAGGTACTAAAAGCTGGAATACAAATTCAAATGAGGATGAAGAATGTCAAGAGAAGAATGAGAAAGAAGGAGTCAGCAAAGAGGAGGAATTTGAAAATATTAAAGAAGAAACTGAGGAAAATCAGAAAGTGTCGGAGGAAGATATTGTCCAGGATGGACCTATAGAGGACCCTATTTCAAGAAACGAAAGGGAAAATACAGTTCAGGATGACAATCAAGAAATGGACATGGAAATTCAAATTGGAACAAAAGAACAGTATCAAAGGGGCCGAGAGGATCACTTTGAAGAAGGCAAGAATAGTCCCAATAAGAATTTTGAGGAATGGAGAGAGAAAAGGCAGAAAGATGGAATGTACACACCTATGAGTTGGGTTAAATGCAAAGCATAGGCTTCTCTCCAACTTGATTCTTGGATGTGTAAAGAGATTAAGGACCTCAAAAGGAAAGTGGAAATTATGGAAGATAACCAGAAAGTTGCATGGAACAAAATTAACAACATGGAAAAACAGATAAGAGATATCCCAATCAAGCTCAAAGATTATGAGAATAACCTTCGGGAACTCATTAGGGAGAACAGAATGAAAATGGAGGAAGTAACGTCCAACATATGTGCTGCAGCTGCCAATATTGGAAAAAGAGCTAGCGAGGAGACCAAATCTTTGGAGGGGCCTAGCAAAAGGATGAGACAAAGCTCAAGAAAGAAGGCTACACAAGAGGGAGCCAAGTTGGCGGCAACTACCACTCAGGATACTATTGTGAAAGGTATAGAAACTGTGAAAATGATTTTGGAACTGGAAGAATAGTCTGGTTCTTCTTGTTGGTTATGTTTTTTGGTCCTGTTCTTTGGTTTCTTTTTGTAATCTTCTATCTATGGTGTAGCCAGATCTATGTTAAATCTGGGTTTTGACCAGTGGTCTCTCTGGTGGTTTTAGGTCCATATAAAACCTATTTTTACTACTTCTCTGTAGTAGTTTTTAGGTTCTGCCTGTGGGCATTGAAACTTTATCTTTTGTTCCTTATACTTGGGTTTCGGGATCCCATCAAAACCTATTTTTACCTTTATCTAAAACATATCAATGACACTTGTGGAAGGTATAACTAAGAAGGTAGTAACCACATGGGCAATACCCACCTATAAAGGTAAGTCAATGTCATTAAGAACCTGTTATGAGGTCCCATCAAATTATCTAATTGATATGGTCGAAGGATGTAAATCATGATTTGTATAATCCAAATGCATAAGTAATGTCATGGTACAAACATTATCACTTGCACCATTATCAATCATAACACCATGCATAGGCTAGTGGTCAAGGTATACACAAATGAATATCTAAGTCATCATCCCTAAGCTCATTGTCATCAAAATTAATAGAGGGTATCTAAACCATATGAGGTGTATGCCATGTGTATGTACCAATAATCCCATATAATGGGTGCCAAAAATGAGGTGGAGTAGGATGTGCATTATATGCCATTTTCACTTCTAGATCCTTATTTGAATGATCTTGAAAAGGATTGTTAAATATTTTCTATTTTTGGTGATCACCAGGTTGTGAACCTGATTCTTTTATAGGATCATCAAATTTATTTTTTTGGTCATCGATGAGGTCTCAGATCTTATGCTTCGAGGTAAAACATATGTTTATAGAATGCCTAGGGCCTTGGTGATAGCCATAATAAGCATTCACATCATACCCTTTGGGTATAGGTCTACTCATATCAACCTCTATAGGATGAGGGAGAGATATAAGATGACACCCTACAAGCCATGGGATTAATGAAGTGGGAGACTTAGTTAAGCATGAAAACTATCTCTGTAGTGCATTGGATAACACAAGATAATTAGGTTTTTGTGACACCACATTAACTATGATATTTATTTACTTTTTAGTCATGCACATTATATGCCATTTTCACTTATAAATCTTTATTTGAATGATATTGCAAGGATTATTAAATATTTTCTATTTCTGGTGATCACTAGGTTGTGAACTTGATTCCTTTGGAGGATCATCAAATTTGGTTTTTTGGTCATTGATGAGGTCTTAGATCTTATGATTCGAGGTAAAAAATATATTATTAGAATTCCCAAGTCCTTGGTGATAGTTAAAATAAGAATTCACATCATACCCTTTGGGTAAGGATCTACTCATATCAACCTCTATAAGCTGAGGGAGACATATAATCTGACATTCTACAAGTTTTAGGAGTAATGAAGTGAGAGAATTAGTTAAGCATGAAAACTATCTTCATGGTGCAATGTATAACACAAGATGATTAGGTTATTGTGACACCACATTAAATATGGTAGTCAATTATTTTTTAGGCTCAAGAGGTTTGACCATATAACTTGGTTTGATAGTAAACTTAGTAGTAGATGTATATGTAGTTGGTTTATTTGTTACATACATAAGTTTGTTCAATGAGATAAGTTTCATTTCATGATCGTAAATAATATGGCATAAGTCATCAAAATATTTGAATATTTAAATATAATATAATCATGTAAAGGAGCAAGCAAAATTTTCTTGAAAATAAATTGAATTTATTTATCTACTATAGGATTGGTCATTTTAGCCAACATTATCTTGTACCTTAAGACATACTCATTAATAGGTTCATTGGTTCCTTGTTTGATATTTTCAATTTAGGCATATGATGCCGTTTTAGTAATGTTAATAGAGAAGTATGCCAAAAACTAATCTACAAGGGGTTTGAAGGAATTTATTAATTATTTTGGTAAATCATAGAACCACCTCACAACATAATCTTTGAGGCTCCTTGGAAATAATTTGGTCAAAAGTTTATCATTAGAGGCAAAATCAAGGCATGCTAAAAAGAAGGATTGAGGAAGATATTCAAGATCACCCTTGACATCATATAATGTGAACTTAGGTGTAACAAAACTAGTTTTTAGGGGGTAAAAAGATATATTTGATATAAGAGGATTATGCAACACCTCTTCTGAATCAATAACATAAGGAGATTTCATAGAATTTTGTTTAATATTTTTAAACTTTGTTTGAAAAAGTTTTATAATTTGGAAAAGAGATTTCACCTCTTGGTATTTTAGGTTGCATATTTGATAAGTCACCAAAGGATGTGTAGACTTAGGTTGGGTAGATATAGGCATTAAAACTTGTAATTAGGTTGAAATATTTAGGTTTCCCATGTAAGATGTGGAAATAGTAGTTATAAGAAACAAAGGTCAGAATACATAATCCATCCTTCCAATAGATGTAGGTAAATTGATTGGTATAGAATCATTTGTATTTCCCTCTAAATATTCACCATCACTAGGTGAGGAAGCCTTAGCCTTATCATGCTTATTACTTTCATCTCTTGTAACATACAAAAATGCATAAATTAAACCCTTGTTATTATTGAGATGAGTGATCAATGCTTCTTTATCTTCCATTTGAAAATTATTTTTTTGATTACTATTTTCCATTGATTATAAATGAATAATTTTAATATTTTAACCTCAAATTGAAACCCTAAGAATTTGATTTTTTTGCATTCAAATGAATTAGGTTCATGAAATGTTTAACCCTAAAATGTATATATAGAGAATTTAGGGTTAAAAGGGTAGAGATATCCTAGGGCATAAGGATGTCAGACTTATCTAAAGTAGACCAATTGTTTATGAAACTTAGATAAAACATATACTAAATTTATGATGTTGAGTTGCTAAAGATAGAAAGTACAACTATGCTTGATAGTATAATGATAAATAAAGCAAGGACTTAGCTAGTTATGATGCTAATACATATCTAGATGTAGAATATGTAGAAAGTAGATTGGATCTAGATTCTAGATCAGTCACTTGATTCCATAAATTTATCCTTTGTAGATTGGATACTTGCATCAACCTAGGATGGTTGCATCAACACTACTATTTAACATGGATATAGGTTTCCAGTATGGAATACCTACTGAATTTGGATGTGACCAATTAGATGTTTCTAGGTTTTATGTCACCTTCATTCTAATGTATTCAAATATAGGTCATAGAATATCCCTCCTTGTCAAATAAAAAAACCCTAGTTCTTCATCTTCATAGTGGTTATTAGAAAAATAACTTAGTGGACACATGGTGTTGAGCTTCCCTAAAGACCCCTATGTCAATGAGCACTACCTACACAACCAATAATCTAAATAGGGCCTCATCCTTATGTAGTTCCCCCTATGTGTTGGATGTTAGAATAAAATCATATGTGGAAAAATATCCTTACAGTTATAAATAGAGAAGATATGAAAGCAAAAATTAAACTAGAAAAAATCAAAACACAAACAATACAAACCATAAGACAATATTTATGTGGTTTACCAATTTGGCTATATCGATGGAGAATGGTTTAGCTATTAATTGTAAAAACACTTGGAGAATAAACCAATGACAACAACCCATCACTCAAACCTCTCTAATCTCTCACACACTCCTTGTTTTTAATGCATACAAGATTCAACAAGCTTACAAAGAAGCTTCAACAAGCTTCAACAAATACTTACAAGTCTTTCACTCACATACACAACTTGGAATACATGAGTTACACCTTAATTACAAGGATGAATCCTTTTATATATTTAATTACAAATAATAGAGAGACAGAGGGAAAATAAAGAGAGAGGAAATGTGGTGCCACATTCCACATGGGGAGAAAGAGATCAATAGTCACAAACTTGTAATCTTGTGCAAGGGTCAAAAGTGGATCTTCCACTTTAGATACTATCACCTCCACTTGACCTCCACTTCCATATGATTTCAATATGGCATTCCACTCCTATTATGAGGTAAAAATAGCAATAGTAAAGTTATTTCATCTTCCACCCATGTGCACATACACTTCTAAAATATTTCCCAACATCTTTTGACTTATTCCATATGTATATTCATGAATCCACCTAAGGGTGGTGCCCCAACTATGCCTTGTGTTCTATTATCATCAAGAGAAAAAAGTATGTGGATTAATAAGGATAAAAACATGTCACTTAGTGGAGTGGTATGCCCTACTCCATGACATGCACTACATCACATGAGATATCCACAATGTGGACCATGCCACATCACCACCAAGCCACATCACCTTCTTACATTACCTACCACATCTCTTCTATAGTCATTTACAACTCACCACTACTACCTCATCTCATGATTAGTGACTCATGAATAGTGTCTCATGAATAGTGACTTCACACTTAACAATTATCTCACTTGAAGTTAGTAGTCACAACTTCTTGTTGTTGCATCTACTGAAATGATTTCTCATTTTGATCTTATTCATACACAAAGACCAACTAAAGTTGAAAAAAAATTCAAATTCACTTTTTCAACCACCTTTGTCATCATGTATTTAGGATTCTCACTTTTATGTATCTTCTCTAGCTTCAGTTCTTCCTCCTCCAATACTGATCGAATGAAGTGATACCTCAACTGAATGTGTTTAGTCTTAGAGTGAAATGCTAAGTTCTTTGCTAAGTGAATGACACTCTAAATATCACTAAAAATTATCCCATTTACTTATTAGTTTCCTAACTATTCCCTCACCCTCTATAACCATATCATCTCCTTGCTTTTGTAATAGCAACATACTTAGCTTCTATGGTATAAAGTGCCACCACTTTCTATAGATGTGATATCCAACTCACCATTGTATCACCCACAATAAAAACATACTCGATAATTCTTCTACTACCATCCAAATCTCTTGCCATGTCATAATTAACATATCCCTATAGAGTAAAATCTGATCCACCATAACTCAACACTATATCTATGGTCCATTTTAGGTAATATAGAATCCACTTTACTACCTACTAGTGTTCCTTTCTTGGATTACTCATGAATCTACTCACCACTCCCACAAAATGTGCAATTTTGGCCTTATACACACCATTAAATACATTAAACTACCGAATACTAATGAGTAAGGTGTCTTTGACATGTGATTCCTCTCTTCTTCTATCATGAGAGATTGCTCTTTTTTTATCTTTAAGTGGCTTGGCAAAGGTGTCCCAATTAGTTTTACATTATGAATGACAAACCTCACTAACACTTTCTTGATGTAATCTCCCAGTGATAGAGTCAACCTATGATCTTTTTTTGTCTATGGATATTCTCATCCCAAGTATCTATTTAGCAACACCTAGATCTTTCATAGAAAAAGAATCTCTTAATTGTCTCTTGAGTACATTACTATCTTTCATGTTATAACCTGCCACCAATATGTCATCCACATACCAAATTAAGATAATATATCTTCCATTTTAAAATTTCTTAAAATATACACAATAGTTAGAATGACATATAGAATATCCTTATTCCGTCATAAAATTGTCAAACTTAATATACCATTGCCTTGGAGCTTTCTTAAGGCCATATAATCTCTTCATTTAATTTTTAGACCAAATTCTCCTTACCACTGATTTTAAAACCTTGTGGCTACTCCATGTATATCTCATCCTCCAAATATTGAAGAAGGAGAAAAACATTCACATCTAAATTTTCTAAATTCAAGTCCTTCACTATAGCTATACTTTAAAAAGTTCTAATAGAAGTCATTTTAACAATATGAGATAAGATTTAATCAAAATATATACCTTTTTTCTATGTAAATCATTTTACCACCAATCTGGCCTTGTATTTATTTTTACCTCCATCTTCCCATTTATCTTGTATACCCACTTGTTCTACGATGCCTTCTTACCCTTTGGAAGCTTCACCAAAACCTATGTTTTATTCATCATGAGAGAGTCATAATCCTCATCCATAGCCTACTCCCACTTTTCTTTGGCATTAAATTTCACTACTTATTTAAATATCTTTGGCTCACCACTATTAGTAATTAATAAATAATTAAAATAAGGAGAAAAACTTTTAGGTGGTTTACTTATTCTGGTAGATCTCCTCAAAATAGGAGTTTGGGGTTCCTATTGTTGTTGCACATTCTATATTGGTACCTTTAAGACATTTTCATTTGTAATGTCCTCCAACACTGTGTATTTTTCTTGGTTTCCTCTTGATTGTTTTTAACAACTATTCCTTGTACATGATTTTCTCATTGAAGATGACATCTCTACTGATGATTTACTTATCTTTTCCATTCCATAAATAGAATCCAAATTCATTAGTACCATAGCCAATGAAATTACATTTCTAAGATTTAGCATCTAACTTAGACCTATTCTTTTTGTCAATATATTCAAAATCTTCATAACTAAAAAATTTAAAAATAAAATAGTCAACCTTCTTACCACTCCATGCTTCCTCTTGTACACCACCATCCAAGGTAGTTAAAGGTCCTCTATTTATTAGGTACAGGAATGTATCAACAACATCCACCCAAAACTATAATGGAAACCTTGGATACAAACTCATGATCCTAACACATTACATGATGGTTCTATTCATCCTCTCTAACACACCATTCTAGTGTGGTGTTCTTAGAACCATCTTCTACCTACGTATTTTGTTAAGTGAATAATAATTATAAAACTCTTTGCTATAGTATTCTCCACCATTATCTAACCTAAGGAACTTGAGCTTTAAACTTATTTCATTCTCAATTAAATCTCTTTATCTCTTAAATGTATCGAACACATCATTTTTTAAAATTAAATAAGCTCAAACCTTTCTAGTTACATCATCAATGAATGTAACATAATACCCTGAACCATCAAGTGAAGATACTTGTGTGGGTCCCCATACATATGTATGCACAAGCTCTAACTTTCTTATTTTTTTGGCTGGTCCAAATTTTAGAAACTACACATGTTTCTATTTACCATAGACATAATGCTCACAAAATTCCAAGTAAATTTCCTTTAGACCTGTTAATTTCACCTTTGAGTAAAGAATATTAATTCCCTTCTCAATCATGTGGTCAAGTTTATAATGCCATAAAGCTGCATCTACACTTGAATAAACTATATCACAAGATTCATTAGTGCTAATAGTGGATAAATATAAAGTACCCACCTTCTTAACTCTTGAATCAACTAGATCACCCTTGGTAACCTTCCATGAGTCACCAGTAAAAGTGACCACACAACCTTCACTTCCCAACTATCCTGTAGAAATCAGATTTCTCTTCAAACTTGGAACATGCCTAACATCCTTAAGCACCCTATTTTTTTAATTCTAAAATTTCATGTTAACACTATCTTTTCCAACAATGCTTCAAGGTTCATCATCACCAAGATAAACATGTCTAGAATCACCTTGAACATAATCTCTAAAATAATGATTATTAGGAGTGGCATGAAAAGAAGCTCCTGAATCTCAAACTCAAGATTCATTAATATTATCCAAGGAAAGTATGAGTGCATCTTATAGCACTTCACCTGCTACATTTGCCTTTTTTTTAACCTTAATGTTGGTATTTGGCTTGTTTTCCATGAAGAACCAAAAAATATTTCTTTGTGTGTCTTGGCTTTCCATAGTGCCAACATTCCATCTTTCTTCTTGATTTTGATCTTAACTTCCTCCTTGATATCCCATAGTTTCCTCTTCCTCTATTATTTTATCTTCCTCTTGTCACCATAGACAATGTAATTCTTAATGTGGAAATTTAATAATTACTTCTCCTTCACATTTCATCACTTAGGATCACACCCACCACATCTTCAAACTTGATTTTGGCATTGTTTGAGACATGGTATCTCACCACCATGACCAAGTTATTCCATCTCTCAAGCAAAGAACATAGAATAAGAAGAACCCTAAATTCATCATCAAAATTAATATAACATAATTTAACTATCTTATAACCATGTTAAATTCATTTAAGTGATTTTATACTAAATTATTTATAACTATTTTCATGTTAAACAATTTATTCATTAAGAAAATTTTGTTAGAGGTAGGGGGTTTTTCATATAACTTCCCTAGTGTGCTCATAAGACTTTCTATAGTCTTCTCTTGAGATATGTTGAAGGTAACTATAGATTCTAAGCATAATTGGATGGTTCCAAGTTATTTTATATCAAGCAACTCCCAATCCTCATCTGACATTGTAGTTGGATTCTTAGATGTACCTCCCAATGGTAAGTAGAGGTTATTTCAAAAAAGATATTCTTCCATCTGCATCTTCCATAAACCAAAATTCTACCCATTGAATTTCTCCAACTTTGATTTGTCATCTACCATGACTCCCACTCAAGCTATCATCTTTAGCTTCCTACAACTTAATCCTAAAAAAAAAATGACCTTGCTCTAATATCACTTGTTAGGATAAAAGTATATGCATAAACATATCCTCAGAGTTATAGAGAGAGAAGCTATGAAAGTAGAAATTAAACTAGAACAAATCATAACATAAACAATGGAAACCATAAGCTAACATTTATGTGGTTCACCAATTTGGATAAATACATGAAGAATGGTTTAGCTATTAATTACAACAACACTTGGATAATAAACCAATGACAAAAACTTATCACTCACATCTATCCAATAGCTCACACACTCCTTGTCTTCAATGCATATAAGCTTCAAAAAGCTTACAAAAAAGCTTCAAAAAGATTGAACAGAAACTTACAAGTTTTTCAATCACATACATAACTTGGGTTACATGAGTTACACCTTAATTACAAAGGAATGCATCCTTTCATATATTCAATTACAAACAAGAAAATGGGGAAAGAGGAAATGTGCCACCACATTCCATATGGGGACAAAGTGATCAATAGTCACAAGCTTATAATCTTGTGCAAGGGTCAAAAGTAGATCTTCCACTTTAGATAATGTCACCTTCACTTCACCTCCCTTTTCATATGCTTCAAATATGGCACCAACTCCTCTTGTGACGACAAAATAATAATAGTGAATTTATGTCATCTTCCACCAATGTGCACATACACTTTCAAAATATGTCCCAACATCTTTTGACTTATTCCTCATGCCTAATCATGAATCCACCTAAGGGTGGCACCCTAACTATGCCCTATCTTCCATTATCATCAAGAGACAAAAGTATATGGATTACTAAGGACAAAAACATGTCACTTAGTGGAGTGGTATGCCCCACTCCATCACATACACTAAATCACATGAGATATCCACTACGTGGACCATAAAACATCATCACCAAACTAAATCACCTTCCTACATCATCATACACCACTTGCCACATCAACTGCATAGTCATTTCCAAATCACCACTACCACCTCATCATATGAATAGTGACTCTGAATAGTCACCCATGACTAGTGTTTATGAATAGTGACTTCACACTTAACATTGGCTTGTGTGTGAATCATGCAATGTGTGATAAGTAATTACAAAAATGACATAGCTTGTAACTTAGAAAATGTGGCTCATGGAATGCTCCTTTAGTAATTTAGACTATAGATGTGTTGTCCTTATGACTGGTATGTAAATAAAATAAAATAGGTAATCTTAGATCACTTGAGTGCTTGATAGAATGCTTTCAGTAAGTTGCCTTGGTATTTTATAGGTGTATGCTAAGTGAGGAATGAATTATGGTTGATCATGTATTTATACTAACCCCTTTGGAGAATATCTCACATTAAATCACTTAGGTTGATCTTAGAAATACATTTAATTTATTAATTGGATGAATTTAGGGCATTAGACACTTGTATTAGAATAGGACACTTGCATTGATGCATGCATCTGATTGCGATGCAAGTGTTTGGGTAGTTAGAAACTAGGCATAGGTCAATAAATTATAGATATGGAACATAAGTAGGCTTATAACATTTTGGGAAAGATATAAGGTTTGAGTCATTAGAATAACATTGATCAAACTAAGAGATAAGTAATGAGGCAAAAAGAGAGAGTGACTGCAAAATTTTTAGAAGTGGGAAATATCTAGAAGTTAAAGGTACATATACATTTATAAGTGTACAAGACTTAGTGATATATAATTCATAAATAATGTCTACAGATACATTAATATGGGTATAAGAGAATATCTCCTTTGAAAAATAAGATCTACCTTTCAAATCTTTAATAAATGTATACATTCCACTATATATTCAAGTACAAATTCACAATAAGGCAATCAAAAGAGTTTTGGTTGATAATGTGTAAGGATTAAATATTTACAACTTATATTTTCTCAAATTATTGGGTATATCATCTAATTATCTCCTTCATTTTTATATGAACAATCAAGGATTTGATGATATCCCAAGGAAAGTATTAGGATTAATTACATTTTCTATTACAGTGGATCTTAGAATATTCCAAGTTATGTTGAATGATCTAAATTCCAATATACTACTAGGAAAACCATGGATTCATGAAATGTATGTTGTACCATCTAATTTTGATGCATGTGTAAAGTTCATTTATCAAGAATACATTTATACATGCCCATTGGATAAATAATCATTTAAGTATTGTTCAATGACACAACTTGATGAATTCTATATTCCTCATATGAAACTACATATGCAATAATTCAAGTCAGTTGGACTACCAGTTTAATCTATTACTCCAATAACATCATCAACCAATTATAGTCAATATGGATTTGGGTTTACATATATAAAAAAGTGGGATATATAAGACAAAGGATATGAACACATGCCCAAGATATCATTGATCCTATTTAAGTAATTCAACCAAAAGGATGATAAGGATTAGGTTTTTATGAATAGTTATAGTTGATATATCCAGATAGAATAGACTATTTTATAATGATAAAGATCTCCTAAAATATTTGGGCACATATGAGGATCTCTCTCCCTTATACCATAAAAATAGGTTTCCTCTACTAGTAGTGATCATGCATATTTTTAAGAGACTAATTAATCTGCTACACACGTCCAATTAGATGGTTCAAATACTATTCCTACATCACCCTATGTTTAATATAGATCAAATTTTCTTAATGAAGAAATAATGAAATATAACTTTAAACAGATAAAGATGCATGACCAATACTATTAGTATCCATGTTAAAAAATAAAGAAGATATTGATTTGAGATAAGGTTTAAAATATTATCTAGAATCATTTTCTTGGGCTTATTTAGATATACCAGACATATATCCTACAACAATAATGCATAATAAAGTATTATATCTAGATGCATAGCCTACTGAATAAAAAATCTGAAAGATGCATCCCAAGTGGCATTATTAGTAAATAAATTGAGAGATTACTCAAGGAAATATTTATTCAAGATATTGACTATCCTTATTAGGTATCCAACATAGTCCATATTACAAAACCTAATGGAGACATCATATTTTGTATAGATTACTAGGATGTAAATAAAGCTTGTCCAAAATATGACTTCTCTTTTCTAAATATTGACATGATTATAAATTATACAACTATATATGAGATGTTATCATTCATGAATGGAATTTTAGGATATAATCAAATCAAAATTAATACCTGAGATCAAGGAAAAACTTCATTTACTACATCTTGGGGAATATTTTTCTATACAATCATGCCTTTTGGATTAAATAAGTATGGAGCTACTTATTAATGTGCTAAGCCACACATATTCCATGATTACATACACAATATAGTGGAATATTAAGTAGATGACTTATTGGATAAATATAAACAACTAAAAAATCATGCCATCAATTTATGATAAAATTTTGAATGATTACACAAATATAATGTATGTTCAAATCCATTTAAGTGTGTCTTTGTTGTTATATTAAGAAAGTTATTAAGATATATCATATCTCAATGAGGCATTGAATTGAATCCTAAAATGGAAAAATATATTTTGGACATGCCTATACCAAAGGGGTTAAAGCAATTATGATCCTTACAAAGAGAAATATAGGCAATTAGATGTTTTGTGGCTCAATTTGTAGATAAAACACAACCTTTTACACAATTTCTAAAAAATGGCAAATTTTTTGAATGGGATGAAATTTGTCAATTTTTTTTTAATGATATTAAATAATATTTATTAAAACTATCTATTCTCATGACTTCTATTCATAATAGGCCCTTATTATTATACATTTATGCCAAAAATCATGCCTTAAGGGTGTTTTATGAGAATTTGAATTAATATGTGAATTAACCTTAATTCTAATGATTTGAATGTAATTAAACTTTAGAGAAGCATAATGAAAGTAAAAAACCTATTTTTAAAAATTACAATTGATTGAAAGATGACTAAATTTGAAATGAAATGACAAACCTTGTTGTTTTAGCTTGAGATCTGACTATGTGAAGATGATAAAAGTATGAAATTGACAAACATGAATTGAAACTACAAGTACCTAGAACATCTAACTTAGATTGGTGAAGGATATGATCATCCAACTTGGGACATGATCAATTGCTACTATAGTTCCCTACTGGTCGATCTTGTCCTTTACTAAAAATTGGAAATCATGTCATGATCATTTGTGATAGATTAAAATAGGTATGTATGTGGAGATTTAATCTTTTGATATGTGTGGAAGACTTAAAAATGACTTCTCTAAGGTTAAATTTCTAATAGGGCTTGCAATGGTTGAAAACCTAAAAATATAAAAAGGGGGAGTGTAATAGGTTTATCTAATCCCAATCAACCCTATGATGACTAAATGTTGCTTACGTATCCAATACTCTGAAGAGGGAATTCAATCCCACGTAGTTCTCCCACTTAGAGTGATTTGTATAATTGTGCTCTTTTGAATATATGAATGCATCTATAGATGGATTTAATACTTGATCATGATTTGATTTAGATTGGATAAAACAATATTTTGAATTGGTTGAGGATTACTTAAAATTATTAAAATCAAAATTGGGAAGAATAGGGAATTTTTCTCAATGTGCAGTAGTGTAAGTATAATATGTGACTTGTCAAGTGTGTCTTTATTGCAATACAAAAATGGAATCCACATGCCAAGAATCCTAAAAGCCCAGATCATAAAGCAAGGGAGGGTTTAAATTTAAAAAATTATTGTTAAAAGATCAAGGGAATAAACATCCCATAAGGCATAATAAAGTCTACCACTATTATCCCCTACCGAACATTTTTTTCCATTATGGAAACATGTAGATTTTGGGTCTGAATCTATCCATATAGATGCTTAAAAGGGTTATTATCCATTAAAACATTTATTTAGGAAAAATATAATAATTTTAAAATAAATAGGTCCAAGTAAGAGCTTAAGATAGGGCAAGGTAGTGAAATAGGTCTAAATTAAGTGTGCAAGTCATATAAAATGAAATAAAGCCAAAATTGATATAATTAAGTATTCATGACAAAATTTAAGTGAATATATTTTACCCCATTTAGTATAAAATTAAAATTTATATATTAAAGGATAAATAGTACCTAAGTGTGTATAACACACTTTGTGTTTTGGAGAAGATCCAAATCATGCAAAGTGTTCAATGGAAAATCCTCCAATTATATAAAAGTAGTTAATGTTCAAATGTGAAGCTAAAAATTGAAATGTGACTTAAATTTTAAAATATTTAAAATAACAAGGATTACACCTGTATTTATGAAATCAGTGTTGCTCTTGTGAATTTACTTGGAGATGATGCTTTTTTGAATAATTGGAGAGTTGGTGATTTCCATGAGGCACTTGGAGAGATTGGTTCCTTATCTAAACCAATGGATAATTTGATGGTGATCAATCCCCATAATTGAATTTGCTCTTATATAGAAAATAAAACCCATCTAGGGACACAAAAACCTCAATTTATTATGTTGGTCTTTGTAACCCGAAGATGTGAAACATATTGAATTATATATATTGTATTTTCAAGTAAAAATGCTATAGGGAATTGAACCTATAAGTTATTAATTATTAAATTTAACTAAATTAACCACTATAGATGGATTTTAGATTCAATTTTCACTTTGTTCCTTAGTACCTAAATTCATGATCAAAAGAGAATGGAGTACATCCATGTTTATACCATGTTTTTTAATAACAAGTAATATTGAAAGCATGGCATGAATTTATATCATGCCCCTTAAATTTTGAAATGGATGAACATGTATCATTCCCCCATTGAGAAATGTAAAATATGTAACTATATGTAAATTCTATTTGAAACTTATGTAAGATCCTGTATCATGCACCCAAAACTATATAAATTTGTATTTTTTCTTGTGATTTGAGTGTATATGCACCCATAATCTATACCAATGATTGGAATTTTAACCATTTTAAACCTTTAAAATTATATTTTCTACCAAAACTAAATTTTAATTTTTAAGAGGCTTATCTCATGTATGAAAATCCCATTGAAATGACCCCTTTTGAGGTGAGGGAATTGATCATGAAAGTCAATCATCTCAAATTAAAATTTAATTACATCATGTGTAGAAGGATGTAATCATTGAATAATGCAGTATTTTTGAAAAGTATGCCAACATATTAAGGGTTTTACCATTTTCATTATGTATGTAAAATATAAGTCAAGGTATATAGATATGTATCAATAAAGATCATAATAATAAAATTTAGAGTTAATATACTGGGATTTAGTTAGTTCATGATATGGATCATGAAACTCACTAAACTTATCAAGTTCAACAAGCACACAACATAACAAGTGCAATATCATACAATAAGGCCAAGGGACTAATAAAATTTACATGTTAAAATGTCAAACAAGATAAGATTGGACATGAATAATGTCATAAACAAGGGACACATTCAAATTTCATACACATAAAGGGCCAAGGGCTACATACAATGCATATGTTGAAATGTCACACATACCAAGCAATGATATCAAGAAGATGTTAAAGAAATTACACACAAGGTCCAAGGGCCATACACAATAGACAAGCAAGATATAATCTACTATGTGTAATAAGTATTATCAATGGAATATATAACTAGAAAATAGCCTACACCATGAATATGTTACATGATCATATCCTATAAAATAACATATCCTATAATCTACTATGTGTAATAAGTATTATCAATGGAATATATAACTAGAAAATAGCCTACACCATGAATATGTTACATGATCATATCCTATAAAATAACATATCCATGTACATAATGTAAGATAGGAATGCTAACAAGACATTTTTGAAAGTGTATATAGTTCAAAAAAATAGGAGTTATATAATGACAACACCTATAGATATTGTAAATTGTGGAAAAAATGCCCTCAGTTTAGTAAGGCTACTAGGTATATGTAAGTCCAACATCTTAGTCCCTATAAAAGTCTATTTGTCCTACATAACAATCATGAATACCATTGAAATGCATGTGTGATAGAAAAAGAGTATGTTATCTACTAATCATGAGATAAATAACATATGTTAATGATGTAAACTAGATGTCTAATAATGCTTATGTCTTGATTTTGGATTTTTATAATATTTTGAATGTTTTTTTATTTTTGCATATTTATGTTTTTTGTACTTTTGAATTTTGAAATAGAAACTTAGAATCTAGTAATTAACCATGGGTTAGAAAGTAGAAGAAAGGAAAGATATCTTAAAAAATTGCAACATGTGTCGATGTAAAGTATGCACTAGAAATGATGGTATGACCATGTATGAATAAGATGCCTCTACTTATGTGAATTATGACATTGAAAAGCCTATAAAAAATTGAATTAGCATGTAGAGGATTAATTATATATCCTCATCTCATCAAATGTACATTTGTCAAAGTATGTAACATGTATGATCAATATAACAATGCAACATAAATATTTTTCATGATTAAGTATTATTTTACATACTAGAATTGAGTAAAATGTCTAAAAAATAGAAATATTAAGGTTTTGTCTACTTAAATTTTGATTTCTAGGTGAAAATTTGCAAAGGGTAGAATCAACCAATGGAGAAAAATAGTGGAAATTTGTTTTGTCATGTACTATTTAATTATATCCTTCACAAAAAATGTAATTTTATCAATGCACACTTTGAAAATAAGAAGATAAATGATAGCAAAAGCCATTATTTTAGACTATTTTGATCTAAAAAGATGAAAAAAGAGATAAGAGGCCAAAAATTCATCAAGGGATGAAGTCTTGGAAGAGTTTATCAAATCAATTTCATGTGAAATAAGTAAAATATCATGTTGCATAAGTGAAAAAGATATGTACAATATTTTTTTTGTTTTTTTGAATTATTTGATGTTTTTTACATTTTAAAATGTAATAAGTTAACCAATTATCCCATCAATATAGGAGTCATAAGAATCTATAATAAGTGGTACGTGGATTACATTTTATGAATGGAATGTTTTAGATGAGCTTATATCAAAATTAGAAAATGTGTCATGTGTTATAAGAAAATTATCTAGATCACTACTTATGTAATACTATGTAGGAGAAGTAGCTCTAGGAGATGCATAATGATATGTGAATTGATGAGGACTAGTATGAAATTGTGCTAAATGTTATACCTTTTGATGAATAAGATAATCTATATGCATCACTAATTTGGAAGGTGTTGTATGTGATGGTGCTTTTCGGGAACTAGACACCTTTTTATTATAAGCTTGATTTTTCACATGTATAAGCTTGATTTTTCACATGTTTCTTTTGATCCCTTTACAAATTTTATAATTTGGTTGAATTAAAATATTTTTCTTAGTTGAAAAAAATTAAATGTGGTTTGTTTTTACATAGATGTACCATAGATTGTAAAGGGTGTTCATATATGATTCCTTAAATTATAACAAATTGATTTCAATGAATGCATTTCAGGCATTTATGAACCATAAAAGGTACAAAACAATGATTTTATAACTAAAGGCATCCTACTATCATGTCAAAGATCCAATTTGTGGTATAAATAGAAAATGAGTAGATAGTATAACATGGCTTACTTGAAGAGGTAACATAACGTGCCCTAAAGTGATTTGTTATTTCCCATTAAATGTCTTGATAGTTTTGAAGATGCATGTAAATCATGGTATGTGTATCCTAATGAATGAAGTAATGCCATTATATATACATTATCATTAAATCCATTATCAATTAGCACATTTTTAATGGGTTGTTTATTAATATAGGCTAGTATACATAAATCATGAAACTCAGAATCATCATCATCATCCACTATTTCACTTTCATCAAAAGCAATCATAAGATGTGGTGGATTAGCTTGAACAATTATACCAATAATTCCATATAATGGATGATCATATGATTTAGGAGGTGGATAAAAATTGTAGGTATGATGCACTACTAAATTATCCTTGTTGGTATCATGGTTTGGAAATGCCTCACTAAAAATATTCAACTTAACATTTTCATTCTTTTGAGGCTCAATTTCCTTTGTAAAATTGATTAGCTCAATAACACTATTGTCAATAAGATCCTGAATAAGGTGCTTGACATTAAAATATATATTAGTATAATGACCACTTCATCTATGGTAATCACAATATGCATTTTTATCAAAATATTTTCTTTGATATTTTCTCATCTCAACTTCAAATTTTGGAGGTAGAGTAATAAGATTGCCTTCAGTTAACTTTTGTAGTAATTTTGAGGTAGTTGTGTTAATCTAGAGAATTTCCTCTTTGGTTGATATGATAAAACAATCTTGTTATAAGGTTGAGAAATAACATTAACTGTGATCTTTTCATTGGCTTTAATATTTGTTGGCTTAAATTTGTAAGATGGTTTCCTTTCAGACTTTGTTGTTGAATAAGAAGTAGATGAAGGTGTATACTTAAGCTTGTTTAAATTAATAATATTTAATTCTCTTTCTCTTATTGTATGGCAAAGATATTCAAATGATTTGATTTTATTAAAAATAATTGACTCATTCAAAGGTGAAAGAAAAATTTGTTTTGAAATTCTTGTAATTCATTATCTACCAGTGTGTTAATCATTTTGGCAATTGTGGTCTTATAATAAAGTACATAATCATTAATAATCTCATTAGTTCCTTGCTTAAGATTATCATTTTACACAAAATAAATATTTTCATCAATGTTAATGGAAAAAATATTAATAAATTGATATGATAGTGGATTGAATGCTTTGACTGATTAAACATGTGGGCTTTGACTGATTAAACATGTGGATCATAAAACCAATGTAAATCATAAGCATTTAAGATTCTTGAAAAAAAATTAGTGATCACTTTTTCATTGAAAGCATAATCAAGACATGATGCATGAAAAGATATAAGATGTTGTTATAGATATCCTTCACCTTCATAAAATGGTATTTTAGGAGCTAAAAATCATGCAAGTAAAGGATAGGCTACAATGTCAGGTGATAGTGGATTATGAAGCAAGGCTTGGGAATTTAATGATTGGATAGATTTTGGTAAACCTTGTTATAATTATAACACATTATCATATAAAAGTGAAATAGTTTACACTAGGGATTATGTAGTAGGCAAGGTATGTGATATAGTATGCATAACTATCAAAGGTCATGTATGAGTCATTTGATTAGGCATGGGCATAGATATCTATTAGAATCCTTGGGGTTCCCTCAAATATAAAGGTGTATATGTGATATCAATATCAACTGTAGGAGTAAAAATACCCGTGGTAGGGTTAACAATGCAAAAGAGTGGTTTTTGTTGAGCATTAAAAGTGGATTTTTTTTTCACTTTTAGAAGCCAAAAGGAATTCAATTATTTTGGGTATATCTTGTGCCTTTTGATAAAGTCCTAGAAAATTGGATAAATTTTGCACTTGAGCATGATTTACTCCATTTAAATCATTAGGATAGATATTATTTAAGCCATCATGGGTATCTTATGCATTATGATCATCTTGATTAACATATTCATTATGGTTATCTTTTTGAAAATATTCATGAGCATTTATTCATCACCATAAGAGGAACCAATATTTACATTAGTAAAATCCATTTAAAAGTGGTCAAAGGGATTTTAATGTGCTCAATAGAGACCGTACTTAACTTGGCACTTTACCTTAAAGGGATATGAAAATAAAGTTTTTTAGATGGTATAGAAAAATAACATGGAAAAGATGTAAGAAATAATATAAAATGAATTGTTAGAAGCAAAAGGAAATTTTATTTTGTATGGAGATTACTAGATTATTATGAAATCTAAGGTTAAAGGAAGACACTTTCGGTGTCAGATATGAGATCTGAGGTCAAAATAAAATGCTTTTATTGTCAATTATTAGATATGAGGTTCAAAGCAAGTTATTTTAATGTCAAATTTAGATCCAAGGATAAAATAATATTATTTTTGTGTTGGATGTTTAGGAATTTATCTAAACCCTATCACATGTTTTTTGAAGTAATGCTCAAATAAAAATTAGGTTCACCAATATGTTTTATTGACATTTGAATTAATATATGTATTAATCTTAATTATAATAAATTGAATGGAATAAATTAGAATGTTGTAAATTAACTGTAGACAAGCATAATGAAAGTAAAAAACAAAATTAGACAAATTGAAATCGATTGAAAGAAGACTAATTATGAAATAAAATGACTAACTTAGTTGTTTCTATATGAGATTTGACTATGTGAAACTAATACAAGAATGAAACTAAGAAACATGAATTGAAATTGTAAGTATCTAGAATTTGGAATTGAGACTAGTGAAGGACAAGATTGCCCAACTTGGGATAGGATCAACTACCACTATAGTCTCATGCTGGTTGATCTTGTCAATTGATAAAAATTAGGAACTCAATTCAAGTTCATTTGTGATAACATAAATTAAGTTTGTATGCAGCTATTTGACCTTTAGATGTGTGAAAATGACTTCTCTAAAGTTGAAACCTTAATAGGGATTGTAATGATTAAAATTTTAAAAATAGAAAAAGGGTGAGTTTAATGCATTGAGCTGACCTCAATCACCTTCATGATGACTGAATGATACCTAGATATCCAATACTTCAAAGAGGAAATTCAAGCCCACATAGTTATCCAACATAGATTGCTTTGTGCAATTGTGATCTTTTGACTATACAGATGAATTTTTATATGTATTGAATACTTGATCATGATTTTATTTGGCATGGGTAAAATAAGATTATGACTTGGCTAAGGATTGCCTAAAATTCTTAGAAGTAGAATTGGAAAAAAGGGAAGCTTTGCTCAATGTGCAGTAGTGTAAATATGCCTTTGTATTGCCATTTCCAAATAGAGAATATGTGACTTGACAATTCAAAAGGGAATCCACATGCTAATAATCATAAAAAATTGGATCAAAAAGTAAGGGAGGGTTTAAATTTGAGCAATTACCATTAAAATACCAATGATAGAACATCCCATAGGGGATAACATCTACCATTATTTTCTCCTATTGAAAGTTTTTATCATGTAGGGAAACATGTAGAATTTGGGTTTGAATATATCCATATAGATGTTTAAAGGTGTTTTTATACATTATAACACTTATGGAGATGAAAAATAATAATTTATAAAATAAATAGGTCGAACTAGGTGCTTATGATAGTGTGAGGTGGAAAAATAGGTCTAGATTAAGTATAGAAGTAAATTAAAGTGAAATAGGGATAAAATGACATAATAAAGCATTCGTGACCAAATTTAAGTGACTACAAGGGGATAATTGAGAAACACTGAACCTCAACTTGTCTTTGCTAATCTTTCTAACTGTAAATTGAATTTGGTCTTTTAAAATTAAAGAACAGTCATTGAGGGACATTAAACCTAAAAATATATACCGATGTTTGTAAACCCAAGATGTAAAATGGGTTAAAATATTAATAAATTCACACATATAATGTGGAGTGCACAATGAAACTAAACTCATGTACTATCCACCTAAACTAAATCAACCACTATAGATGTCTTGTAGATTAAATTGAAATATTCTGGTATAGTTTAATATATTCTAGTTTTTAAAAGTAGGATCATAATATAATGGAGTAAAACCATGATCCTACCATAAATTTTATGCATGGGATAGGACGACATAAAACTATCCTCTTTCCCTCAATAGACTATGACAGATCAATAAGTTGAATTAATAATGCCTAGGTTTACTCAGAAAAGTGAGTAAGGACCTATGATATCTATAGACCTAGTAGAGGATAACCTACAACTCAAATGTAAAGAGGAAAGGGTTTCAAATAATAATCCTATGACATAAGGATATAGATATCATAAGGGATTAAAAAATGGGAAATTTTTATAACTATGATTGCAAATCTATAACTAAATGATTGTAAATGTGTACAAGTAAAGTAAGTGATGGGCATGTGATTTTAAACAAGGTAAGGTGCAATGGTCAACCAAATGGGGGTATATGCATCCTATGGTGATAAATGGAAAGCCTAAGAAACCCTATATATAATAGCTTATTTTATATAAGGAGGATCCTAAGCAAAGATACACACATACATCCACAAATTAATAAACACCATATAATCTATTAAGTGAAAAAAATAGTATAGGGATATAAATACTTCCCTTTGGGTGGACCTGTTAACACTTCAATCTCCCCATTTGGCTCAAGTGGAAATTTGACAGAGATGTTTTAGGTTGAATACCTCAAATGTTTGCATGAATACCTAAATATATTTAGTTAGGAACTCCAAAATACCTCTCCTATTGGGCTTTAATGACATCATAAGATAATACCTCCAAGATAAGGTTCTAAACCTATAACTCTCCCAAATACTTCCTTAGAGAAGAAATGTGAGTTCAAATAGAGTTTATTAATGTGATATATATATTAGGAATGAAATATGACCCATATATATATATATATATATATATATATATATATATATATATATATATATATATATATATATATGGCTCTAATACCAAAAACTAAACCTAAACTCTAGGTCGATATTATCAGCCACACTATTATGTTGGAAGATGTTGGCTAGAATAATATAATATAAACCATATGATAGACTTAGAAATGTATTTCATAAGTTGATATACTATTAGGAAGACTTAAGTATGGAATAAAATGTATCGATTAGGGTCATACAATAAGATATATGAAAAATAGCAAATCTAGAGAGAACGTAGATGGAGAGGAAAGTGTAGATGATATTTTGTGATTATGTAGTACCTTAGTCTTATACACATGGAAAACTTATACTTTTGTATTTCCTCTTAGTTCTACACTTTCTTTGCTTATTTAAGCCTTGTATATGCTCTATCTTATACCCTTTGGCCTATCTTTTAGTCTGACCAATATTATATTGATGACACAAACATTTTATATTGCCTAGAATGCTTAAAATGTCTTTATATTACACCTCTACAATTTTTGATCCTATACCTATTTTGTTACTCCCTGGTCACTAATGTCTAAGATAGATAATAGCACTGATGTTACTATCCTTCCCCAATACAAGTGTCCAGTGCCCTAAAGTCATCTCATTTATAATTGAAATGTATCCTAATGGTTAGCCTAAAATATTTAATGCAATTTATTACTCCAAAGGGATTGATATAAATACAAGATCAACCCTCTTTCATTCCTCACCTAGAAAAGACCAAAGAGAAGGAACTTATCCAAAAACACTCTATCAAGCATTTAATTGATCAAATATTCCTTATTTCCATACCAATCATAAGTACATCACATCTACAGGTCTAAAGTACTAAAGGAGTAACCCAAGAGCCTAATTTTCCAAGTTACAAGTTAAGTCACTATTGTACTTTCTTTACACACATTACATGATTCAAATAACATGTAAGGGAAAACTACATTGGTATGAGGCCCTCTTCAAAGTATTGGATATGTGGTCAATGTCCTCTGATAGTGGGGTCATTGGGGTTAGATCAACACCTTATGCCCACCAACCCATTTTTCCCTAAGGTCATATTAAAGATGGAAATCTAGGGTTTTACCATTTCATAAGGAGTGACAATATATGACCCATATCTAAATGCACCAAAGTGAAGGTGAAGCCAAACCTAGAAACATTTAGTTGGTCACATCCCATTTCACTAAATATTATGTACGTGAAGCTATCATCAGACTTAGATAGTAGCATCAATGCAACTACCCAAGGCTAACACAACTATCTAGATAGTAAGAGACACCAGATACAAAATGTGCCAACTATTCCAAAACTATCTTCCCACCTACTTGTAGCCTATATCAGATCCATAACTACATCAACATTAGAACAAGCTAATTATTTTCTTATTTTTTATTTCCATATCTAGCCTAGTTGTACTTTCTATATTTAAATTATCTCAGCATAATAAATTCAATGTATGATTATATCTAAGTTTAGAATTTACTTGGCCTATTATAAATCTGATTATCACCCTTGTTCCATTTCATTTCTGTATTATTAACCTTAAGAATAGAGTGAAATACCCACAAAACATTTCATTTTAGGTTTAAATATTTGGTGAACCTAATCTTTGAACATCAAAACCTAAGATAAATTAGGGTTTTATGATTGCAATACTTTGTTGTAAATTTAAAAAAAAATCATTTGTGAAACAATGGAAAATGTTAGTGCAAAAACCCAATGTTAAATGGAAGATCAAGAGGCAATGATTACTTATCTCAATAATAAAAAGGGATTAATAGATGCATTTTTGTTTATTATAAGAGATGAAATAAATAAACAAGATAAAACCAAGGCTACCTCACCTAGTAATGGTGAATCATTAGAAGGTATTATAACTTAGCCAACACTTATCAATCCACGTACATCTAATGGGGGCATAAATTATGTTTTTAAACCTTTGTTACCTGAAACTAATATTGATACATTTATTACGGACTTACTCGTTATTTCAACATAAATACTAGTTTCAATGCCTATTACTATTCCGAACATGTTTTCATACCCTATGATTAATACTCAACTAGCTAATCTAAATCCCACTGGGCCTATAGTTCAATCATTCCCTCAAGTTATAAAAACCTTGGAAGATAAGATTACAAACGTTGAATAAAAATATTTAAAATACCCTCATGTTATAGATTTGTAAGATGTATTGCATAACCCTCTTACACTTGAAATATATTTACACCCTTTACCAACTAGATTTTTGCACCTAAGTTTACTTTTTATTATGGCAAGGGTGATCCTGAACAACATCTTCCAACTTTCTATGCAGCATGCCTTGACTATGCTTCCAATGAAATTTTTTTGACCAAATTATTCTCAATAAGTCTCAAAGAGTATGATTTGAGGTGGTTCTATGATTTACTTCTCCAATATATAAAAGAATTAGAACCTTTTATAGACCAGTTTTTAGCACACTTTTTCAAAAAAATATCTGAAAAGGTTTCCTATCCCGAAATTGCCAAAATTAAACAAGGAACTAATAAACCCATCAATGAATATGTCTTGAGATATAAGACAATGCTAGCTAAAATGACCAATCCTATGGTATACAAATAGTTATAAGATATATTAAAGTAAAGCTTGCTTGATCCTTTATAGGAGTCCATTGTCTTTAAGAAGTTTCAATCTCTTGATGACTTATGCCATGTTATATGGGATTCTGAAATGAAGCTTATATCTTTGAATAATCTCAAATATGTAGTAAACACACTATCTACATCTACATCTAGTATAAAATTTACAATAAAACTAATTTATTGAGTAAAACCTCCTACCTAAAAAAGAAACAACCACCATGATTAACATAGTTACATAATAGCCTAATCAGCTTATCTTATCTAATGCACCAAGTAGATAATTTATACATTGAACTGACTCTCCAACTTCATTACTCTTGTAGCTACTAGAATTATAACTTATATCTCTCCCTCATCCTATTGAGGTAGATATGAGTCAATATTTAACCACAAGATATGATAAGAATTCTTATTGAGATTATCATCAATGACTAGGACATTCTATAAGTAGATGATCTACCTTGAATCACAAGATCTAAGATCTTATTTATGAACAAAATATTTCATTTGAGGATCCTTAAAAGGAATCAGGTTCATAACTTGGTGATCACCATAAATAAAAAATATTTAACAATATTTTTCAAGACCATTCTAAAAAGGAACCAAAAGTCCAAATGGTATATAATGCACATCCTCCTCCATCACATTATACACACCCACTAGATGGGTTTATAGGTACTTACATGTGATATATACATCCTATGGTTTAGATACCTTATATTTATTTTGATGATAATGAAATTATGGATGATGAATCTAATCTTCATTCCCTATTAATTTGAGCATAACTTGATAAACACCCCATATGCAGTGTTATTATTGATAATGGTGCAAGAATTTTTTTTGCACCATGACATTACTTATGTACTTAGGTTATACTCATCATGATTTATAACCCTATAATAAATTAGTTAGAGCATTCTATGAGACCTCTTAGAAGGTTCTTGGTGAGATTGACTTCCATTTATAAGTTGGTCCTACACATGTGGTTATAACCTTCTCAATTTCCCCTTTCATAGGCATCTTTGATATGTTATTAGGAAGACCTTGGATACACACTCTTCAATAAGTACCTTCTATAATTCATGGGTGTGTCAAATACATTCATGATAAATATGTAAACATAATTTTTATAATTCCATATGAGCATCCTCTTGAATAGAATAAACTTATACCCAAACAACTAGATATCAAGCCTACTAAGGCTAATCCTCCATAAAAGGGTAAGTAACAAGTAATCCCATTTACTATGTAACTATTACTTGAGAGACTATTACATTAGAAACATATAATGGATTCAATTTTTTTTTTGATCCTCTACTACACACCATGATCATCTATCTAGAGCATCTCAAAATGCACATATTTTTGCTATGCCAAAGAAATAAATAAGAATTCAAGGATGGGTTCCAAAAATCCTAACTTTGGTTACTCCCACTATTTATTCACAACCACAAAGCCTTATGTTACATATGAAGAGTATCATCAATACCACAATGATAGATTTGAACCTATATATGCTTCTTGGCCATGTACATGGGATATTATACCAAATTTATAGTGGAGAGATATTTATGACCATCAATTGGATGGAATCATAGGATGATCTTTCTTATCTTCCAAAAATACTAAAATAAAAAACATTCAAAAAACTAAAAATACTTTTGGCACTTACATTTTCTATTGGATCCTTGACATCCATATGTTATGTCCATATTCCACACACTTACTCTTACATACACATATGTGTCATACTTATACATTGGGTGTGATATAGGCATACATAGATACATGATACACTCATATTTCAAATGTTGTGATTTCCCTCTACTCATGTCATATGGACATTAGGGGCATCCACTTATTTGATCTTGATACACATAGGTTATATGATTCAATGATCATTCTATAGTATCATGTTTGATTTTATATATGTACTTACACATGCATATTATCCATGATTATATCTTACATAAGGTACTTCATATTATACACACTTGACATAATTATATAACACATGGGATCCATGTTCACTATGAAATGTTTATGTTGGTTGCTTATAATTTACTTTATGCACTTCCTTAAGTGTATTGTCTTGATTATTTGATCATTTGAATATGTTCCCTTGCTTGTGGTCCTTATGCCCATGTATGATTTTTTTGACATTTTCATAATGTCATTATTTGTTATATGGACATTTGAATATTCCATTATTTATTTCATGGACATTTGACTAAGTCATGTCCCTTTAATTTTATGGCATTTGAACATGCCCCTTATGTTTGGTCTCCTTGGACGATTGCTTGTTGACTTGATTTTGAGTGATCTTATGTGTGTGCTTATTTACTTGTTTATCTTGTATTATTACTATATATATATTTCCATGATATTTATCATGCATCTTATGCCTACATGTGATCACATTGGTTTAATGTGCTTCAATGATACATTTACTTAGACATGTTTACTTCTATATATTACATGGTTACATTCACATACTATACAGTTATATTACCATTTTGAGGTGAGGTAACTACTAGTTCCTATATTTTCCTCACCTCAAAGGAGGGGAATATTAGTGGGAGCATGCTTGGGAAGCATGTTCTCCACACTTGGCACAATTATTAGATTTAGTGGGGGCATGCTTTGGAATCATATTCTCCACACTCATTCAACATATGATACTTATACCAGTTTGTAGATTTAGTGGGGGCATGATTGGGAAGCATGTTCTCCACATTTATTTAGTATATGGTATTTATATCAGTTCACATATTCAATGGGGGTATGTTTTGAAAGCATTTTCTTCACATCTATTCAATATTCAACATCTCTAGTTTATAGTGGGGGCATGTTTTGGAAACATGTCCTCCACATTGGTACTTATATCAATTTTTAGATTTCTACATATATAGTGGGGGCATGTTTTGGAAGCATGTCCTCCACACTTACATAGTTATCTGAATTGGCTAAAGCACATAATTATGATTTAGATTCATAATTATGGTATAATTTTATACATTGGTACCATCGTTATACATAGTTTTAGAATGAGACATATCTAAGGTTCATACACTATGCAACATGTACCTAATATTGTAAAATCCAAATTAGTTTCACAATTTAAAACCATTGCACATACCGATACCCCACATAATTTTATGGACCATATTGAACCAATCTACTATAGTATTTAGTTCACCTTTTGGTATGTTTGAGGTGATTAGATCACTCAATCTTACCAAGATTTTTAGGTTGGAATTTATCATCCAACCTGACTAGGTTATATGTATCATTGGGTTATATTATTGAGATAATCTCAATTGCCAGGTGGTAAATCACTTTTGATCTAAAGTTGGGGGCATGCGCCTTCATATCTCTCTTTCTCTCTATCTCTTTTGATATATGCACTTTAAATATTTATCTATATTTATCTTAATCTTAGTTTTAAAGCCTTAAAATGATACATATTTTTTAAAATAACTTTCAAATAATCAAAGTGATTACATCAACACACAAATGTATTCCTAAACCTCACTCTTTAAATTTAAATATATTTCAAGTACTTTAACCCAAATTATATACACTTATTTTAGACTATAACATGATCTTGGTTGCAAGTCAGTCATTGGAAAAATCACTCAAATTTGACTCAAGTAAAGATAAGGTGTGAATACACACCCAAGTACTTATTCATTTCCTTTAAACTAACAATTTAATTACTATATTAAAGGGGGGGGAAATGTAGATAATATTTGTGATTATGTAACACTTCATTCTTGTACACTCAATAAAATTAGACCTTGATTTTTTCTCTTAGTTATATATTATCCTTAATTCTATAGGCCTCATATCTGCTCTATCTTATTCCCCTTGGCCTATCTCTTAGTTCAACCAATCTTATATTGATGACATAGACATTATATCTTTCTTAAAATGCTTAAAATATACTTATCTTACACTTCTACAAGTTCTTATCTTATACCCATTTTGTTACTCCCTAATCACTAATGTGTGGGATAGATATTAGTGTCAATGTTACTTTCCTACCTTGATGCAAGTGTCTAGTGCCCTAGAGTCATCCAATTTTCAAATGAAACATTTCTTAATGGTTGGCCTAAGTGATTTAATATGAGTTATTACTCCAAAGGGATTAATATAAATACAAGATCAACCCTCATTCATTCTTCACCTAAAAAGACTAGGGATCAAAAATCACTCTATCAAGTATTCAATTGATCAAATCTTCCCTATTTACATTCTAGTCATAGGTATATCACTACTATAGGTTTAAAGTAATAAAGGATCAACCCAAGATCCCAATTTTACAAGTTATAAGATAGGTCACTATTATACTTACTTTACATGAATTTCATGACTCACACATAATCCAACACATAGGGGAGAACTATATCAATCAGAGGCCCTTTTCAAAGTTTTAGATATGTAGGCAACATCTTTTGATAGTGGGTTCTTTGGGGTCAACTCGACACTATATGCATACTAACTTATTTTACCTAAAGTCATATTGAATATGTAAAGGTAGGGTTTCACCATTCTATAAGGACCAATAGTCTATGAACCATATCTGAATACACTAGAGTGAATGTGAAGCCAAACCTAGAAACATCTAGGTGATTGCATCCTATTTCACCAGATATTTTATATAGGATACTATCAACATAATCAGACATGAGTGTCGATGTAACTATCTAGGGCTGATGCAACTATCTAGATATCTAGATATATCATATCCATAATTAGAAAACTATTTTATAACTATATTCCTACCTAATTTAAACTTGTTCTAGATATAGAACTATATTAGCATTAGAACAAGCTAGATACTCTCTTATTTGTCATTTATATATCTAGCCTAGTTATACTTTATATTTAGACTATCTCATAATAATAAATTTAGTGTATGCTTATATCTAAGTTTATCATTTAATTGGCCTACTATAGATTTGATCATCACCCTTATGCCATTTAATTTTTATATTCTTAACCCTAAGGTTAAAGTGAAATATCCACACAATATTTAGTTTTAGGATTAAATAGAAATACATATATATAATTTGAGGAGGTTAAATTTATAGTAATGATGGTGTGAAAAAATACTATGCAAAAATATTTTTAAAGTACCACGAGTCGATCCTACCCCATTCTCATTACACCCTTTAAAGTATGTAGTCAAGGAGATAAATACACCAACAAGCCTCTCAAAGAGAAAGTGTCAATAAAGTGATAAATTCAAAATATCAAGTGTATATAGTACATAATTTATTCATGTAAACAATTTTATATTTTATATATTAAGGATTGATAGGGAACAATGGTACTATGTAAACTTTTGTGGTCTATGATCCTTCTACAGTGGTTGATAATTTTACATAAAACCTAATTCAAGTTCAATTTTTACATATGAATATGACTCAAGGTTCCACTTTCACATAAAAACCTATTTCAAGATTCCAATTTGACATACAAACCTAATTTTGGGCTTCTATAAAATAGTTACTATGATGTTTAGAGTAGTGCCATTTAGGTCACTATGTCACTCAACTTATAACACTTTTTATTTAGTAGCAGTTGGGAAATTTTCACTCCTTAATTTATTATTTTAATAATTACATTTCCTTGGAGCATGATCAACCCAAGATATTATTGAAACAAGTTTTACAAGTGGTAGCTTGGTTCACATACCATTAGGTGTATTCGTTCCTTAGATTTTCAATTTTAAGTGATTTAGTGATCAAGATGATTTCATATTTATAATAACAAGAAAACATTCATCTATACTTATTTTCTTGCAAGTTTCACATGGATAAAATGGCACATTTAGGATAAACCTATGAACACTAAGTGTGGTTATCATAGGTACCAAATTTATTATTATATCCTTCTATAAACACACTATCAAATACTTTATTAAAAGGAAGGCATCTATAAACACCTAAATTTTATATTAGACACTTTAGAAATATCAAATTTGACACACTTTGACATACATAAAAAATGCACATATATTTTTATTATTGTGCACACTTCCCTATATCTATCTATTGTCTTGACCAACTCTATTTTATAGATACACCTATTCAGGACTAACCTAGTCTATACAGGATTAGCCTAGAATCCTAGATAGACCTTATCTATATATCAAATTATTGCTTTATACTTTTAGAACACTTATAAAAATAACTAGATGTTTATAGTTAGTGTAGGATATACCTTTTTCAATAGTGTCTAAGCACACTCCATGGATGTTTTTCAAATTGGGAAGTCTCCACTAGGTTAGCCTAGACATGTTTCATGGGTTAGCCATAATGGAAAACAACAAAGATTCAATTGTATATAAAACTCATTATAAAAGTTATAATCATCTTAGAATTATTATAAACATTGGGAAGACATATAAAAATCTCTTGAGACATCATCAAAAAGGTGCACACATCTATAAAACTCTCAAAGGAATAACCCTAGAGCCAAGCCTAAATACACAAAAGTAAAGTTTTCATCTTTCTAAGTGTAGAAGATCAAAACATTGCATTACATTCTATATTTTTCACCATGTTTCACACACACACATATAAATGGGAGAACTATGTTCAATTTGAGACCTATTTAGATTATTGAAATGTATGAAAAATTTATCCATTTAGAAGTGATTGGTTGGAGTTGTCCAATCAAAAAATACAAACCTATTTTTAAGGGCATCTTGTGGTTAAAAACACAATTAGGGTCTATACAAAGGGAGATAGAAAATAAAGATCAGTGCATAGGATCTAATTCAAGCACACACATAAGAATAATTTATAGGTACCAATGTATTTATCTTAGGAGTCACAAACTTACATAATGCATAGGGACACTAATGATAATCATAAGATAGTGCCATCTACCACAGTGGTTAGATTTTGTTGATAATGTCTAGAAATTTTTTCAACCTTTGTTTCAGGTTTGAGCTTTTGATGATGTAGGTAAAAATTATTTCTAGGTATATAGACACCTTCTATGAATAACACATAACTATAATCACCTAAATACACTTTTAGCCTCTTTTTTGTTAATTCTAAATTGAAACTGTGTAATATCTATTTATCCATTTCAATTTTAATTAGTGTATTTATTTCCATGTTTTACTTAATTAGATAGTGCATATTTTTACACTATTTTAGGACCCATAAAACCTAAAATACCCAAAACACCAATTAAAAGCGAGAGCTACATGCACATAATTCAAGGATCTTTAAGTGATTTAAAATATTTAAACTTAAGAAGGAGAAAAACATTTTTCAAAAAAATCCATGGCACGATGAAGAATGTAAGGTAAAAAAAATATTAAGAGAACAATTATTTGTGAGGAAGGGAAACAAGAAAGCCTATGAACCAATGGTGAGGAAAAATAAAGAAGAGAATGTGAGAGAAAGAAGGGCACAATCAAAAAATATTTTTGAGGGAAATATATAAGGAAAGAATATAAATAAAAAACAACATTACAATAATTTAGCGTGTATAACATTCAAAAAAATTGTATGAACTATAAAATGAAAAACACACACCCACTATAATCAATGTCAAAAAAAAATAACAATTTTAAGCATATATAAAGGGATTATAAAATTAAAAACATTTAAATATTGAGACATTGATGGTTTACAATCAAAATATTTAATATGGGGAGTAGAGATCCTATTACCATACATCAGAGAAATATCTGATGGGGTTATTAAAAATGGTTTCTTAACAAATAGATGACCACTCTCACCATACATTTGTTTAATCAAGATACTAGTCTTCTCTCTAAAGAGAAAAAAGGAACAATTCTAATTCTAATTTGAGGTATAGTTTCTCAAAGTGGTATTGAAATACAAGTATCTTGGTTTAAAATTTCACAATAAACTCATTTGGGACACATGTAGACTTAAAAGAATACAATGTAGATGGAAATATTTATACACAATAAAATATAAATGCATGAAATTATATTTGTGGGATTTTAAGACTACCAGGATCTTATTTATATTATTTGTCACCTTGAGGTCCTATATGGGTGTGAGATATGGAGCATCGACACTTCAAGTTTGAAGTGGATAAAAATATAAAGGATACATAAATGCTTAATCATAAACGTCTTTAAAATAAATACATCAATCCTTTATGAAATATTCTTTAAAAAATAGGGACTTCCACCTTACAGGCAAACTATGGTTAGGTTATTATGGTAATTTAAAAAATAGAAAACATGGGGAATGATAGGTAGTGTAAAGCAACAAAAGAAGAAGAGATACAAAGGATAAAGAGTAAATGGATGAAGTAAAACCATAAATGCATTAGTATAAGGGATATTGACATAAAATATTGTTTAAACCATAATAAAGAAACATAAATATATGTGAATGAGAAGTCTAGAATAATTACATGTAGAGAAAGAAAGCAAGTAGGAAATGATACACTATCTTACAAAATATATCGTCATTGAAATTAGATGCATGGAAAATATATTCATAACTAGTTCCCATAGGCTTGGATGTGAGATTTATAGATTGGTGGCCCCTAAAAAATAATGGGAGCAAAGGAGATATTTGTTTTGTACCATAATTGAAATAGAAATAGAAAATAACTTCATCCTAGAATTCCCATCCCATAATGATATTTAGGTCGAGTAAACTAAAATATTGAGAGTCAACACCACATGGGATATATTTGAATAATCAATAATAAAATATTTAGGGGAGATACTAACTCAAATTAATAAAAGAAGAAACAATCTTCTTATATTAAACATGTCCCTCAAGTTATGATTTAACAAGTAATTGAGACAACTATGAAAAAGTGTGGTCTCATAGACTTTTAGGCCTCGTGGATGTAATTAAAATTATTTAGTTTTGATATTTAAAAAAAATATGAAGTCCCATATGTTTTATATGATCCATTTCACTCAAATATCTATTTCCCATATTTTACAATGTTTGTCTATTCAATAAATATCTACTTCTTTGGTTGTAGCGAGGCTAGTCATGGAATGGATTTATTTTTGGGTCCGTACCATCATTCATTGTCCCTTATTGAGGGAAATACCCTATGAATCTATCCTCCACTCAAGTTATCATGTGGCCCAAATGATGAATATATTTGAAGGAGTTCCTTAATTTTGGGGCAATCATCACCCATCACCTCTTCATGAAAATACATGAAGACAACTTTGATGATAATACTAAGTTTCCAAATAATGTCCATCCATTAAATATTGAGATGATCATATGATGATACTATGTGGAAGTATCTTTGTGTTGTTAAAATGCATATTCCAGTTATGTGTCTCTAGATCTAATAGATCATTCTTAATCTTATGAAATAACTATTGAGATGATTAAAAGTGGAGGTCTACCATGGATGTGGTCACCTAGCTAAATAAATAAATAGAAGATAATAAATCACTAAAGGAGAATTTGAGTGAACTAAAAATAAATAAAAAAACTAGAAGAAAATAAAGAACAATATCTATAAGGGGAAGAACAGTCTACCATGGGAAAGGAGGAAAATTTCCAATGGAGAAAATCTATGTTGACATGATTTTGGGAATGAAGTAGCCTTATGATTTTGGGAAGGAGTATTATATAATTTTAGAGATGGATAAATATATAAAAGTATGTTTAAAATGCTTAACTAAATAAAAAGTAAAAAAGTGAAAAAAACAAGATAAATCCCAAATTAAAAAACTCTGAAAAAGAACAAGATATTGAATTAAGAGGGCCTAAATCTGCTTTCTTAAGGCAAGAAAGAGAGAGATAAATAAAATATAGAGAATTCTTGAGTAGGCCTACCTAAACCTAGTAAATGAAAATATTCTTGGAATATAGAGGCCTCAATGAGCCTAATAAGAAGAGATATCTAAAACATTATATTCTCTCATAGAACCCAAATATATTACTGCTTCAAAAAACTAATATTGAGGTTATGGATGTGGTGGGAAGGATAATATGGAAAAGGAAAATTTACTATTGGAATGCCTCATATTATATTAAAAAATCAAAATATAATATAAAAGGTTACATAGTAATGTGGCTGGACAGATCATGACCCAAACTCCATGCAAAGCAAACAAAGTGGCTCAAAACATTAGCAAACTATCGATCAAAACATGAAAATAACAACTATAAATAACTATAAATTCTATAGACACTTATATTTGGCAATAGGAACTTGAAAATATGTGATTTGACAAAACCTTAACTTATTCAACTTATGCTCATATACATGAATCTTATTTTCTATTCCTTTATCCATTCTCTCATATACATGTTTAATCCTTACAAATTGTCATTATTATTAGACAATAATTTCATATTATTTTCTCCAAAAAATTTATATCATTCTCATATTGTCACTCGACCTTAAGCCACCATTCCCAATTTCTAATTGCATGCCTCTAAAACTTGTATTTTCCTATAGACTTGTCTACTTAGGGTAGACTTGTTCCCATTTAATTTATGGTTAGTTTAATAAATTAAAAATAATATAAGGGTTAGATCATACATTTTACAATTTATTTATAAGGAAATAACTTAAAGAGTCAACTTTATAACCACATCAAGCCTAAAAAATTAACTATTTGGCACCTATCTTGCACCTATTTGGCATTGATCTAAAATAGAATTATAAATTACACTGCACATTGAAATGAACCTTCCAAAATATTCCAAATCTAAAAATTCTTAATGGAGAAATATTTTATCTAAGTCTAAACACCATTTACAAATTCAAGTTAGCTTTTTAAGTGTTGAAATCCATGAATAGTATTGTGAAGAATATTAGTATTACATAATATTGCACACACTCAAGTAGGTGGGATAACTATATATTATTTTATTACCTCCTCAAAGTATTGGATATTTAGGTAGAAATTATTCACAAGGGGTGGCTAAAGTTTTATCAAACTTTCCATTTCATAATTTGTCCCAATTTAATAGTTGTCCTAAAGCGCATAAATAGGGTTTGAGTCAAAGAAAAGGAAAACATGCATATTTAAATGAAATTTTAGAAATATAAATATACATAACCTTCATCAAGCATAGGTGTAATAGGAGACATTTTCATAGACTATAAAAATTACACAGGACAATTCCAAAGAACAACAAACTATGTCATGATTGTGTAGGTGTTCAGTGAGCATAGACTTGTCCAAGAGTGCACAAAATATATTTATAGATCCAATAACTTACAAGCCCTTATATATATATATATATATATATATTTATAATTTTATCCTCTCATATATGTGCACATACCCAAAACAAGATAAGTGCATCATTCTTTTAGTGTTTTCCAAAAATAACAACTTATTATATTCATCTAGTTGTAATAATATTTTTTGAATAATTATATATCTTAATGAATTTAATTTATTAAATAATTTTTTTTAATTAGGGTCACATAAATCATAAAAATGATAAAACATATTAGTAAATCCATGCCTCATAACAATCATACCAAACCCTAATTTTCTTAGCATTTCTTTCAATTTTCTTAGGGCTTTAGATTTCAATATTTAATTTATGATTTATTTTAGACCTAATTTATGAATTTTCTTTATCAAATGAAAACATGGATATAATATATTTACATAGTGTTTATTTTTTAATTCAATCTATGATAGTCATAATTACATGTTACTTTCCTTTAATTTGTAAAATCTTTCACAATAATGTAATGCAACAAATCAAAACTATTAAAACTAAGGTTGAACTTAATCATGAAAAATATTTTATCCTCAGTAATTCATATTATTTAAATAATTTTTTTTGAATTCCTTTGGTCACTACTCAACATCATATAGTATCAACGGTTTCTTTCCTCCCTCCTACTCTTAAACCTTAAGGTCATGATAATTACCGTCCCACCCCATTATTCTCCTTAGGCTTATATTGGGTCCCACAGTCCATGTTGTTAAAAATAGAAGAAATAGGATGCCCCATAATGTGCATAAAAATAAGGAAGTTAAAATATTCCTTATTTTCCCCAACCACTGCCCATAATTCTAAAAAATACAGCCAAAGGCTATGATATCATTGACCAACATAGAAATTCACTAGCTAAAATCTCAATGCTAGAATTGTTTAAATTGTCACCTCTTTATAAAGCTATTTTATATGCAACTTTACATGATATATATTTTCCAAATGATACAAAACCTACTTATTTTTAATTTATTGTTAATACATTAAAAAAATATTAAATAAATTATATCTTTTGAAAAGAATGACTTGCCTATTTAGCACATCATAGATCAACATCTCCCATTATTTATTTAAGTAATAATATTCAATAAGGGAGTAAACAGAGTTTTAATTGATAATGGATCAAGATTGAATATATAGAACATCACGTTTTTACAAATGTTAGGTTTTAATATGGAGTCTATTCCAAAACTATAAAAAAACATCAGAGGAATTGACAATGTGCCTTGCTAGGCTTTAGGTTCAATTACTTTAGATATCATAATGGGACCTAATAGTTTATCTAAATTATTTCATGTAATTCCCAATCACTTGAATTATAACCTACTTCTATGTATACCATGGAAACATGCAAAGGAATCCATACCATATAGTATGCATCAATGTGTAAATTTTATATAAGAGGGACATCTATTTACATGCCCTAAAAATAATCAACCATTTAAATATTATAAAATAGAAAATTGTAATGCTAGATGTAATCCATTATTGAATGCCTCTTAGTATAAAATTATATCTCAGTCATAAATGATACCACTCTAATAGATACATAGATATGAAATTGGTGAGTCAGGTAAGACTAATGTAAAATAGCCAACTATATTTGCCTTAGGTCAACAAGAGACCATAAAAGAAACACTAGATGAAAAATTACTAGATCTTATTTTAGTGGTCATCTATAAGAATAAAATTAGATATATATGGAATAAGATGATGGTGATGATGATAAGAATGAAATTCCAATGAACCTAAATGATTATTTTTGTAACCTTAATTTTACACCTATTTATCCATGGTAATATCATGATGATTTAAAACTAGTATTTAACACTGAGTTGGATAAAGGAAAAGCATCTATTCTAGGCATGCCTAAATATTATAGTAAAAACCCTTGTTGTAATACAAGTGTACAATATCATATGTTAACAATAAGTTCTCCATTAAGTAAATTCTTTGTAAAATAAAACATCAATAGAGAGAATGAGGCAAAGAATATGGCATAATGTATCACACCTATAATTTTTGATAGATTCAATAAATAATATAAAATCCATAGATCTAGATATAGTTATTAGATTATGGCTTACCACTACATAGGATACACCATGCATTATATTATAAATGTTTCTCGATAGGGATTTTATGAATTTACCCATAACTTGACATATATTTCTTGGTATATTGTCAATTTAGGAAGGAATGTTATTTTATCATTATTAAAAAAAATATGACATCAAATAAACACTTGTGAGGAATTGGTAAAAAAAATCATAATTTTAAATATGGATGGATTATCATAATAACACTAATACATCAAAAAACCACCATTAGTGGTTTATAATAAGAACCAATCAATACATAAAGTACATAAAGAATTCAAGCATCCACAATATGATATCTTGACTATTATGCTATACAATTCATTGTATCTATCACTAACAGATTAATTTATGAATAAGGACCAAATATGTTTAGCATTGAATTCTTAAAATAGTTAGGTCATAAGAAAGATGAATTATAACACAATATACATTTTGAGGGATCAATTGGCCATATTACATTACTAGTTTCTTGCAGCCCTAAGGTTGTCAACACATTTACATTTGTGATGCAACTTGGTGAACAATTATGGGCTACATTTAGATACCAATGGTTATAATATATGCAAGATATAATTGACATGGAAAATAATTATGAAAGGCATACAATTAAGAATCAACATTACGAAGATAATGATCATCAAAATATAAAGGACCCAAAGAAAATTGCGAATGCATTATCAAATAAAACAAAATGTGAACTAAATTATGCTCCATAAAATCAATTGAAATTAGGTAAAAAGAAAATGGAATACAAGGACCAAGAGATATAAGGGTTAAAGGAGGTTGGATTAATTAGCAAGGACATCTTCACCACTATAAATATAAGAATTTTTGGGTTATAGGTTGTTGTCCATAAAGGAAAAATTAATGAAAGAACTAAGAAGGTAGAGGAAGGGATAAAAGATATTGAAGACCGGATCCCTTTACAAACAAAAAATTGAGCTTTGGAATCCTAGATTTGGGTGGTAAAAAGGAAACAACCATTGAAAATATTGAGAAGGTGGAAGATGGACCAATTAAGATTGGATAATTTCAAAGTAGTAAAGGCTCCTTCACTACTGACAAGTTGAGCTTTGGCACCCCATAAAGGGTTAGCAAGAAGGACCCAAACACAAAAGGAACCAAGAAGGAGAAAGAAAGTACAATAGAGCTTGGGAGCACATCAAGTTGAAAGAAATATAAATAAGCTAAGACATTGAAATATAAAGAGGTTATGGTTTTAACTAAGAAGGAATTAGGGAAGTCCCAAATTCCAAAATGCAAAGTCCTAATTTTAGAGGTTGGCAAAAATGGTAGAAACAATAGGAGTGATTAAAAAACTAAAGTTGGAATGGAAAAATAAAAAATGCAGACTCAATCAAAGAGATGAATGAATCATGAAACAATGAAATAAGTCTATGAAGGAACTCAATAGATTATTAAGGTAGTCTAATTATCCTCTAGATTCAAACAATGAGTGGAATCCCCATGTTTTTACAAAAATGTAAAGTCATAAACTATTTTAGATTCAATGTTTTAAAACATAATTTAGAAGGATCCATAGAGTTAATAATAATAATAAATAAAAATATATCCATTAGGATTTTGAAGGCTTAATGTTGGTGGAAGGATTGTAGTCTTATTTTTAAATGTTTTTGTATAGATTCAATAATGATTTTTATTTTTTGGTTTTTTTTCTTTGAACAGGTGTCACTGGTAGAGGATTTTATTATGTGATGTTACTGTTATATCTCTTTCTCCACTATTCAAGGTTACGGGCCTTTCAAAACCCTCAACTTTACCCCTATCAAAAAAACAAAAACAAAATGTGAACCCTTATATTTAGTTGAATAAAGGTAATTTATACATACTTAAAATTTGGGAAAGAGCAAAAGGATAGGTGAAATTAATAGATGTGGACATATACAATGACCATTATAATGATGACATATGTATTTTATGGGATATTATACCCAAATTTAAATACTTTATTATTGGAGTATAAACATGAGCTACCACATCTTTGGATGCCATTTTAGGACTTTGAGTTTCACTTAATATTCAAAAACTTAAAAAATTCAAAAAAAATAAGATATTAAAAAATAAAAAATAAGAACCTATGCACAACACATATTGCTTATTTACATGATTTATTTATGATTTATCATATATAGTTAGTGTGTGTCTATATATATATATATATATATATATATATATATATATATATATATATATATATATATATATATATATATATATATATATATATATATATATATATATATATATATATATATTCAAAGATAAGTAATTTTCAATCTTCATTCCTCACCTCAAAAGGGGGGCATACACCATGGATTGTCTTAGAGGTCAAGCCTCCAAAGACATTTAAAAAAATAGATTTTAGGCACAAATTATTTTGGAATGGTACATGATTTATTTATATTATTATAGATTTGAATTATATTGGGGGTATATACTAAACACACGTAATATATTTCACATGATTATGAGACATTTTCATAATTTTCATGAAACTATTACACAAATTATATATTCAATCTACAAAGGTTATTTTAGTGGGGGGATATGTGTGACATATGTTCAAAATTTTCACAGATAATATGATATATTGCAACATGTTATACGATTCAAGTTACTCTGATCACAATATGGAATAAAAAATCATATCCTTCTATATTTAGTATTACTAAAATTTATTCCATAAATAAATTATACTCAATCATTAATTACATTTAATGGAACCCTTAGTGGATTTTATTTACTTACATTTATTGGAGTTGTGTGGGGATAAAGTTATGCATAACATAGCTTCTAAGTGCTTCTTTATTTAAAATTAAGGTTAGGGCATATTCAACTCAACCCATATTCTTACATGAGCATCTCCAGGGGGCGTGATAAGTCCATTTTACATTGTCTTTTATAAGAGAAGATGGGTTTGCATGAAAACAATTTTATTCATTCCTATTTATAGTTAATTTTCACATATGTTTAATGTTGTTATTTTTTTATTTTTACATCATAAGTAAAGAAAAACTTATACATGTTTAATTGGAGGTTTGTGTGGAACAAGGCACAAGGCATAGTACATTATTGAGGACACGCATCATGATTATCCTCAGGGATCACCTTTTATCATTTTACTATAATAATTTCATTATTATAAAAAATTGGGGAGAAAGAGACACTCATATTTGGTATTAGGTACTTGAAAATGTGTAATTTGACCAAACCTTAACCTAATTGAATTACGTTCATAGACATGATTCTTATTTGGAATTCTTATAGTCATTCTCTCATATATGGGTTTAACCCTTCCAAATTTTTGTTACTTTCACATAAGAATTTCCTAGTCTTTGTTCAAACAACTTTATAATATTCTTAGACTATCTCTTGTCCTCAAGTCACTTTTCCTATTTTATAGATAGTTTCATCCCTCTAATACAGGTTCATTTCCATGCACTTATTCACTTGGGATCTTGTCCACACACCCTTGAATGACTTGTTTTCAAAATTCAAAGTATCCATAAGGGTTAGTGTGCATATTTCACAAGTTAGTTCAAAGGAAATAACCCAAATAGTCAACTATATAACCACATCAAGACTAAACATTTATATGTCTGGCACCTATATAAAATTGATCCAACACATGCTTAAAAATTACACTACATGTTGAGAGAAACCTTCCAAAATCTTCCAAATTTGAAACCCCTCAAAGGAGAATTTTTTTGTCTAATTATGATCACTATTTAGAAAGTAAAGTCATAGGATGTCAAGTGTTGAAATCCATACATACAATTGGACAACATATTAATATTGCATAGGATTGCACACACTTAGATAGGTGGAAGAACTACATATGGTTTTATTCCCTCCTTAAAGTATTGAATATGTACGTAACACTTAGTCACAAGGGGTGGCTAAGGTTAGTTGAACCTTTCCATTTCACCAATTATCCTAGTTTTATAGTTGTCCTATAATGCATAACCAGGGTTTGAAGTAAAGAAAGAAAATAGGATATTCATGTAGACTTGAAAAAATATGAATACATAGACACCCTTATCAAACACAAGCATAGTGAGTGACATTGTCATCAACTTAAAAAAAAAGCATAGGATAATTTTGTAGAACAATAGATAGTATCATGGATACATAGGCATCCAAGGAATGCAAACTTGTCTAGATGCATATAGACTCTCTATTTTAGGATCCAAATACTCACATGCCATATTATTATGTTTTTGACAACTATACCCTCTCACAAACCTTTGAAAACCTGAAACAAGCTAAGTATACCATTCCTTTGGTTATTTCTATAAATAGCAAGTTACTTTATTTAGCTCTTTCAATCAGATTTATTGAGTAATTGTATATATTAAGCAATATGATTTATTCAACATTTTAATGCTATAGGGTCACATAAATCCTCAAAATAATAAAACAAATAAATGCAATGCCTTTGGTCAATCTAGTGGACTAGTTATCACATAGAACTCACTTCATTTATAAGGCAAGTGAATTGGCAAAAACATAAATTATTTGTGCATTCAATTGAGGGAGAAGATCAATAATATTAGTTTTTTTTAATGTATATTCTCCCTCTAATCTAATTTATAAGATTATTTATCTACATGAAATAATGTTTTTGAAATAATACAGGAAGGAGTTTCCTTAGAACATTGGAGGCAAATTTAATGCTACCCTAGATCTTCATGAAAATAAGGGTGGAATGAATATCCTCACTAACCAAGAAAAATACACATAATTTCCTCCACTTTGATATTTTATGGGATACAATCCCAAATAAAGGTTGATTTACTTTGATCAACAATAGGATGGGAGGAAACAATATTTCTAAAAGGTTGGATTGCTCTCTTCTTAATAATCATTGGTTATATAATGGATTGGGCATTATCTTTATTATCTTGTGGGGAGGGGGGATATGACCATTAGTCCATCAAACCACAAATTTTGTTTTATAAAAATCCACTACCCCATCCATTTGTAATTTAAACTAATGTGGATTTTTCTTCTTAAATTATAAGTGTATGCCAAACAATGATAATGGAATGCCAACTGCTCAGATCTAAAATATATTGATCATGTAGAAAATCATATATCAAAAATACAAATTGAGAATGCAATAAGCTAGTGTCTAAAAATGTTTTGAGAAAAATATTGACCTTGAACTTACCCTATAACTACAAGATGTCTGAACTCAACTTAACTCAACTGGCATCGATGATCTTCAAGAGAGGGAAAATTTGACAATTTTTTCAAATATAAAAATGGTTATTAATGAGGAAAAAAATTATTGGTGATATAAATATAAAGATACGTGACTTAAAGTAGGGGATATGAATACTTATTTATTCTACAAAATTATTCTTCAATATATTAAAAAATAACTTGGATATAATTCAAAATATATATGGAATAATGTTGAATAACCTCATTGACATTTAGAAAGAGGTTGTTTTATATTTTATGAACTATTTAAAAAATAATAAATGCATATAATTGATTAATACCATCTTATATGTTTGATCCCCACAACCTTAGATGATTATGATAATGCCTTGCTGATGAAATCTCCCTATGTATGAAGTGTAAGGGGTGATATCGATGATGTAGAGGGGTAAAGATTAAGGACCTAATGGTTTTATAAATACTTTATTCCAATTTTCATTAGAATTTTTTGGTGAAGACATTCCAAAATTTATGATAGAAGCTCTTTGCAATCAAACAATTATGAAGGAATTGAATACATGTTCTCAAACATGATTTTTTGTTTCAACTTGTTCAAAACCATCTACCTATGCAAAATTGTTTATAAAATCATTTCCAAGGTTATCTCCAACCATGTGAAACCTATCTTTCCAAGACTCATCATAAAATAACATAGTAGGTTTGTTTAGAATAGACAAATCTACAATGGCATGTTCTTGACACAAAAATATCTCCATTCTACTCACTCATCAAACAAACTATATATGTTCAGTCAAATTTATGTTAGAAAGGCTTATGATAAAGTTATTTGGGACATTATCCTAAAACTTCTCAAAAAATCAAGGTTTGGTGATGAATGGTGTAATGTGATATGAATTTATATTAGTAGGCCAAAGTTTTCAATTATTAATAACAAGTCTTTAGTTAGATTCTTTAAATGCTTTCATGTAATTTTAATGGGGGACCATGTATTACTATTCATGTTCATTATCATGGTCAAATCCATTAGTATTTCTTCTTCTCATGATAAGAATAATGGGAAACTCATTTTCTATTGATCAACAACATAGAAAAGTTTACACATTTATAGTTTGTGGATAATACCTTCCTTTTTACTCAACCTTCCATTCAGTAGGTGATTATTATTCAAAATTATATATATAATTATCATGAAGTAGGTGGTTAATGAAAATAACTCCAAGGTCTAATTATTGAATGTTGTTGATTTAACCTTTTAGGGTTTTACCTATGTTATTACCTAATTTATATTAAAGGGTTGAGATGTCTAAATTAGTTAAATAATATGAAATAATTAACCATTGATTTGTTATGGACTTTGAATTATTTTAAATTCTTAAAAATAGTAATAAATATTCATAAATAGAGACTTATTTGGAAAGTGACTATTGCATAAGATCTAGGTTTTAAAAATTGGGTTCTAGATAAGTATGAGTGTCGTCAATAGGGTTCCTAGGCCTAAATGCTCACTGGATAGTACCACCACACCTAGACAGTAGTACCATATAATTTTAGTGTCCTCAAAATGGTTATAATTTCCTATTTTGAAGATTATTCTTATTTTATGGGAGCACATGCACCTATGTTTCTTGGCCTTGTTCCTATGTGCATGAAATCTAGAACTCTATATTGTCCTAGAAAACCTGATTTAGTGTGAAAACCCTAATCCTCCTTACAAGTATGGAAAGAGATAAAAATGTGTGTTCATTAGTAGGATAAAATATACATCCTAAAAACCCCATTGTGAGGAGAGTTTGCTACATACCAATACTCCAAGGAGGGATCAAGCCCGATGTAGTTCTCCCACCTAGTGCTTGGTACAAGTGCAAGTGAATGCTAGAATGAAAGTGGTATTAAAATATTTGAGTGTGCTTGAGATTTGAAATATTTAAAATATAGGATTAGGGATGTTATGGATGGTATTATGTAGAATTATGGTAGAATAAGGATCAAATACCTTCATTTTTTTCAACTTGTTTCTTATTTCAATAGGATTTTACATCCATTTTCCATGTAGTGAATAGAAGTCAAATAGTCTTGGATTTATAGAGATATGTAGCTTGTGAGAATAATAAAATGTACTTAGGATAAACTTATGAGGGGTACATATTTTAAAATATATCCATTTAGATGAGTTATGGAAAGGGGCACTAGTACCAAGTTGGGGACATTAGTGTCATGTGGCTTTAGTGTCCTTAATGTGGTGCTAGTGTCCAACAAGTAGATTGTTGGACACACTAGGTTGGGAGCTGGGAAAGCTATCATGGGAATATGTTTGAGATGATATAATATGTATATGGTTTGTATAATGGATAAAAAAGTGTGATAAAGGATTTAGAATGGGTTTAGGGATAATCTAGGAGTAAGCTATCTCAAGAAACACTCTTAGAATCCAAATACCACTTTCTTATTTCAATAGGATTTTACATCCATTTTCCATGTAGTGAATAGAAGTCAAATAGTCTTGGATTTATAGAGATATGTAACTTGTGAGAATAATAAAATGTACTTAGGATAAACTTATGAGGGGTACATATTTTAAAATATATCCATTTAGATGAGTTATGGAAAGGGGCACTAGTACCAAGTTGGGGACATTAGTGTCATGTGGCTTTAGTGTCCTTAATGTGGTGCTAGTGTCCAACAAGTAGATTGTTGGACACACTAGGTTGGGAGCTGGGAAAGCTATCATGGGAATATGTTTGAGATGATATAATATGTATATGGTTTGTATAATGGATAAAAAAGTGTGATAAAGGATTTAGAATGGGTTTAGGGATAATCTAGGAGTAAGCTATCTCAAGAAACACTCTTAGAATCCAAATACCACTTTTAGGTGATTACATTTGCCCCACCTTTATGCTATAAATTTAGAAAAACAAAATGAGTAGTATAAAGGAAAAAAAGAAGTGTACTTGGTCTTACCTAGGAAGTGAAGCCTGTGTGAATGAGTCAAAGTATGTGACTATGGGTCTGCATATGTGAAACATGATCCAAAGCAATGACCTACAATAAAACATGAAAAAAATAGTCCTTAAGAGATTATCAAAATAAAAATACTATGATAAATAAAATAACTGAGTAAAGTTGAGTAAAGAGAGAAGAAAAAAATGAATACGCCTCATTGGGTACATGAACCAATGTATTAACCGAGTGACAAACTATGTGTGTGAGTGTACATAGTGATCAGATAATTGAATTGCTTGATTAATCCTCATATGAGGGGCTCAAGAACTCAATCTAGTTTTGTATCCATCATTTTTGACCCCTACTCAGTGGATCATGATCTATGAATAATTGGATAAGACTATAAGTATACCTAACCCTCTCATATGGGGGGTTCAAGAACTCAAGTAGGATATGAATCCATCATTTCCCACCCATTTATAATAGATGCATCTTAAATTGAATTGTGAAAAGTGATAAAAGTATATAATTAGGTATTTCTAACTATGTATGTCATCTTCACAGCCACTCAAGTGTATTAGGTAGCTCTAGGCCACTCATAAATTCCAACCACTTTAGATGAGGTAAGGCATGAAATTGATGATAACCTAGAATACGATATCAAGTGTATATAACATAGAGAATGAATGGAGTTTAACATTCCATCCTATCAACCTACATGTAATTGAGCATATGGAAGCCATGTGCCATGCACATGCACCTAATTTGATATATGAGTATACTGATTATAGACTGAGTATGCAATAATTGAATCTATGTATTTGAATTGAATGTGGGAGTGATCATGTCATTCATGATGCACCCAAATTTGAGAAATTAGTATTAATTTGAGATTAAATGAGTGTAACTGATCAAAATATGAACATAACTATCAAACCTTTGACTGTATCTATGCAAATCTATATTATACCTAGTGTATTGGTCTATCTAATCTAGACTACCTTGAAGTTGGGGCTACTAGATAGTAATGCCTTTTAATATATAATAGTGCTCTATGGCACTAGTGTCCCAATATTGGGCCTAATGTCTACCTAGTTTGAAATTTAGGTGATTTGAACTACTTTTTAAGTCATTTTTTTTGTGTCTAAACTGTGTCTAATTTTTGAAACTAAGCCTATGTGCTAAAAATAATCTATGAATAGCAAAGTAGGATCTTGATATCTATGACAAACCCCTATGAATTTCCCCTCTTTTGAGGTTAGTTATGGAAATAATGCAAGAACTATCCTATTAAAAAATTTCTCTACAAAATATGTTAGTCAGATCATATATATGATAATTGTGTGATATTCTAATACAATATGCAAACATAACATCATAATGTAAATGTATCTTAGCATAAGTAGGTAATGTAAGATGTATATTGTAATCTAGCATTGCACAAGGGTGTCAAGATAGATGTAATCAATGTGTATAACAAAAAATTTAAGTATCTGCCTAGGGGGATGGGGCATGATGTCCATCATGGCACCCAAGTAGGAAGGGTAGATGCATGAGGTCCCTCATGGCATCAAAAACTAGGGTGTGTGTAACAATCAAAGATAAGTTTCATGGTGAAGATATATACAAGGAAGTATACATACAAAACATATGAGGCATATAAAAGTACACCAAGGGGATATAATACAAGGGACATGGGCACATTTCACTAAATCTAATAATAGAAGACATACAAGAACATGTTCAAATGTCTAAATACATAAGAAACAAATATTTTGGATTAGATTCACATAGAAGGACATGTTAAAATGTTTTCATATACAATAAAAAAATAACATATAAGGGACATGGGCACATGTCCAAGGCATAAAAACATATAAGTGACGTAGAGATAAATATCAATGGCATATTCAAATGCCCTCGAATAGAGTAAGCATAAGAAACACAATAAATTATAAACTAGGAAAGATAAAATTGAAAGCATGTATAAATGTGTAGTACAAATATATTTAAGTGCTCTAAAATGTACATATGTTGAGTTTAACTAGGGATAGTTGACAAAAAAATATGAGTAATGAGTATAAATAATCAATATCAATATGTATCAATGCATAAATTGGAATGTATAGTATTTAAAGATAGAACCTATTAGTAGCAATTATGTATGAGATGCCCCAAAGTGGGTAGATGTATCAAATGAATAAACCTAGATTAGTGTATATACCCCTAGTGGGTAGATGATAGCAAGTCTAGATCAGTGTAGTAGACCAGAGTCCTGTATGCAATCTGCAAGCACTTGAAAAGAATAAGTGAATAATCTATGAATTATAAAACCAATTATACTGAGATAGCTAGTATATGTAATATCTGGCAAGTAGTAGAAATGTAAATAGAGAAATACATATAATCTATAACTTTGTGTTTTTGAGTAATATTTGAATGTTTTTATATTTTGACATGTTATATTATTTTTGTATTTTTTGGGCATAAGTTATGTATAAGTAAATGAAAATAAAATATGTACAAGGAGAAGAGAGAAGAAAGTATATACAAGGAGAGATAAACCATACTAATCAATAAGTCTCATGGGAAACTCACTATCACTATGTCCTGTGTCAAAAACAGGAACAATAATCTCTCATGCAATGTGAATGCTATGTTATAGTTGAATATTGTTGTAGTATGAATTTGATTATTGTTCATCATCATAATCATAATATTGTTTAACATCAGAATCATGATAACCTAGAATGCTAGATGGAATTACCTCATACTATGGAGTTGACCTTTCGAAATCATGTTTTAGAAAATTGATTGTGATTTTTCCCTTTAAAATTATGCTTATTGTAGACATCTGGTGTTATGGAGGCTCTTTTAATAGAAATCCTTTGTTGGGAATGCTTGTTGACTTAGCATGATTTTGACTTTACAAATTAGGTTCTTGCTCTTTCTATAACATGTCTTATGTATCTGAATGTTTTGACTTGATAAACTATATCTATGAATGATTTGCCTTAGGATGTTTAATAAATCCAAAACCCTATTGATCAATATTATCAACTACTAGAATAAGAGTAGTGAAGCCTTGGGCCCATTTGTCTAAACCTTGACCATGATAATCAAATTATTCTAGATATTTTAAACCAAAATTATACCATATTAAATGTTGAGCCTCATTTGGAGAGGTATATTTTCTTGATTTACCTATGCTTGTTGTACTATTTCTTAATCTGAATGTGTTTTGTGAACCTTTTATCATTCTAAGTTATGCTTTAGTAACCATTTTTGTATTGTTTCTAAATTTGAACCTTTTTTAATTGGTAGATGTGCCATTGTATGTTGTGTGGATGATGTGTCATTATGTGATTCATATTTATCCATTATCTATTGCATTTTCATTTTCAATTCTAAACATGAATTAGTGTGGTGGCCATGCATTCTATGATATGCACAAAAATTTGGATCTCCTCATTGGCTGTAGAATAGGGAGGTCAATCAACTTAGATTTAATCATTTCCCTTAGTACTTCACTCGAACTCTTAGTTAACCTTTGAATACTTTTTGAATCACTAGTTGTAGATGTACTTTATTATGATTTCATGTTTTGATATGTAACATTTTTTGTCATAAATTAACTAAGTGACAATGCATATACTTTATTTAGACTATTATGCCCTAGAGGCCTCTATCTTGTAAATAGTTTTTCCAGTGTCGTAATATTTTCATGTAATACTTAATTCTGATTTTGTAAACTTATAATTATCTTTCTCATACTGATAATTTTATCACATAGAGTGTCATAAGTGCAAGCCTTAGCTATTTATGATTGAACATGTAGGCACACACCCTATAGGTAAGAGGTGTGAATAGGATGAGTATGGGGATTAATGACATTGGTATAGGTTGCTTCATCTCATGGAGGAATGATAACATGGACCTATTTAGAGGGAAAGAAGTGATCACCCTCATGGAGATGAGGAAGAGAAGGAGATTATTTCCTGTGCATAAGATATGCCATTGAAACTTAGAACATAGTTGTTAGCTTATGTGATAAATCCTCTATTTGTGTATAGATTTGTTTTTTAATGGAATTCCATATAGGATAAAGATAACATGCTCTGAGATACTACATGTATTTTAATTTTTATAAAGCATTATCTATACATGTGTTTATCTTTTTTCTAAGGTTCATTTTGAATTAAAGGGAACAAGTATGCAAATTAAATTATTAAACTTTGAAATAAAAAGTTATTAATTTATTTTTTAATTATGATCATGATTATATGAAATACAAATTAGAATATATATGGATCTAAAATATTAAATCTAGAAATGAAAACCCTAAGGTTATCTAGGGTTAGAGTTTTGAATTAGGTTTGTTTGCAACAATTTAAATTATATTCAAATAAATTGAAACTCTAATATGAAATTGAATTAATTACCAACATTTTCTAAAAAAATCATAAAATTAGAAGTATGCATCCTTGATTATTGCATAAAAATTTGGATTAATGCAAACTAAGGTTTGAAGTAATATTCAAAGTAAGTCAGGTTCACCAAATGATTTAACCTTTTAGGGTTTTACCTATGTAATTACCTAATTTAGATTAAAGGGATAATATGTCTAAATAAATTAAATAATATGTACTAATTAACCACTTATTTGTTATGTATTTTGACTTCTTTTGAATTTCTAAAAATAGTAATAAATATGCATAAATAGAGATTTGTCTAGAAAGTGACTATTGTAGAAGATTTGGGTTTTGGACAGGTCTGAGTTTATTCAATAGGGTCCCTGGATCTGATTACTCATTAGACAATAACACCCTACCTAGATAGTAGTACCCCAATTGGACAGTAGTGCCATACTATTATAGTGTCCTCAAAATGACACTAGTGTCCTCTTTTCAAGACTATTCCTATTTTATGGGAGCACCTACACCTATGTTTAGGGGTCCTATTATTATGCACATAAATTTGGAACTCTATATTGTGCCTAAAAAACTTGATTTAGTATGTAAACCCTAATTCTCATTACAAGTATGGCATGATCTAAAAATGTGTGTTCATTAGAAAGATAGGTTGGGCATCCTCAAAACCCCACTATGAAGAGAGTTTCCTACATAAAAATACTCCAAGGAAAGATCAAGCCTGATGTAGTTCTCCCATATAGTGCTTGGTGTAAGTGCAAGTGAATGCTAGGATGAGAGTGGTCTTGAATTCCTTGAGTGTGCTTGAGATTTGAAATCTTTAAAATATGGGCTTAGGACTTATATAGATGGTAGTATTCAAAATTATGGAATACGAAGGATACAATACCTTAATTTTAGTCAACTTGTTTCTTATTTGGATAGGGCTTTACATCTATTTTCCATCTAGTGAATACAGGTCAAATAGTCTTATATTTATAGAGATTTGTAGCTTGTTCAGATAATGAAACATACTTAGGCTGACCTTAGGAGGGGTACATGTTTGAAAATGTATCCATTTAGATGAGTTAGGGAAAGGGACACTAGTTCTAAGTTGGGGACACTAACACCATGTGGATTTAGTGTCCTTAATGTGGTAGTAGTGTCCAATCAGCAGACTACTAGGCACACTGGGTTGGGATTTGGGAAAGTTGTCCTAGGACTATGTTTGAGATGATAGAAGATGTCTATGGTCTACACAATGGCTAGAAAATGTGATAAAGTCTCTAGGATAGGTTTAGGGATAAGCTAGGAATAGACTATCTCAAGCAACACTCTTAGCATCTAAATACCACTTTTAGGTGATTATAACTATTATACCTATTCAAACTTACCTGAGTAGGTAACTTAATTTTGAAAAATAATGACTTCTATTTTACTATTTGAAAGCATATTTATTCAATGATATTGGTAAGGTTATGATGTGGCAAAAAATTCTAACAAGACTCAAATGAAAACTTATTGGTTGGTGTATTAGATGGTTATCCTAGGGTGGTAGGTTGACAATGTTGAAGGTGGTGTTACAAGCCATTATAGTCTACCCTTATCCATCATGCAATCCCTCACTTGGAATCTTAAGGAAAATGATTTTATCCAAGTCATATTCCTATGGAATGGAGGAAAAGACATTTTTAAATTCCCTTTAGTTAAATGGAAAAACATTACGACACCTAAATGGATGGGCACTGTTGGAATTAAAATGACAACACGTCTCATATTGACTTGTGGGACAAAATTAGTTGGAGAATGTATACCTAAATATCCAAACTATGAAGCATAACTATGCATAATAAATACCTAAATGGTCCAAATCCTAACAACATTCTTGTTGAAAAAAATGCCTTAAAGGTTTTTTCGTTTGAAATTTCCTCATCAAAATCAAACATCTTGTTCAAAAAATTATTCTTTGAGACATCAAATATGCTCAAATGGTGGAATTTTATAGATACCCTTATCTTTTTCATGTTCCTATTTATGTCCTACATGAAATTCATAATCTTCAAAAATGGGCAAAAAGTCATACAAGAAGGAAAGTGGTCGACTATTAAGTTTAAATCCATGATATTATTGGCACTTATATTATTTCTTTCCCATAATATTATAAACCAAGCCTCTTAGTTAATGAATGCTCTAAAGTGTTATAATTTTATTAAAAGAAATAAACAAGATAAGATTCCAATGGAATGGTAACACTAGTACACTATTTTCTTTAAAACTGGTCTATCTAAACTATATTAATTACTTTAAATTCCCCACACATATTCAATGTCCAATTTTATAGTTAAAATAAACATGGCCTAAGGCAAAGGTCTTCCTCTGTGATCCCTTTAGTGAAAAATTCTCACTTGGGAACAATTATGAAAAAAGGATTCTTTGGCCCTTCTAAACGCATAATGTGTGACTCGTATGAGGAGAATGCCAATTACTTGCTTATATAATGCTCCTTTATAAGGAATTTCCTAAATGGTATTGGTATTGGTATTGGTTAGGGTGGGCCCATTCTTGAAGAAGTTCTAGATGACTAGAAACTCAATGATAATAAAAAAATGAGGTACCAACCTCAAACAGTGCATTGTCCCTTCACTTTTAATAAATAAATGGTTTTATGGAAAGAAATTAAGTACACAATTTCTAGTGGGGAGGGGTGAACAAAGGACTTTGTATGGGGAAAAATTCAATGAATATAAGGATTTACAACTCCATGCTAGATAATTATAGTGACACAAATGAGAGGCAATACAAGGTTGGTGAGGTGTGCAGGGAGTTATCAGAGATTATTTGAACCTAATAATTTTGCCAAAATAAAAAGCATTCTTGCTACCTTAAAATATTACCAATTCCAAGTAGTTATAAAACATGAAAGTGGAATTCCAAACTTGCCATGGTGACCATAAAAAAAATGGATTGCTCTAACTAGCCATTAAAAATAATTTTGAAATGATTTATTATCATAAGTGATGAATTCCAAGATATAATGCTTATCTCACTATTATAGGGAAGTTAATGGCTTATCATACACTTGGATAATATAAGAGAGCTCACAATAATAAAGATATTAATATATGGGAGGCTTATTTACAGACTCTAAAACTTGACATTAACATTTTTTTAAATAGGTTTGGAGCATAGTTTAAACATGGGATTAGATCGTAAACTTATCATTTTTACCTTTGATTTCTCTTCCCGACCTTTTAATGATCGATAGTATGCATCATGATGAAAAAATAATTTTATAGGACAAATATATTTAAGAGGAACTTAGATCAAGATTAATGCAATGACATAATCAAATTAACTTTTAAACTATATGCAGATAGTTCAATTGTAATGAAATTACTATATCACAAAATAAGAATCAAAACAGTAAATCAAATAAGCAAAATAACAAAATTTACTTGCAAAAAATAGTAGGATTACATAATGTAAATAAAATAAGAGTATAATTATTGAATATAGGCTAGATTATTTCAAAGGGGAAACCTCCCAAGTCATTACAATAAAAATATAATTCTAAATATATGATAACTAATATATAAATAGTACCACATATATACCCTAATTAGGATTTGTGAAATCAATAAATACAAAATTTTTGATTAATCCTACCATTATGAAACCTATAGATTAATAAATTATTAATTCAAAGGTTATGTGTGCCACATTTCAATGATAGATATCCCAATATAACTAATAGATTAAGGGTGTAACATGCCTTCCTCTTCAAATCAACAACCAACTATGGATGCTTATATATAAAAGTTTCATATTCCCATGTCACATCTTTATTAGGTAGGTTCTTCCACTTTATGAGATATTTTGTGATCACCCTCATTCAAAACCTATTAGTACATGTCTTTATAATATCTTAAAGTTATTAAATTACTCATCCCTCCTCATCAAGTTCTGTTAACTCTGCCTGGGTTCAAATCTTCTGACTAATGACTTTATTCACCTTGGACACATGAAAGACAAAGTGTATTTTAATTGATTGAGGTAATTCTAATTTGTAGGCCACACTCCCATTTATTTAAAATATATGATGAGGACCATTATAATTTTTTGATATTTTGTTATCCTTCTTTTATTGCTTTAATGACATTTGTTTATATGGATACAATTTGAGAAAAACCTAATCACCTCCTTCAAAATGCCTTTCATTCTAGTGTTAATCTACTCGAGTTTTTTAATTTGGTTTTATGTCATGCATAGGTTCTAATTGAGACTAGATATTATCTCATGTTGGTGTTATAGACACACTTTTACTACTTAAACTCTTGGTCTCACTTTCTTGGATGAGGTGATGAATGGTGGAAGATATCCATAGAATATCATAAACTAGGACATCTTGTAAGATGTATGGAAATGGGTTTTATACCACCATTTTGATATTGTTATATATTTAACCCATTATTCCTACTTATAAAAAACATGATATGGATATACCCTTCTAAACACTTATTGACCACCTTTGTTTTTCCATCATAGTATAGATGATATGAAGAGCTTTGACACAAATAGGTACCAAAACGAGAGAATAAATCAATAAATAAACTACTAGTAAGCATGGGATCATGTTCACTTATAATCTTTGGGGTCCTCCAAATCTTTGAATTATATTAATAAATTTTGTTGCCACTAGGCTTACAACAAAAAAAGTGAAAACATAAAAAATGAACATATTTTGTGAGTCTATCAATGAATACCATGATGGCACTTTTATCTTCTCAATTTTTCAATATCTTACTAAAATCCATAGAGATATCCTCCCTTCATTGGCTAGAAATAGATAAAGGCTACAAAATACTTAGAGTCTTAATCAACTCACCTTTGTTTTTCTAGCACACCAAACATTCTATTACAAATTTATGTACATTGCCATTTAGTCCATCCCAAAACTAACCTTTCTTGATTATTTAATAAGTCTTCAAGAATATTTAATTCCTACCCACCAAATAAGTATGGAGTTATTTAAGAACCTTATGCTTAAGGCTCAAATTCTTACATAGGTATAGCCTATACTTGTACCACAGGGTGTCCCCTTTCCATCCAAGTCTATCTAAAATGCTTGGATCATGTTGAATTTTTTGAATGAGATACTAAATATTTGCATCTTTCTACCTTTCAGATCTTGCTTAAACCACCGAATATGGATGCAATAAGGATATGGCACACAACCAAGCGTATGCATTTTCATCCTTTCTTGAGAGTGCATCTACAAGTATATTATCATTCAATTTATTATAGATGGTTTCATAATCATACCTCAACATATTCATGATCCAATTTTATTTCTCTTTTGATGATAACCTTTACTCTAAGAATTATCTTAGACTGTTAAGACTCATCTTCACCTAAAAGTGACTACCCATTAAATAAGGCCTCCATTGTTTGACCGCATGAAGAATAACCATCATTTTATTCTCATATTTGGACTTCAACAAATTATTATATATTTTTTAGAAACTTTAAAATGAAATAGGTTTATTATCATGCATAATAACTACACCCATACCATGCCCTGACACATCACATTCTATAATAAAAGTTTTTGAAAACATTGGGAGTAGCTACAACCAAAGTTGTGCACATAGGATTATTAAGCTTCTATAATGTCCTATTTGCCTCATTCCAATAAAACAAGTCCTTTAAGAGAGTTTTAATTAGTGTAATTATGATACCATAAGTTTTTACAAACCTATGATGGTATCTTGTAAGGTCTAAAAATCCTCATAGGCTCATAAGGGTTCTATTTACTTCTCACCCCATTGTGGCCTTGATCTTGTGATGATCCAACTTGAATGCTTAAAGAGATACAATGTGAACCAAAGTATTCAACATATTTAAACCTAAAATAACACATATAAGGCTTTTAATAAAGGCAATTCCACTTGATAAATTTTAGAACTTGGTCCACATGGTGTAGATTTCCTCCCATGTTTTTTCATAGATCAATATGTCATAAAAAACACTAAGACAATATTCCACATAAATGGCTAAAATATATAATTCATCAAACTCTTAAGTGTATAAAAGGAATTTTTAGATCAATAGGCATAAAAAAACTCATAATGTCCCTCATGTGTTCAAAACATTGTCTAGGAATATCTTCCTCTCTACTTATGATTTGATGATACCTTGATCAAAGATCTAGTTTTATAAAATAAATAACACTATATAACTGATATAGTATATCATCAATTATAGGCACACAAAATTTATATTTGATGGTGAATTTATTGAGTTATTTATAGCACAAAAATATATGATAATTTTCATCCTTATTACACACCATCACCACTAGAGAATAAAATGAACTATGAAAATGATGAGTAATACCCACTTCGAACATTTTCCTATACAATTTTCTTAATCTATTTATTATATGTATGAATACCTGTAAGGTCTAATGTTTTTTGGATAGATACCTAGTAAAAGTTTATTAGAAAGATATTTATCTATTTTTTTGAGGCAACCCATTTGGCATATCTAAAAAATTTACCAAATGTTTTTCCATAATTGCCTAAAGATCTAGCCTTGTTACCGTAATTGACTATTTCTCTTCTATTGAAAATAATTGTGCCATAAAACTTGTCAACCTCATTTTTAAATTTTTTTGCATATGATGAGAGATTACCCATGTTAATTTTATCATAATATTCTCAAATTGAATGTATTTGCATCAAAATGAAAATGTATGAACATTTATTTAAATTTCATCTCAATTTTGTCTAATGTAGTGAGACATTAGATTCCTAACATAATATCAATTCCTCCCATGAGAATGGAAAACATAGGGAAATTCAACATGTAGTCCCCGATGGTTATTTTAATACCATTTAATTTTCTTGAAAAACTAATTATATCCCCATTTTCTATCATGGCCTAAAATTATTCATTTGGGTACACAAAGTAACTCAAATGCACAACCAACTTATTATTGATGAAATTGTGACTAACCCCTGAGTCAATTAATATTGTCAATCTTTAATTTTTCACAAATTCCACTACCTTGAGTGTTTTTGGGGTATTAATAATAGGGAGTGCATGATAATAGATATTTTAGTATAGATATTCTAATGCTTATTCCAACTTTTATTATATCCCAACTTCTTTCTTTTTAATTTATTTATATTTAATGATCTAAACAATCTAAAACTTGATAATTCAAATTGTGTATGATATAAAATATCTATGAAAATATGAAATTAAAAATTAGATTGAGATTGAGCTTATTATGATAATTAGATAGGGTAATTATATTTTCCACTATTCTATTTTGATCACTATCTATGTATAGTCACCTGAAACTATTTGCAATGGTTCTGCGAATGCTAATGTCAAGAAATAGAGTGTCAAAACCTATGAAGATTATTATAGTAGGGAATAAACACTTGTGTAATTTATATCCATCCACTATATTATAATTTTTTTTGTTTGTTCCAACATAAATCATTTGATCTACCTATCAATATGTTTTCTATGCAATTTCAAATGTTCAGCTGTATGCACGAATTCAAATTTATCGTTCTTCACCTTAAATCCCTAGCTCCACTTTTGAAATTTTTAATAGCCTATTAAAAAGGTTATAAATATGGGTTGTAAAACCTAAAAAAAACCTCATTTTATGGTTGAGAATTTCTTATGTTACAATAATTTAAAGAGGGATCAAGCTGCAAGTATTCTACTACCTATGTGTAAGTGTGCTCAATAGTGATCCACTAGAACATATAATATGTTTGGATTTTGAATATTAATAATATTAAAATTTGAGCTTGATTTAAGTGTTTATATTTGTATTAGAGACCATTTAATTTAGGGTTTTTCATATTTAGATGCTTTAGGATAGTGCTTTAAGGATGCGTAGATGTATTCCTCAATGTGCAAGTGATTTTATAAATGAGACCTAAATAAGAATAGCCTCAAGATTGATTCATTTATATATATGAATATTTGGGTAATTTTCATCTATAACTAACATGATAAACATGTGGGATGATACAAGGGAAGGATTCAAATTGAAAAATAGACACTTAGATAAACTGGGATACTACCAACAAAGGCAAATGTTATTAGTAACTAATATCACTTAATTGTTGTCAGAATTTTCAAAGATGAAAGAAATAATGATTTGGAGAATGGTGAAATTTTGATTTTAAAAATATAATAGTTAGGCATATACTATGGATATCATACATGTGAATGACATAAAACTGGGGAGGCTAAGCTCATAAATAAAGAGACTATGATCAAGAGTCAATTATGTATGCACAAGTCATGTATGTTAAGGATTGGTAAAAACTTACATTTACAATTTTATTATACCATATTTATGTATATATAAATTCCCCATTTTATTATAGTATTGAAAAGGATAGATTAAAAAGACAATTACTTATGGTGTCTAAAGGTATGCTCTGAATAACCATCTCAATCCTTGTAAAATCTATAATGAAACATGCAAAAATTAATGTTTTCTCAAGATATGAAACTATGAAACCATTTATATCATTGAAATATTTAAATTTAAAAATACATCGAATGAATACACATAAGTATGCAAACTAAAATATTTTCTAAAGTCATAGGAGATAGGGTGATTATGCCCCAAGAAGATGCCACTTGTTAAAACCATGGGTTGGGAATAATATGCCCCAACTCTAATTTAAGCCTAAGAAGTGATATCAATTGAGCATTATATAAACCTAAACTACACATCTCAAAAAATCATCATAACTATTTTGGTGGAACTTATATTAGGTTCACATGTCGAGGTTGGTGCCCCAAACTAGGTTCATATGTAAATCTCAAAGCTTTAAATCAAATGATATAAATGAATTTTAGATTCATATTGCTTACATATTTACCTTCATTAACATAATATAAATATAAAACATGAATGAACAACATTCATTCCCTATAATTTGATCCATCCATACCTCAATTTAATATATAATGCCATAAATTTGTATGCCACTCTATCCAATCTAATAATCGAACCCAATATGATAATCTAACCCATGTTATTTTATAACAATTCTTATTTTTATCCCCATAATATATCATAACATGCCATATAATTTATCACATGTCCCTCTTAGTCATTTAAAATTCCACACATATGTCCTACATAAGTGTATATCTATAAATTTGTCCCAATTTGAATCATAATTTCTCACAATCTATCTCATTTGAATCATGTAATTAGACCCCAAATTTTAATTGTATATCTATCAAGGTTTGAATATTTATGACAAACCCATTAGTATTCTCCTATTCTAAGGTGAGGGATGTAGTAGATGAATCTTTCATCTTAAAATAAAAGAGTTATACACATCATGTTATATATAAAAATGTAAGCATGTAAAACATATGTGCTAACATGATTAGATAATGTCAACATATAAGGATTTTATAATTAAGACACATATGAAACATGTATCATAAGCCATACAATTTCCATGTCAAGATAGATATAATAACTAGGCATATATTAGTAGTAATCATAGTAACTATCATCACATATATAAACACTTAGTAGTAAGCCAAACAAAAGATGCTTGATATGAGTCATGGCATTGCATACAAGTATAAGCATGTGTGATATAATTGATGACACTAAAAGTTAAAAAATCATGTAGATATGCACCCATGCATGCAAAAATTATCATGATCATGGCATACACAATTACTCAAGACACAACATGATTGTGACCTAACATGGACATGAGATGGACTATGGGATCCTCGACATAATTTCTACATGACATGAAAAAAGATAATAAATGCACTCATATAATCACATAATATGGCACTCAATGTCACACACATGAGTATTAACCCAATGTAATAATAATAAATGATCACTTATGGAGCATATAATGTAGCATACAAAAACATCAACATGCATAAAAAATCAAGGTTACTCGACACAGTCAATCCATGTAATCATCACACATAGTAAAGTAAAATATCCATAAAATATAGAACTCTAAAGATTATATTCAAGATCAAGTCATGTGTAATCAATCTATGTAGCTCTATATAATGAGTGGAATGGTCATATAAATATGTAACTTTTATAATAAAGCAATATGCCCCTAGTTTAGGCATGATCCAAAAGTAGGAAATGTAGCAATTGGTTATAGGAAATGTCCTACATTTGGATGCCCATGTCATATGTAACATGTACCTTTTACATCCACTCATGTACACCATGAAAATAATGTGCATAGACAATGTAAATGTAATCCATCATGTATATGATAAATAATATAAATGAGTAATGTAAACTAGAAATACATATCAGGCATATGTCCTTTTTTATATTTTTTGAATATATATATATATATATATATGTATATATATATATATGTATATATGTATATGTATATATATATGTATATATATATATATGTATATATATATATGTATATATATGTATATATATATATATGTATATATGTATATATATGTATATATATATATATATGTATATATATATATATATATATATTATGTTTTTTAACTTTTTTTTAATTTTTGGTGTTTTTTAAATTTGAGATGCTTACATTTAAAATTAATGTAAGTGCATGATGTTCATAGGTAACATCGTAAGTTTTCCATAAACTCAGTTTAAATGATAAACCTTTGTGCCCAACTTCTCTATAAGCACAAATGGTCCCAACCAATTTGGTTTGAACATTCCTTTGTTTTCTTTACCTGCATTGGTGTTTTATCAAATTTGGAAATTAAGAGAGTTTTAATCCTAATTAAATAAATTACTGAGTAAAATTATAATGTTATATATATGCAATAAATGACACAAAATAATTTAAAACTTTATAAATTTATAAAAATACTAAAAGGGGAAAGTATCAACGAAATACAACTTAGTTGGAAATTGAATATGTAGGACTTTAAGTGCAAGTATGAAATTAACTATGTGAATATGTAATGATGTTATGCATCAGGAGTAGTTATTCACTTAGATTTGGGACAATGCCCTTGGAATTTCATAGGCATGGTCTACACTAGTGTATTTAGGGTACATCAACATCTTATGAGGGTTTTATCTCTATGATTAATAAGATAGGTTTGTTTTACTTGTATGTTCCATTTGACTATGTGAGAGATCTGTATTTGTTGTGGAAGCCATTGTGTACCTTATTATTTAATTTTAACCCTAACTCAATAGACCACAAATGATAAATAAAAAAATAAAAAAATGGGTTAGCAGTTAAAGTTCTACTGACCTCAACACCCCCCATGTTCAACATTGCCTACACACCTATACCTTGAAGAGGGATCAAACTCCATGCATTTATCCCATATGAAAATGGTGTGTGTGAAATCCTAATGTAAAATTCTAAATGATGGTGTAATCTTGGTGTGATTAAATTCTTTAACATTGACCTATGACCTTGGAGTTGTGTGCAAACTTAGCTCAAGTTTACTAGGGATATGTGGACTCTAAATTTGGAAAAATAAGTGCTTTTCTTTCAATGTGCAATTAGGTATTCTACTACTTTTAAATCATATGATCCTCTAGTGGATAATGGCTATAAAATATGGTTTTATAGTGATAATTTAAGAATTCCTATGGATTAGACTTATGAAACATGTCAGATGACCCATTGGGTAATTTTTAGTTTGATAAAAGAGTCATTACTTGGAGGGAGGATGTGACTAGCATAATTGGATAGAATTGGGGAATGAGATAGGCCAAATAGAGAAGCCTTGTATGAAGAGTAGAGATAACTAATTTAGAAGTGTGTATCAGTCTAAAAGTGAGTTTAGGTTGCTTAGGATGATTCATAGGGATATTTAAAATCATAATTTTCTTAATAGATAAGGGTCATTCACATAAGAAGTGAAGGAAGGGAAGTAAAGGATCGTGGAATTAGGCATGAGCTTAGATTTTATAAGTATCGGTCACAAGTACATCATTTTATCAATAAATATTTATTAATGTGTTTATATTTCCCCCATTTTATTTTAGTAATGCAGTAAAATCAAAAGTATTAGAGTAAAAGGAAAAGTGTGTACCTAGACTTACCTATGAAGAATAGTCTTTAATGTAGGCCATAACACTAAATTATGCTTCACATAGAAATTTCAATAAAACATGTATAAAATTATTCCTTAATACAAAAAAAAATAAGTAAATACAATAAAAATTCTAGGTTTAATAATAAGGAATGAATACACCTGATTGGGTACATGAGACATTATGTTTTTAGTGTAAAAATGGTGGTTAGAAAGGGTGGGACCCATGGAGATTTATTCTTCATTGATGAACTTGGAAAGGAATATGTATGCCCTAATACTCATTGAAAATAAAGAGTGATTAATAATTTAAGGTGTGATTTAATCCATCATCACACAACTCAAGGTAGGTAGAGTAGTTTGTAATCCTTGTATGAATTCCAATAGATTGTTATGGTAAAAAAACTAATGAAAAAAGGTGAACCAACCATTATAAATAGAATAAGGTTCATTTTGGGTGTAAAATTGATGCAAAAATTGGTGTAAAACTAGTGAAAAATATAATATGATCTAAGTTTGGTGTATAAAATGTAGATAATGACATGGATTGCTATTCCATCTATAAAAATGGTACAAAACATTGAGCAAGGAGGTGGTCATGTGCCACACACATTCCCCCAATATGATATTTGGGTGCATATAAAGTTTAAAACTAAGCAATATCAAGTAACTTTGAGGAAAAATATTTATGATAACCTAAAACACAAGCCATGCATGATGCCTAAAACTAAGTAAAATTTGAGACAATGTTGAACACACCTATCTATTGAGAGTGGGGTGAATCAATAGATCTCTAAAACCTGGTTACTTACAAATTTCAAGATGAATGTTAAACAAATGCAAAATTGAACAAATAAAATAAAGATATCACATACATAGAAGCATAACACATAACACTTGATTTATACATGGAAACCCAAATGAAAAAAACCACAGTGAGAATGCTACTAGAATCTACTAGTCTAATCTAGCCTCACAAAGTTTGTCTCACTGATTAAACCTCACTAGTTACATTTAAGGATACCCATCCCAAGGAGACACCAATCTCCTAACTTTAAGAGCACCAACTCTAAGGAAGCACCCACTCCCTATATTGAGCACCAACGTAGTTCAATCTAAAGGCACTAGCCAATTAGATACTTAAATTATAATTCAAGTTAATGAATCAGATTCATAAAAGAATCCAAGTCTCTATTCTTTATTATAAGTCCAATCTGCAACTGCTTGTTTCTCCTTCAACACATTTTTTTGTGTCCTTCATGTTGGGGATCAACCAACAATAGATTACACTTGTGAAAGCAATAAACGTATAATTAAATCAGATAGACAAGTAACTTGAATGAGATAATAGCAAGAACAAGAGATACAAGAAACCACCCTAAAAACTTGTATTAACAAACTCTTTACAAAAGGAATACAATTGAAGAAACTTCTTTCTTCCACACCTCTCCTAGATGTATAGATCTCTCACTAGATCTCTATTCCTCAAGAGCTCTCTCTCTCAAGAACAATCAACTCTAACAAACCTAGATTGATTCAATTCTGTACTATTCTTCAACATTCACATACAAATGAACTACTACAATAATTCACACAAAGCTAAGAAGATCTAATTCTACATATAGAATTAGGAGACTTGAGCATGCACTTACAACAAACAGTTAAGCCACTTGAACAAGGGCTCTAAAAATAATATTACTAATAATAGAGACGCGAGCTTAAGACTACAACTTAAACTCATCATGCAAACACTCGCTTCTATCCTCGGAAATAGCATTCTGGACGACAGCTAACTGACGCCGGTTCCTGCTGCTTGCCTGTGACCGCCGCCGGCCAACCCACTGCCAACGTCGATGCCTCTGCAACTGCACCTGACCGACGTCGGTCGCTCCTAACCGATGCCAGTGTCTGTGTAGACCCAAAACTATCAAAGTGTGCTCCTTGGTGAAGCTTTTAGCTCCACACCCTAACAATCTCCCACTTGGAGATAAACAGCTGCACCAGTACCTATACAGCAACATCTTCTAGCTCCTCCATCTTCAACTCAATCATGAAGACCAACAGAAGTTGAATGAAGATTCAACTTCTCCTTTATAATTGGCTTGGTTAACACATCAGCAGGATTCTTATCTATATGGATCTTCTCCAGCTTCAACTCACCATCTTCCAATACATGTCATATGAAGTGATACCTGAACTGTATGTGCTTTGTTCTTGAATGAAAGGCTCAATTCTTAACCAAATGGATTGCACTCTGACTATCACTATACAATCTGCAACTCTCATGCTCCCTACCAAGCTCATCCATGAACTGTGTCATCCATATCATCTCTTTGCTAGCCTCTGTGGCTGCAATATACTCTGCTTCTATAGTTGACAAGGCAACAACCTTCTGCAACTTAGATATCTAGCTAATCGCTATTCCACCTACAGTGAAAACATAACATGTAGTGCTCCTCCTGCCATCCAAATCACCTGCCATATCTGAATCTACATAACCATGTAGAGAAGTATCTGAACCTCCATAGCACAAGTGCCTACTGCTGGTTCCTCTCAGATATCTAAGGATCCACTGAATTGCTTTCTAATGTTCCTTACCTAGATTGGCCATATACTTACTTACAACTCCCACTACTTGGGCAATATCTGATCTAGTACACACCATTGCATACATCAAACTCCCTACTGCAGAAGAATATGGAACCTTACGCATGTACTCTACCTCATCATATGAATTAGGACATTGTTCTTTACTCAACTTAAAATGTCCAGCCAAGGGTGTGCTTACCGGTTTAGCATCCTACATATTGAACCGTTTCAACACCTTGTCCACATAATCTTCTTGAGACAATATCAACCTGTGATTTTTCCTGTCTCTCTTAATGCTCATGCCAAGGATTTTCTTTGCTGCTCCCAAATTCTTCATAGCAAACGTTTGAGCTAATTTCACTTTAAGCTCAGAGATATCCTGCATGTGTGATCCTACAACCAGAATATCATCTACATACAACAATAGAATAATATATCTACCGTTATCAAATCTCTTGAAATACATGCAATGGTTAGATTGACACCTACTGTAGCCATGCTCAGTCATAAACTTGTCAAATTTTAAGTACCATTGCCTAGGAGCTTGCTTGAGGCCATACAAGCTTTTCTTCAATTTGCACACTAACTTCTCCTTACCCTTGACCTCAAATCCTTCCAGTTGTTCTATATAAATTTCCTCATCCAAATCTCCATGAAGAAAAGTTGTCTTAACATCTAGCTGCTCAAGATGCAAATCCTCAAAAGCAACCAAAAACAATACAACCCTTATAGAAGTCATTTTAACAATAGGAGAAAAAATCTCACCAAAGTCAATACCTGGCTTTTGTGCAAATCCTTTTACCACCAATCTGGCCTTATATCTCATCTGTCCATTCTCACCTTCTTTCTACCTGTAGGTCCATCTGTTCTTGAGTGTTCTCTTACCAGCTGGCAATTCAACCAAATCCCATGTTTGGTTCTCTCTTAAGGACTCCAACTCCTCAACCATGCCACGCTCCCACTAACTCTTGGACTCCACCTATATTGCTTCTTCAAAACTCTATGGTTTTCCACCATCAGTTAGCAATAGATAAAATAAAGAAGGAGAATATCTAATTAGAGGCTTACTCACCTTTTCTGACCTCTTGATGGGTGTCTGAGACTCGTTCACAACACGCTGTCCACCCAAATTCTCTGACAGTGACCGACCTCGGTCACCTCCAACCCTGTTACTGGCCGACGTCAGTTCTGCCTGATCGACCTCGGTGCCTGTCCTGCCGAGGTCGGATCTGTATGGCCGACCTCAATTTCTATTCTACCGATGTCGATTCCTAATCTGCCGACGTCGGTCTCTGTGTTTTCCTGCAAGTGATTATTTCTTTTTCCCGTGAGCTCATATTAGACCTTCACCTTGTCCAATTCACCATTGCTCTACTCAGATTGATTCAGCTTCCTTAGCTGATCACAATACATCACTCTTTCATTGAAAACAACATCACGGCTCCTAATTACCTTATTAGTTTCTAGATTCCACAATCTGTAACCAAAATCATCTGAGCCATAGCCAATAAACATGCACCTCATAGACTTAACATCAAGCTTCTTTCTATTTTCTTTATCTATGTGCATAAAGGCTTCACAACCAAAAACTTTGAGATATGAGAGATCAACCTTTTTACCTATCCATGCCTCTTCTGGAATACCACCATCCAGAGCTGTAGAGGGTCCTCTGTTAATTAGGTATACTACAGTGTCAACAGCTTGTGCCCAAAATTGTAAGGGCAAACTGGCATGCAATCTCATACATCTTGCACGCTCCATTATTGTCCTGTTCATCCTTTCAGCAATTCCATTCTGCTGAGGTGTCTTTGGAACTGTCCTTTGCCTATGGATTCCATGCATATAACAATAATCTCTAAACTTATAACTACAGAACTCACCACCATTGTCAGATCTCAGGCACTTCAATCTTTTACCTGTTTCATTCTCAACCATAGCTTTCCAAATCTTAAAAGTCTCAAATACATCAAATTTTCTTCTAATACAATAGATCCATACCTTCCTTGTAGCATCATCTATGAAAGATACATAGTACTGTGATCCTCTAATGGAAGCAACCTGAGTTGGTCCCCACACGTCTGTGTGAACAAGCTACAACTTATGCCTCTTCTTAGTAGACCCAGTCTTGAGAAAACTAACCCTTTTCTATTTTCTAAATACACAGTGCTCACAAAACTCTAGATCTATGCCTTTTAAATCTGAAAGCATACCTTTGGACTTAAGAATTGACATCCCCTTCTCACTCATGTGGCCAAGCCTTGAGTGCCACAGTTTAGCATCCACATCTGAAGTAGATAATACAGAAGGAGATTTGTTAGTAACACAATTACACAAATAGAGAGTACCTTCTCTCTTACCTCTGGCCATAACAAGTGCACCCTTGGTCACCTTCCAAGATTCTATTGTGAGAGTTACTGTACAACCCTCATCCCCTAACTTTCCTGCAAAAATCGAATTTCTCTTCAAGCTAGGAACATGCATCACACCTCTCAACACCCATGTGTTGCTATTCTACATCTTCAGTTGCACTTAACCTTTGCCAATTATTTTACAGGGCTCATCATCCCCTAGATACACTATTCCAAAATCTCCATGGATATAGTCACTAAAATATTTCCTGTTAGGGGTAGCATGAAAAGATGCACCAGAATCTAACATCCAAGATTCTATATTACTATGCAGAGAGAAAATTAAAGCATCTTGTGCAATACCTGCAACCTTGGCTTCTTCCTTTCCTTCATGCTGATTGTCCTCCTTAGGCTTTGACCAACAATCTCTGCTTATGTGCCCAATCTTTCCATAATTCCAGCATTGTGGCTTCCTGCCATTCCTGGATTTGGATCTTCCTCTTACCTTAGACTTTGATCTTGATCTCCTCTTGCTCTTATCTTTCTGCCTTCCCCTGCTCTCAAAACTTAAAGCGTTCCCATATGTCTCTTCTGTGCTTTTCCTACGTATTTCCTCATTCAAGATAACACTAACAACATCCTCTACTTTCAAAATATTTGATGCAAATGCAGTATTACTTACTGCCATTACTAAGCCATGCCAGCTTTCAGGCAAAGAACATAATATTAAAAGAGCTTTTATTTCATCATCAAACACTATATTGACTGAACTTAATTAATTCACAATTCCATTGAAATCATTCAGATGAGTAGAAATAGATCCACCTTCATTAATATGCAAATTAAATAACTGCTTCATAAGATATACCTTATTAGAAGCTGAGGGTTTTTCATACAAATTTGCTAACATAGTCATCAACTCTACCGTAGACTTTGCCTGTGATAAATTGGATATCACAGTGGATGCTAGACTCAGTCTTATAGACCCCAGAGCCTTTCTATCAAAAACTTCCCATTCTTCATCCTCCATGTCTTTGGGCTTCTTTGCAACCCCACCTAATGGTAAGTAGAGATCTTTCTGATACAGATAATCCTCTATCTGCATTCTCCAATGTTGGTAATTTTTGCCATTGAACTTTTCCATTCTCAATTTACTTTCACCTGCCATTGCTTCTCCCACTCAAATAGAAATCCCTACAGAAACCCCTGTGAGAACCTGTAATCAATACACACTACACAGATCTGAACCACCTGTTAGTGAACCTGAGCTCTGATACCACTTGTTGGTATCACCTCTTGAACCTGCAACTAAGGCTCTGATACCACTTGTTAGGGATCAACCAATAATAGATTACACTTGTGAAAGCAATAAACATGGAATTAAATCAGATAGACAAGTAACTTGAATGAGATAATAGCAAGAACAAGAGATACAAGAAACCACCCTAAAAATTTGTATTAACAAACTCTTTACAAAAGGAATACAATTGAAGAAACTTCTTTCTTCCACACCTCTCCTAGATGTATAGATCTCTCACTAGATCTCTATTCCTCAAGAGCTCTCTCTCTCAAGAACAATCAACTCCAACAAACCTGGATTGATTCAATTCTGTATTGTTCTTCAACATTCACATACAAATGAACTACTACAATAATTCACACAAAGCTAAGAAGATCTAATTCTACATATAGAATTAGGAGACTTGAGCATGCACTTACAACAAACAGTTAAGCCACTTGAACAAGGGCTCTAAAAATAATATTACTAATAATAGAGACGCGAGCTTAAGACTACAACTTAAACTCATCATGCAAACACTCGCTTCTGTCCTCAGAAATAACATTTTGGACACACAGGTAATCGATGCCGGTTCCTACTGCTTGCCTGTGACCACCATCGACCGACCCACTATTGACGCCGATGCCTCTACAACTGCACCTGATTGACATCGGTCAATCCTGACCGACGCCAGTGTCTGTGTAGACCCGAAACTATCAAAGTGTGCTCCTTGGTGAAGCTTTTAGCTCCACACCCTAACACTTCACTCTTCTTGCACCCTTGCTCTATGTTTAAATTTATCTGTTTGACACTCTGATATTATCCAATTCAACCATTGATTTTTCATACTTAGATGAGTCTCATATTTTTACACTTACATCTTGACTCCTCTCATTTCTAAAATGAAGTAACTATTTGTCTTTCCTTCTCTTCATCTCTTCGGAGTCTTGCATCAATCATAACATAGATGAGTCTCTTTTCTGTATACATTTTTCATTCATTTCTTATCTCTTCTCATTATAATAAAATGACTATATGACTTCCATTCTCTTAGCCTCTTCAAATTCTACCCTAGTCACATCAATTTACACACTCAAAAAATTAGAAGAATTGATTTAGTTCAACCGTTGGTGTTTATATCCTTCAACCGTCTTGCCATATTCTTATAACTAACTCACTTCAATGGTTCTTCATTTATTTTTCATTCCAACTTTGAAAAGTTTCCATCAATCTTTCCATTCGAGTTCCACATGCCATTCGATCTCTTAAAGATGCATGATCTTTATATTGGCTTGGTCGTTAAACTTTAGCATGTTGACTTTATCTTATTTTCTTTGGCATTCATATATTGATTTTGCTCCTTTTGATTATCTTAGACATGCTTGATCTTTATCGTTGCCTATATGTCTTTTAGGAGTTTGTCATGGAAGCCTTTCAACTTTATCAAAATAGCCTTGTGTCCTAGGTAATTGTCCTTTGACACTTGTGGAAGTGTTCTATGTCTTTTGGAAAATTTTCAAGTGTCCTTTCTCTTCATTCAAACTACCCTTTAGGATTTTACAAACTATCTTTTAAAACTTTTCAAGTGTCCTCTCCTTAGAAAGTGTCATTTGAAAGCTTTAAAAGTGTCCTCTATCCTTCAGAAGTGTCCTTTAGAAATTCTACAAATGTCCTTTCTTCATTTGAACTATCCTTCAGATAAATTGTTGCAGGCTTTTTGTCTAAGTACCCTTCGAGATTTTGTAAATTTCCACTTGCCTTAGACAAATTCTCTAAAATAAATCATCAATGCCCTTCTTTCAAAAGTATCCTTCAAAACTTCTACAACATACCCTTTAGGATTTTGTAAATGTCCACTTGCCTTAGACAAATTATTTTTTTGGATTTTTTTTTGGGTCTTTTTCATCTAAGGGGCTTTAGGACAATGTCCCTGACAAAATACCAAGTGTCTTTTTCTTTCGGCATTTTTCAAAGTACCTTTTAGGACTTCTTAAAATGTCCTTTCAGAAACTTTGTTTGGGTCACATGCTATTCATAACTTTTGCAATTACCCTTTGGATTTTTTAAAATATTCCTTTGGAAGATTTGAAAAGTCCAATTACCCTTTAGACTTTTTGCAATGATCCCTTTAGAACTTTTGAATGGTCCACTTGCCCTTCATACTTTTTGTAAAGTACCCTTCAAGATTTTTTCAAGGATCCCTTTGGAAATTTTGAATGGTCCACTTACCCTTCAACTTTTCCAAACAAAGACTTAGCCAATTTTATTGAAAGAAATTGCTAAACCATTCTCTTCAAAATAATTGCCTTTAACATTTTCCCGAAAGAAATCCCTTATTTATTGTAAGCTTTTTGTTTGAGAGAATTGTCTTTACCAATATTTTTCAAAGAATTCCCCCAAAAAATACAAAGGTGCAAAATCAACTATGGAAACTTAGTAGGATTTTAGCTGAAGAACAACCTTATGCATTTGTAACATTTTCTCTATTCATCCTTATGACATAGAACTTCGACCACAAAGAATAGACACAACCTGATTATCATAGTGTGATCATTTACTTTATATGTTGCCTTATCTTATCAAGATAACCATGTGATCAAAGGCATTAAAATTACACACACAAGTCTATTTAACTCAACACCTTTGTCATTAATGCATGATAGCACATGCTGGCTTTGACATCAATGATAATTCTTCAAACCTCAATGACTATGTCCAACAATCTCCTCCTTTGTCATTGATGGCAACTCATCATAAAAATGACTTAATTACTTTATCTTCATTCTAATTTCTCCCCCTTTGACATTAATGACAAAGAGTCTCTACCATAATATGTCAATAATATACTCCTTTCCTGACATCTTGGTTGTTCTGATCCTTGGACCTAACTAACTAGAAAACTTTGTGAGTAACTTCCCCCTTAAACAATGGCACATTTACCTAAACTCTACACAAACACATTCAAAACTATCTCTAGTTCCAATATACTACAAATGATCATTTATATAGCATTGGTCTCAAAGATCAATCAATAATCTAGATATCTCTTTATAGATAGGCATAAGGAAATAGAGCTAACACACCTTTATCACCTCCTTTGTCATCAAATATCAAAGGGACTACAGCTTTCTCACCAAACTACCTTTTCTCTTAATCCAAGAGATAATAATGTTCCTTCAATACTCCCCCTAGATTCATGCCCTATCACTAAAAGCTAGTGATGTGGTGTGGGAGCCTCAACTCCCAACCTCTCTTAGATACTCAAATTGCTCCTTGGGAAGAGGCTTGGTAAATATATCTACAATTTAGTCCTTTGTTGGCACATACTCAATTTTTACCTCTTAATTTGCAACCTTTTATTTTAGAAAATGATATTTGATGGATATATGCTTGGTTCTGGAATGCATCACTAGATTCTTAGATATATTTATGGCAATTGAGTTATCACAAAAGATAGAAATAGGTTCTTGGTATTCTACCTTGATGTCTTTGAGAGTTTGATTCATCCATAAGACTTGGGTGCAAAATTATATTGCTCCTACATAATCTACTTCTACTGTAGAAAGCATAACCAACTCTTGCTTTTTGCTTAGCCATGACACAATTCTATTTCCAAGGAAGAATACACCACCACTAGTTCTTCTTCTATCATCTGTGCTCCCTACCCAATCAACATATGTGTATGTTGTCAAAGTGAAATCATCACTTGAAGGATACCACGATCCATAGTCTATTTTTCCTTTGATATATCCAAATATTCTCTTTACCACATTTACATGTCTCTTTTAGAACAACCTGGAATCTTTTAACCATGCATAAAGCTTGCATGATGTCTAATCTTGTAGCAGTAAGATATAATAAACTACAGATCATTGATCTATACATACTTTGGTTCACTTCAAGTGATTCATCACCTTTGCTAAACTTACATCTAGTTATCATAGGAGTACTAACTAGTTTGATGTCCTCCATATCAAATTTCTTGAGCATCTCCTTCGCATACTTAGTCTGAGATATAAATATCCCTTCTTTGGATTGTGCAACCTATAGACCAAGAAAGAATGAAAGTTATCCTAGTATGGACATTTCAAACTCCTTTTGCATTTGATTTGTTAATTCTTTACACATATTATTGTTGCTACCACAAAAAATAATGTCATCAACATAAATAACTATGATCAACATATGTCCATTTTCAAACTTAACATACAGATTACTATCAACACATCCTCTGATAAATCCTTATTGCTGTAAATACTAATCCAACCTTGAATAACATGATCTAGGTGCCTGTTTTAGACCATATAGTGCCTTTTTCAGTTTGTACATGTAGTCTTCCTTATTTGTCAGCTGAAAGCCTTTAGGTTGTTCAATATAAACTTCTTATTCCAAAGTTCCATTCAAGAAATCTGAATTAACATCCATCTGACAAACTTTAAACTTCTTAAAGACTAAGAATGCCAAAAACATTCTGATGGCTTCTAATCTTGCCACTGGAGCAAATTTTTCCTCAAATTATATTCCTTCTACTTGAGCATATCCCTTACAAACAAGACTAGCTTTCTTTCTCATAACAAGTCCATCTTCATTCAACTTGTTTTTAAAAACCCATTTTGTGCCTATGACATTCTTATATGTGGGTCTTGAAACTAGCTACCAAGTTTTGTTCTTTTCTATTTGACTTAGTTCCTCATCCATGGCATTTTGCCAACTTTCATTTTTGTTAGCTTCAACATAGCTTTTGGGCTTAATTTCAGATAGTAAAGCAAAGCTTACTTGTTCTTTGTTCATTGCAGCCCTTCTCCTCATTTGGACTCCTTATTTCATGTCTCTAATGATCTACTCCTTAGGATGATCCTTTTGAACAAACTATGGGGTTGCCTTTTCAATCTTTTTCATTTTTTGTTCTTCATCTTCTCACATTTCATTCTCATCTTCTTCTTTCAGGTCTTCAATACTGATCTCCTTTACTAGTTCAATCTCTTCTTTGAGGACCTCTTATACTTTAACATGAATGATTTCCACTAGTTTTTGTAGTCTTTTGTTATAGTAGACATAAGCTTTAATATGAGTGGAATAACAAATAAATATTCCCTTATCACATCATGACTCAAAACTTCCTAGTTTTTTCTCCTTCCTTCAAATATAACATTTTCTACCAAAGAATCTAAAGTACTTGATTGAGACAAGCTTTCCATACCATAGTTCATATGGATTCTTATTGTTTTTAACTCTTAATTGAACTTGGGTCTAGATGTATACTACTATTTGGATTACTTCTCTCTAATATTTGTCAGGTAGGTTTGCTTCTTCCAAGATTTTTCTAGCCATTTCGTTGACAATCCTATTCTTCCTTTCAATCACTCTATTTTGATATGGAGTTTTTACAGTTGAGTATTATCTTTTAATTATATGCTTCTCACAATACTCTATGAATTCATTTGAAGTGAATTCACCACCTTTGTCAGATTTGAGGCACTTGATCTTTCTGCCAATTTCATTTTCAACCATGGCTCTAAAGATCTTGAATATCTCAAAGGCTTGAGACTTGTCCTTTAATAAAGTTACCCATGTCATTCTAGTGTAGTCATATACAAATAGCATGAATTAATACACTCCTTTATATCCTCTTATCTTGATTGGTCTACAAAGATCAGTATGAACTATCTATAAAGGCTTTGTAGTTGCATATTCTTTAGTTTGAAATGAGACCCTAGTCTAATTACTGATCTAACACTCTCTACATGTTGTGTTTATAGGCTTGGTTATCTTTGACATGTGTCTTAGTCATTTTTTAGAACTTACTTTGATTAAATTATCAAAGTTAACATGACCCATCATTTTGTGCTATAACCAGCTCTCATCAATCTTTTCCATGAGATAATTTGTATTATTTACTTCAATCAAATTATATATATTACTTTTAGTCCTCTTTCCTTGAGAAACTATTTACCAAACTTTTTTAGCTCACAACCTTCAACATCAAATATGACTTTATAACCATTGTCACACATCTGACTAACACTCAACAGATTATGATTTAGCCCTTTAACATAAAGAACATCATGTGTAGGGAGCTTGTTGTCAATGTGCAATGTTCTTTTACCTCTAATTTTAAATATAGTATTATCTCCCAAACTGATAGTGCCTTCCTTGTACCAACTCAATTTTGTGAACTTAATCTTGTCACTAGTCATATGCTTTGAACAGCCACTATCTATGACCCATATATTTTTCTCTTTAGTATGTAACGCTATTTGGGTGATCATAAACCGATTTTTCTTTTTTCATATCTCCTTTGGCTTCTTGACTATACTTTGATTTGTTGTGACATTGATTTGTGAGCCTTTGTTCTCTTTACAAGTCTCAACCCTTTTTGAGTTGTTACACTTTGATTTAACAAGATTTTTTCTACAATGCTTTGCTATATACCCAAAATTATTATAGTTATAACATAATAATCTATATCTAGCAAAGGGGCAAATGAATTCTTACTTAAGAAACTTATCCTTATCTTAGGTACAATATTATAATCAATTGCTTTATGGACAAATTGATTACAAATATAATAATAACCATAAAATGATGAAGAATACCTGGTTATCATTCTCCTTTGGGTATATAAAGGAGGTCTCCTGAACTCTATCTTCTTCACATTCCTTGTTGTAATGTTATTTTTTGTAGCAAAAACCTTGCTATTTATAGGAACATAGTTATTACTTTTCTTCTTCTCTTTAGGAATGTGATTTTCTTCTTTTTTGATTCTTGATTCTACTACTGCCTTGAAGTTTTCATACAGATTCCCAGTTGTACTCAACATGGGACTCTTGCCTTTCTCATAACTAAGACCTAATTTTTATTTGAGGGGATTTTGTGAGCCGATCATCTCATCCAATATTACTTATCTTCCTTTTAGTTTCAAGCCTTTATCAATTTGTTCTTTGGCCTTTTTGAGCTTTTCTCTTAGGTCCATGATTTCTTCCTCCATCTTCAAACATTCTAAGGATTTTGATTGCAAATTAGTTTTGACCACATCGTTTATCCTCTTTGTCTCCTCAAATTGGGTCTTCAAACTCACTATCATTTGATCTGATTCCTCATTTATTTTATTCAATTTCTCAAACTCCTTTTGACTAAAATTCTTTTGTTTAGAATTTTCTTTTTTAAGTTTGTCTAGATTTACTTCTCCTTCTTCTTCTTCATCATCATCTAAGTCATCTTCTTCTTGTCATAAATAAGCCGATTCATAAGTAATGAATAGAACTTCATTTTGTTTGTCCATAAAAGCACTATTGTGCTCATCACTTGAATTGCTACTGTCATCAATTGAGTCACTATCTTCTTTTAAGTATAGCCCCTTTTTATTTTTAAAGAAGTTTTTCTTCTTCTTAGGATAATAGGATTTCTCCTTTTGATTTTTCTCAACTAAATCAAAGTCATCCTTCCTTTTATGTGGACATTTAGCAGTAAAGTGACCTATATTTTCATAATTAAATCATTTGAAGGGTAACTTACCTTTATATTTTCCTAAGCCCTTCTTCAAATTTTTGATAAAATTGGCCTCTACATCATCAACCTCCTTAGATTCAAAATTAGGAGATTCTTCTTTTGCCTACTTAGAAACTTTGAAAGCAACTTCTCTCTTGGATGACTCAAAATCTCCCAGCCTCATCTTATATGTAGTGAAAATTCCATGTAACTCATATATTGTGAGCTTGTTCAGATCTCTTGCTTCTTCAATTACAAAAAATTTAGAATCATAATTTATTGTCAAAGATATTAAAACCTTTTTGACAATAAATACTTCATCCTTTATTTCTCTGAGTCCTCTTATTGCATTAACAATCTCATCTACCCTAAGAAGGTAATGTGAAATATTCTCATCCTCATTCATCTTGAGGCTTTCAAACTGTCCCTTATGAGTTCAAATATTTGCTTGTTTTACTCTATCATCTCCTTTATAGATGATTTTCAATTTGACCCATATATCTTTTGCACTTTGACAGTGTATCACTTTGACAAACTTGATTTTTGACAATACATAAAGAATGACATTCTTTGCTTTAGCATTGTTTTCACATGCCTTTTTCACTACCTAATTAGTAGGAGGAGATATAGGGGGTATGTATCCATTTTTAATAGACATCCAAACATTAAATCCTAAAGAAGTCAAATACACTTCCATCCTTATGCTACAAAAAGCATAGTTAGTCATATTAAATAAAGGTATCTTATTTGATGAAGTTCCTTCATGAATGGTCATTTTGTGTGCAGACTCCAAGATTAACCTAAGCTAATTAAGCTTCTCACTAAGAACCTAATGCTCTAATACCAATTATTGAACACACCTATCTACTAAGAGCGGGGGGGCGGGGGGGGGGGGGGGGGGGGGGGGGCGGGGCGGTGGGGGGGTTGGCAAATTAGTGGATATTAAAAACTTTGTTAATTACAACTTTCAAGATGAATGTTAAACAAATGAAAACTTAAACAAATCAAAGAAAGATATCACATGCACAAAAGCACAACACATAACACTTGATTTATACATGGAAACCTAAAGGGAAAAAACCATGGTGAGAATGTTTCTATAATCTACTATTCTAATCCAACCTCACAAAGTTTGTCTCATTGACTTAACCTCACTAGTTACATTTAAGGAAACTCATCCCAAAGAGACACCAATCCCCTTACTTTAAGATCACCAACTCTAAGGAGGCACCCACTCCCTATACTAAGCACCAACCCAATTCAATCTAAAGGTACCAACCAATCATATACTTGAATAACAATTCAAGTTAATGAATCAGATTCATAAAAGAATCCAAGTCTATATTCATTGTTACAAGTCTAATCTACAACTACTCATGTATCCTTCAACACACTTTTGTGTGTCCTTCACTCTTCTTGCACCCTTTCTCTATGTCTAAATTTATTTGTTTGACACTCTGATATTCTCCAATTCAACCATTACTTCTTCATAATCAGATGAGTCTCATATTTCTACACTTATAGCTTGACTCTTCTCATTTCCAAAATGAAGTAACTATTTGTCTTTCCTTCTCTTCATCTCTTTGGAGTCTCACATCAATCAAAACTTAGATGAGTCTCTTTTATTTATACATTTTTCATTCATTGCTTATCTCTTCTCATTCCAAGAAAATTACTATATGACTTCCATTCTTTGAGCCTCTTCAAATTCTGCCCTAGTCACATCAATTTCCACACTCATAAAATTAGAAGAATCGATTCAGTTTAACTGTTGCTATTTATATCCTTCAACCATCTTGCCAAATTATTTTAACTTAATCACTTCAATGGTTCTTCATTTATTTTTCATTCTAAATTTGAAATGTGTCTATTAATATTTTTGTCTAAGCTCCATGTGCCATTCAATCTCTTGAAGATGCATGATCTTTATATTGGCTTGGTCGTTAAACTTTGACATGTTGACTTTATCTTATTTTATTCAACATTCATGTATTGATTTTTATCTTTTTGATTGTCTTAGACATGCTTGATCTTTATCTTTGCCTATATGCCTTTTAGGAGTTTGTCATGGAAGCCTTTCATATTTTTCAAAATGGCCTTATGTCCTCAACAATTGTCCTTTGACACTTGTGAAAGTGTTCTATGTCTTTGGATAAATTTTCAAGTGTCCTTTCTCTTCATTTGAACTACCCTTTGGGATTTTTCACACTATCTTTTGAAACTTTGTAAGTATCCTTCTCTCCTTCAAAAGTGTCCTTTAAAAACTCTGCAAATGTCCTTTCTTCATTCGAACCATCCTTCAGACAAATTGTTGTGGGATTTTTGTCTAAGTGCCCTTAGCTATTTTTTAAATGTCCACTTGCCTTAGAAAAATTCTTTGAAAGATTTCATCAATGCCCTTCTTCTGAAAGTGTCCTTCAGAACTTATGCAACATACCCTTTAGGTTTTTGTAAATGTTCACTTGCCTTAGATAAATTATCCTTTAGGATTATTTTTTGGGTCCTTTTCATCTAAGGGGCTTTAGAACAATTTCTCTAAAAAATACCAAGTGTCTTTTTCTTTTGGCATTTTTCAAAGTATGTTTTAGGACTTCTCAAAATGTCCTTTTAGAAACTTTGTTTGGGTCACATTCCCTTTGAAACTTTTGCAAAGTACCCTTGAACATTTTGAAAATATCCCTTCGGAAGCTTTGAATAGTCCACTTACCCTTTAGACTTTTTGTAATGATCCCTTTAGAATGTTTGAATGGTCCACTTGCCCTTCAGACTTTTTGCAAAGTACCCTTCAACATTTTTTCAAGGATCCCTTTGGATCTTCGAAATGGTACACTTACCCTTTGGATTTTTCAAACAAATACTTAGCCAATTTTCTCAAAAGAAATCACCGAACCATTTTCTTTGAAATAATTGCCTTTAAAATTTTCTTGAAAGAATTCCCTTATTTATTGTGGGATTTTTGTTCAAGAGAATTATCTTTACCAATATTTTTGAAAGAAGTGTCTTTACCAATATTTTCAAAAGAATTCCCTTGACAAATACAAAGGTGCAAAATAAACTAAGTATGGAAACTTAATAGGCTTTTAGCTGAGGAACAACCTTATGCATTTGTAACATTTTCTCTACTCATCCTTATGACATAGAACTTAGACCACAAAGAATATACACAAACCTAATTATCATAGTGTGATCATTTCCTTCAGATGTTGCCTTATCTTGTCAAGATAACCATGTGAGCAAAGAAATTCAAAGCACACACACAAGTCTGTTCAATTCAACACACACACAAGTCTATTTAACTTAACACCTTTGTCATTAATTCATGATAACACATGCTACCTTTGAAATTAATGATAATTCTTTAAACCTTAATGACTATGTCCAATAGACAAAACCTATGTATATACTTAAAACATGTTTCTAATTAATATTATAATTTATCTATAGACTAAGTGACATTGATAATTTTATAAATTGTTATTTTATGACTTCTAGGATAATAATGCAAAGTTTTAGACATGGCCAACTTGTACCATTATATAAATGGAGTGTTTTTGTTTAAAACTACTTTTTGAGTAAAACATGGGAGTGAGTTATGATCAATTTTGTGAAACCTATAATTTTTTGACTATGTATTATATTTTTAGAGCTTAGTCTCTATGGCAAGCCATTATATATGCCCCATCTTTCAAGGTGAGTTGTGGAACTTGCACCATAACTTAACTCAAAATGAAAATGAATGCAAAAATAAGTTATATATAAAATTAAATTCTAGAGTTATAATGATAACATATAAGAGCATGGAATCATCATAGATAAACTGAGCAATAAGTTGTAATATAAGATGCATGTATAAATCCAATCATATACGAGGTCATGTCTAGATAGATGTTATAAATTAAGCATGTAGTGATAAATTTACCAAAATTAAGTACTAAAAGCTTATTAGAACTAGTTACTCAGGGAGGGATGCATGATATTGATCATAACATCAAAAATGGGGAAGATGTATGATTTCATGATAACACTAAAAACTAAACAAATAAGAGAAAACAAGTGTCATGGCCATGACACAAAATCTCACACACATATAAACATAAAATAGGCTTAGATCCACACACAAAGACATATTCAAATGTTGACAATCCAATTAGTGAATACACACAAGACATGAACCATATAAGTAAACACAAAAATGCAAGTGTAAATGTAATTGATCAACATAATCAACTCATAATATCATTATATTTATTAACTTAGGTAGCTAGTAAGATATAAATGTGAAAGAGAGTAATGTTGATAGATTTTTTGCAATGTAAGGAATTACAGTATGAAAAGTAAGGGATAGCCAAAAAATGATATAAATGTTTAAAAGGGTGCTCTCCATTAAGTTGTTGTGATATGAAAAAGTTATAAGAGACGACTAATTTAAATCTAAGAATTAATAGATTGTGTTCATGTTACCACTCAAATTTTTACCCTTTAGAAGAGGGTTCTTTAGGCCCCTTCTAATTTTAGCACAAATATTAGAATAAACCTAGGAAGTGGGTCACTTATGGTGGACTTGAACCTCTGGATAAGGCCAACTTCATCTTGATTCTCACCTAAACTAATGCTAGATTAATGCTTTGTAGGGAAAAGGGTTAAAAAGAGAATAAGGGCTCATAAAAAGGTTAGCCAGGTGATGCACTAAATTTAAAAGGGAATATTTCATAATCTTGAACCCACACTAGATCTATAGAAGATAATACTAGTTTACATAACCTCAAGATCAAGCTAATTGCATAAGTATTTCATAGAAGAGGTTCAAAGTAGAACACTAATATAAACCTACAATCATCATTGAAATCTCCCTAAAAAAGGCCAAAAAGGAGGACAATGGACAAGTAAGATTCTCCTTCATATAATGTCATCATACACAACTCACCAAACCATATCCAAGGCAAGAGATAGGCAAAGAAAGTATTATATTAAAATCAAGAGGTAGTTATTACACATGCTTGATGGGATCGAGCCTAATCAAGTTGAGCATACTTTACAGTATCCAAAAGAGTTCCCTATCTCCTAGAAAGAAAAATTCTAAAATTGAGAACCTTTTACAAATGAAAAGAATGGGATAATATAGAAAAGGGAGAGAGAGAAGAGGGAGAATGTTTTGAGAATAATTAATGAGCTAACAACTTTGAAGGGATGCTTCATCACACTTTGGTCCAATTAGGATGTAATCTATCATGAACAAGATAATATTTTTTTCCCAATGGCCTCCTGAGTAATATACTAGAAGACAAGAGTTTTGACAAAAATGGTGAGTCATGATCCTATTTATGAAAGGGACCCTTAGGCACTCTAAAAATCTATTAAATGCTTAGGTTGTTTCTCCAACCATAAGATATCTATCCTTGATACTCTAAGCATCTTTCCACATCACTTTTGCATAAGGAGAAAATCCTTACATCCACAAACCTGACTGAGCTTTGATTATGTCTACTTTAGGTGGCTATCTGTTGTGAGCATGGCTCAAGATGTTCCTTCATTGATTACACAAACCTGCTCCATACTTTTAAACTTAGACCTAGATTAACTATAGATAAAAACCAGTATTATATTATTGGTTTTCCTATAATCCTTATAGGTATGACATTATGCTTGATGCTTGGTCTAATTTAGCCACCAACTTGCCAAACTTAGAATTATGTTAGGTTTAAAATACCTAATCTATCTCAGCAGAGCCTTGATGGTAATGATTGGTCCTTTGTTTATGAATTATGGTCTAACTCAAATCATATTTGAACTTAGTTCTATATATTTCCACCATCTTAGGTTAATTTATTTGCTTTGCCCAATTTGAGCTACTCCATCGACCCAAGTAAAAAATGTCCCATCTCAGTCCTTTGTTCATTGGCTAATAGAAATCCAACTCAGATCATTAACCCTTTGACTTGGCTTGCTCTATTGGATTTTCTAGGTATGAAAAAATGCAAGCCCTCAGATCTATATTTGAATTATCAACCTTGTATATGTTGTAAATATTATCATTAATGTCAAAGGTCTAGCATTGGTGATAAAGGCCCCATAACATTATTTTCTAAAGGTGTTTTTAATGTTCATATTTTGGCTAAAATGTGTTGATTTTTATTTAATATTAACGAATATATTTTTGGTTGCATAAAATTCAAAAGAGGTCCCATGGAAAAGTCAAAGAGTCACAAGGTAAAGGCAAAAGAGGAATGGGATGCATTTTCCCATGAAGAGTCATCTTGAGGAATTCCAAGAGTCACGAAGAGAAAATAAAAAAGGGTATGGTGCATTTTTTCATGAAGAGTCACCTTAAGGAATTAAAAAGGTCACCAAGATAAAAACAAAAGGGGAAAGGACACATTTTCTCATGAAGGGTCACCATGTGACTTTTAAAATACAAGGATTTAAAGGGTCATGCAAGTTTGGGGCCATTTTCAATGAGGAATGAAGAGTCACAAAGGGTGAATGCCAAAGGTCATTTGGAAAGCTATAAATAAAGTCTTGGGAAGCCATTTGTAATATGCAAGAGAGTACATAGTTTGTAATTATTTTATATAATAAAAAAGGAGAGAATAGAAAGAGATATTGTAAAGTTATATCATTTTTTGAGAAAGTAACATTGAGAGATAGTTGTGTTTTATACACAGGAGGGGTTGGTGCTCACAAATAGTTATTGTGTTGATGCTCGGCAAAAGGGTTGGTGCTCCTACAAGTTGGTGCTTGAAAAATTTGTAATTTAGGTTGGTTATCATTCATAAACTTGAGATTATTCTCCATGGTTTTTCCCACATTGGGTTTCCATGTAAAAATTGGGTCTCTCTCTCTCTCTCTTGTGTGGTTCATGTTATTATTTTAGTTTTATTGAATATCTTGAATGTATGGTTAAGTGGAGTTTGATTAAGTAAAAAATTTATAAGATATATGATATACTAATTCAGCCCCCCTCAGTATATCCCATGCTTAAAATTATGAGCTTGTGCCACATGTCAAATGCATGTTAATCCTTAGGATCCTAGTGTTAGTTTATTAGTTCTCGTACTTACACCATGTGGTGGCTGCTCAAGTTCTCTAACTATTTGACCCATTTTGCACCATTAGATCAAGATGTATGATCAAGAAAGGATCATTGATCTTGTCAAGACCCACTATTTGAAAGCGAATGTCTAGTTCATAATCCAAAAAATGATGGTTTATGGGATGTTAAATGACATTCATGTGACCATCATTGACGTTCGCATGACTATCAAATTTAAGCTCAAAAGGACTTATTTTTTTCAAGCTTAAAATTGATGTTAGTGTGAATGTATTACTACATAGGTCCATATTTGAAGATTTATATCTTGGTCTAGAAAGCTCGTGTAGGCCTAAAAATTTATGAGGATGATCTTGGGATGCAAATCTATAATTACACTTGATTCGCTAGTCACACAAGGATTTTGAGCAAAGATATTAAATGCATAAGTTGGCTGGTATATGTAATCCTACATGATGGTCTGGAAATGGTCTAGTTCATTTGGATAAGTATGGGAAACTTAGTGAAATTTGACTGGGGAGCCAGCTTTGAACATGCACAACTTCTACCATGCTTCAGCAAATGATATGAAACTTAGCACATAACTAGGGACCAAGATGAATAATCCTTTATGATCTCTTTTTCCCAAGACTACCACATGTGCAAGATATGGCTACATCAATATGCTTACTTGGATTTAATTGAACTTTTCTGAAAGTGGCTAAATATGGAAACTTAGCAGATTTTGTTTGAGAGGCCAACTTTGGGTCTTCATATCTTTTGATGTACTTTGGAAGATGACCAAAAACCTGGCACGTATGTTCTTGGGACTAATGTGAACAAACCCATATGACCAATTCTTCCTAACTCATCCACACATGGAAATTATTATATTAGTAAAGTGCCTACTCAAAATTTCTACCACTCGACCCAAATGTTAAGATGAACATAATGAAGAACTAGATGAAATATAGGATCTTTATAAGTCATTCCAAGAACTCTTAACATCCCATGAGGTATCTACAACTCTATCCATGTCCTTATATCCACTTCTTCATCAAACCATGCAATAGCTTCATACGTGGGCCAAAATTTGGCTAATAGTTCATTGGGATGAGTTTTATAGAAGTGAACAATAATGTGGTGTGTTTCAGTATGGGTAGAGTAACATTTTTTGTTTGCAATTTATAAGTCTAAAATAATGTCATCACATATAAATATATCTAGATATGACAACCTCTATGTTATGAATTATCTCATGTGCACTTGTGAAGCATATTTAATATAAACTAGATATATAGAGAGATATTGAGTATACTGAGCATAAATTAATTAATACAAATAAAATACACAAATAATGCATAAGTCATTTTTTTAGAATCTTCTAAAATATAGTTTTTTTAATATATTTTTGAATATATGAATTAATATAGATAAATAAGGATACTAACCAATGAGTCTTTCAAGGGAATTATAATAAATAGGTCATATATCTAAAATAGGAAGGGTAACCTTTCATGAATGGAAAGTGCCATATTATTGTGATTGAACTAAAATAAATTAAAACTCTAAATACTAATTTGATTATTTACCATAAGAGCCACTATCATGATAATTATCTATAAAATTATTTTCATTTTGTTTAACATGATGAACTCTATGGATTTTTAGAACCTATCATGGAGTGTATGAACTCTATGTTGGTGTTTCTTTATGAAACACCCTAAGTGCCTTTAATATCAATATAGGAAATGTAGGAGTAGAGAGAGGCTCTTTATAATCTATGAAAAATCTCTGCTAAAGTGTTCTTTTAAGTTTAGGCCTTCCCAAAAGGGTGAATAATTTTTTAAAACTTTATGAGGAGGTTGAACCTTTTCAGGTAGCTCAAATGGATTTGTTATATAGGAACCATATTTTTATATTGTATGGGTATTCATATGTGATACCTCAAACTGTGATGACCTCATTAACATAGATATACTTTATATATCTATGAACTCTGGAAGGAACTGTGTGAGTGTGTTTAATCCAAAGGTACTCCAATAACATATTGAATACCCATGCACTAGGTACTATTATAAAACTTGGTGGACGCATGTGTTTGACCAACCTATAATGGTAATTTATGCTCACTAATAGAGCTCTTACTATGACTATTGAATATTTTTATGACTATTTTTATGGGAATAAAATCCACAAGATGTTAGATAAGTGTGATTGTTCACATATTCAAACTTAAACCATTATCAATAATGACACTTTGAAGAGGCTAGTGATCAATGTGAGTGTGAATGAATAAAGAGTTAAAATATAGATCATTATAGACTATTATGCTCTATGAATATTAAGAGTGTAATAGATGACACTAAAGTATGGTATGTACAAATGATGTCATTCAAAGGATATCATGCTTTTCTAGGAAAATGATAAGAAATGGGTGGAGGGTATATATTTTATATGTAATGCACTCCCAATGTATCTTTTAACTATTGACCTATATGCTTTAGAAAAGTATCACTAAATATTTTCATTGATTTACTCTCACTAAATTTTTCCTTTGATATGTCTATAAATGATCCCACATCAACGATGTTTTCATCTATCAAATCTTGAGTCTTCTGCCTTAAATTAGTGCACCTATTAGGAGTGTGCCTTGGTGCTCTATGAAAATTATAAAATGCATTCTAGTCAAATCCCTTTGGAAGATAATTACTAAAAATCAACCTATTTAATGGGAAAGAGAATATGATGTTTCATTCTAACAATGTTTTGATTGCCTTATATGGATCTTTTGGTAAATTGGTAAATTATATCTTGGTAGAAGTTGATATTATAATGTATAAAGTTAGTTATGAAATTGCATTTTTTTTGTCTTTTTATCATCCTTATTACCATTTTTCCTCACCTTATATGGTCGATTACTAAGATTATTTGTATTGCTTGCATACTTAAGCTTACTCATTGCAAATAATTTGAATTCTCTTTATTTAACTATATGACAAAGATCTATGAATGATGATAATTTATTAAAGGTAATGGATTCATGTAGCAATAAAAGTAAGCTATGTTTGAATATATTTTGGATTTCTCTATATACCATAGGATTTTTCATCTTATATATCATTGTCTTGTACTTTAAGACATTTTCTATGATAAAATTATTATATTTCTATTTGATTTTTGCAACCTAAGTATATGCAATATAAGTATATGAAATTATCTCACTGATAATGATTGATAAATTTTATAGAAACATATCAACCAATGGATTGAACACATGAAATGATTGATGTGGTAATTCATTAAAACATTTTATATTATATTCATTTAAACTTATCAAAATAACTTGGTCAATATCCTATCATTTGATGCATAGTCCAAATATACTACTTGGAATACTCTCAAATGTTGTTTAAGGTCACCCTTTCCATCATATAGTGTAAGCTTGGGTACCATGAAACGTATTGGTAAAGGATATGTTGCTATGTTTTATGACAAAAGAGTGTGTAATAAAGTGTGGGAATTAAGCACCTCATTATATTTTGAAGCTCCTTGTTCTAAATTTAATATCTTAGTTTTTAGATATTGAATATCATGTATAAGTTATTGTACATTGGGATAATAGGAATGTGTGATAACCAATGGCAGTATTCCCAATGACTAAGTAGGAATTGGCATATTAATATACTGATACTATTGGGTTGAACCTATAGTAAATGATGACACAAAAGCTATATCCAATGGTTTCAACCAAGGTAAAGAACCCATAAGATTGAAAGTCTTAGAGGATTTGACTTCAAATGCATTATTAATTTCCTCTTTGAAAATATTTTTGAATGCATCTTGTATATCCTGATTCTTTGAAATAAATCCTTTGAATTTTATTTTATCTATGTCATCACATCTATTAAATAGTTCTACAATTATTGTATTATCAACTAAAATATGACAATATTCAAATTGAGGACAACTTAATGTAGCTCTACGTCTAATATAGGTATAAATCATCTTCTTAAATTGAATAAAATATGAAATAAAAACTTGGAATATTACTACTAATTAAAAAATTATCAAATATGATAACCCTAGGATAATAATTAGAAATAAAAAATAAGGATAAAAAAACTAGCAACATCTATAGTTAGGGCTTTGGAACATTCAATAAATAGACAAGATCACAATTATGTTTTATCAAATTTGTGAATGAGGAGAGTTTTAGTCCTATGTTGAGTAAAATAAGAATGCTACATATATGAAATAAATGACACAAACTAGTTTAAAAGTTGATAAACTCAGAAAATGTTAAAAGGGAAAGTACCAAAGAAATACAAATTAGCTAGAAATTGAATATGTAAGACTATAAGTGCAACTATGAAATTGATTGTGTTATTATGTAATGACGCTATGAATCAAGAATAATACATCATTTGGATTTGGGATAAGGCTAATAGAATTGTATAGGGGTGGAATATGATAGTATCCTTAGGGCACATCAATGTCTTGTGAGGTTTTACTCTTTTTGATTGATATAATAGGTTTGATTCACCTGTATGATCTATTTTATTGTGTAAGATATCTCAATCTATTATAGAATCCATTGTGTACCTTCTTATTCACTTGTAACCCTAACATAATAGACCATGAATAATAAATAGAGTAATATGAAAAAAATGGTTAGTGGTTGAAGTTATGATAGACCTCAACACCCCCTATGTTGAGAATTTACTACATACCAATACTCCAAATATTGATCAAGATCCATGTAGTTATCCCATGTAACAGTGGTGTATGTGAATTATTGGTGAAATATGTTATAATGGTAATGTAATAATAGTGTGATTAAGTGCTTCAATAATGACCTATGACCTTAGAGGTATATGTAAACTTAGCTTAGGGATAATAAGGATTTGTGGACTCTAAACTAAGAAAAATAGGTGCTTTTATCTCAATGTGTAGTTAGGTATTCTGATCTTTTCAATCATATGAGACTTTTGTGGATAATGGTAAAAAAATGTGGATTTATAGTGATCATTTTAGAATTCCTTTGAATGTGACTCATGAAACTTGTAGGATGACTCATTGGGTAATTTTGAATTTGAGAAAAGAGTCACTATTTGGATAGAGGATGTGGTTGGAAAAATTGGATAGAACTAGGGAACATGATAGTCCAAATGGAGTAGCCTTGTATGAAGAGTAGAGATAAATAAACCCAAAATGTGTATCAGTCTACAAGTAATTTTAGGCTGCTTAGGATGTTGAATAGGGATATTTAGAATCATACTTTTTTAAGGGTAATAAGTGAAGTAAGGGTCATCTGCATAATAAGTGAAGTAAGGGTGGTCAACAACCATGGATTTAGGGATGAGATAAGTGTGTATAAGGAGTGGTTGCATGTACATTATTTTAGCAATAAATGTTAATTTTTGTGTTTACAATTGGTATTATTTTGATTCTCATTTAGCACTAAGTCACCAATTTCAAATTATTGATTTTGAAAAAATAAAATTGTATGATTTATTAATGCAATTTGGATATACTCTGAGATGATCAATAACTTGTATGTGTTTTTCATTCAAAAAATTTAGCTCATGCAATGTCTTTTACATATTCTCATTTTCCTTGATGATGTATTTTAGATAAACACACAAGGATGGTATCTCTATCTCTAAAGTAAATATAAATTTTGTTTCATAGAAAAGAAAATAAGGTGTAGCATCTATAGACATGTGAAAACATGTGCAATATGCCCATAAGTCATAAGTAATATGATTGTGCAAATCATCACCATGTTTTACAAATATTTTATAGTAATCGTATTATTCATTTATTTTACTTGTTCATTTTATTATGGATAATAAGGAGTGGAAAATATATGGTAGATATTGTATTTAAAAATTTAAAAAAAAAAATCTTAACAATCTCATTCTTAAATGAGAATCCTTTGTGTTATAATAGCTGATGAGAGTCTAAGTTATGAAATAATATTTTTCATTAGAAACCTACATATGTCCTCCCCTATAGTCTATTGCATTGGTATTGCCTCAACCCATTTTTTAAATTATTATGTAGAAATAATAATGAACTTGTGATCCTCTTATGATTCTATATTTATTTTACCTATTAAGTCCAATCCTGAAAGATAAAGTGGCCATGGTGTGCAATATGTTGTAATTTTTATGAAGATGCATGATTCAAATTGTTTTATCAATGACATTTTATGCATAGTTTTGCATGTTATTAACATTCATGTTCCATCATAGGCCAATAGTAACCTATCCTTAATAAATTTCTAGACATTGATTTCATGTTGACATGTCCCCCATATTCATTGTTGTATACTTATTGTATACCTAGCTTATCCTCCTCATGGAAAAGAATTTGGTGTCACTTGAAAATATTCCCTCTTATTATAACATAATGGATTATTTTTTTTTGCAATGATCATCTATCATTTCATGATTTTTTTGGTGGTAATCACCCTAAGGAAGAAGTTATAGATATCACTATACCATTATTAATTTCTTGCATTTTATGTGACCATAAATACCACTAAGGTGTCCAAGTCTATTCTCAAAAATGATGGTTGTAATAAAATTTATATATTTTGATTATTTTGATTTTCAATGATGTCAATAAGAATGAGATAAGCTACACATGCCATAGTATCTAATGATAGTTATTTTTACGTTGAGTGTTCTCAACTATAAAATTATCAATTTATGTCATTAAATGTTGTACCATTTCCTTATATGGGATCAAAATTTCCTCTTTTTTTGGTTAAAACTCTAACATATAGTTGAATATGTGCTGATAATAACCATATGTTTGAATATATTTTATATGTAATGTAATTACAACATTTAATCCTAGGATCAATGCCTCATATCCCACAATGTTATTTGTGCATGAGATCTCTAAGAAGTATGAAAATGGCATAGGTTATCCTTGAGGATTGAATATAACTATTCTCACTCTAAAGCATGAGGCACATTTAGATCCAATGAAGTACATAGTCCAAATATCATTATCTATATGATATGTAATAAGATCATCTCAGGAATTATCATTAATTGGTGTTCAGTTGAGTATTGGTGATGCAACTAATTGATCTATAATTATCTTTCCTTGACATATTTTTGAGATATGAAATTTAGGTGAAATTCTATAAACAACATCACACATTTAATTATGTATCTTAACAAATGTAGTTTTTCATGGGATACTTTATCAAATCCACCTTTGTGATGACTAGACATAAATTTTTGAGTGTATTATATTGTTTCCATAATCTATACCTATATGACTGATGTGATAGATTTCTTGTTCCTTATGATCATCATTATGTTGTGCCAAAAAATCTTGTAGTGCATGATCTAAAATATAAATGTATAATAAAAAGATCCTATCTAGAATTATAGGCACTATTATTAGTGGATTGATTAGATACTTTTGATTATATTAAAACTCTCTTAACAATGACTATCCCATTCAAATTTCATATCTTCCTTTGGCGTTTATGTAAATGATTATGTCTTATTAGCTAACTTATCTATAAAATGTTTGATCACCTAAATTATTCCTTGTAAATGCCTTAATTTCTTTAACCCCTCAGGTAGAGTCATCTCCATGATAGATTATGTTTATTTGAATCAACTATTATACCTATCTAGGATATGAAATAGCCTATTTTTTCTTGAATATACCACAAATAGACATTTATTAGGATTTATGCACACATGGTATTTTCATAAATGTTTAAATAATTTTCACAAGTCTATAACATGATCTTGTATCTATTTAAATTTTTCAAGTGATCTACATAATATTCCAAAATTTTATGTATATAATCATGAAAGATGTGCATGATAGCCCTTTGATAATTATCTCTTACATGCTTTAATCCAAATGGAATGACCACATATAAAAATGTTCCCCATGGTGTGATAAATGTGATTTTGGGTTGATCTTTAGGATTAATATTTATTTAATTTATCTAAAAAAACCATCCATAAATGATAACATCTCATAACCATTTTTAGAGTCCATCATCATATCAATGTTTGGTAATAGAAAATCATCATTGGGTAAAGCCTTGTTCAGATCACAAAAGTTTGTACAATATCTAATTTTTATATTAGGATTAGCAACTGGTATAATATTAGAAACCCATTCTTAGTAATCAATTCATCTAATAAGCCTTGTATCAATTAGCCTTTGAATTAAAATTTTAACTATTAAGGTTAATTTTGGATGCATTTTTTTTTCTAATTGATTGCCTTTGCATCAAGGTAGAAAATTATAAGGTGTATTATAGCCATACAATTGATTATTGGAATATCTACACAATCCCAATCAAATAACTTATGGAATCATGTATAACTTATCTAAAATATTTCCCTTGATCATATTTGAGCATGTTTGAAATATTCATGCTCTCAAATCTCTATATGTATTGTAAAATAATTCAATTGTTTCTTCATTTAATAATGTTGAATGATATTCCACATTTGGTGTAGTAGAATTATATCAAGGCCATATAATTGGAAATCAAAAAATTAATATTCACCCTCTCTAAAATATGCATGGGTATTTATTATAGAAGGAAACCTTTTATTTTGATAGAAGGAATGGAGATCCTTATATGCCTCCAAATATTCAAAAAAATACTCATACATAGAGAACTTGTATAAAGTCCAAATTTATAGAGAAATTATATCATCAATGAGATCAAGGCCTACTAAATCTAGTGTCTATACATGATGGACTCCTTGCATAGGTTTAGGTGTTGACTTAATTAAATGTATATAAATATTCCTTCTCTTTTCCTTTTTTTAAATTAAACTTTAAATTTTTCATATATCCAATTGTTTATCTTTACGATCAAATGGGGATACAAGTCTAATAACACCCTTTACTTATTTTCCCAATCCTTGGTCATTGCATCCCAACTTTTGTATGTATTTTAATCCAAAACCATATTATATATTACTTGTGGTATAAAATTCATAGTAGTATATGCTAGTGTTTTCATTTCATTATAAAGAATGATATGTCCACCCTATTTAGGAGATGACCACTATAGACACTAAAATATGGTATTAAACCCTTGGAAATGTCATACTTAACCTATCCTCACCTTAAATTTATTTTTCATGCACATATGTCTCTTACACATCCTCCTCTCCCATATGCTTTATTTTTATGAGCTTGAACTTTGAGATTTGTTATCATTCACCTACAATAATTCCCTAGTATTTTTCTAACTACATGTAGTTTTATTTACATGGAGTTGTTGTTTCTTTCTCAGCATACCCTAGTTCTTCCAAGAATTAGGGAACCTCTTTTTTCCTTTGTAACCATCCTACTTGCACTCATAGCTCATTGGTCTCAACACCCTTAAGTTTCCTTGGTGGTTCATCTCAATTTTCATGCCAAACTAGGTCTCATAACCATCACAATTGAAACAAACACATCTATGTGAGAAACCTTTGTATAAGGCACTTAACATGAAATTAGAGCCTTGACCTCTCAATTTTCATTTGAAACCTAGCTTTCTTATCTCTCTTAGCCTAATCTAGGAGGTCACCTTGGTTTCCATGACCTTTGGGATCCTAAAACCTATCACATTGTGATGACCAAATCTGAATGATAAAGTTTCATATATAACACTTGGTCTAAAAGTGGAGTCTTACTACACTTGGCCTCGCTTGGCAATCTCAATTGCTTACTCTCTCAACTCCATTTAGCTACTTCAGGGGGTAATTTTGATTTCCATGCCATTTCAATTCTTGAGAACTCTTCTAGCTCATAGATTGAGCTTATGTGAGTACGTTTAATATTTTTCACTCCTCCTAAAAATGACTTCTATACCTCCTTATTGTACTTGTTAAATCTTACTTGGTCCAATGAAAAACCTGTAAAATTATCCATTTAGGTCTACTAGGTTCAACATTCTATGCGCAATTGTAATAGGGATTTTGATGGTGATTTTTCCTTAGTTTTTAAAAAATTTAAGGCCCAGACCTAATCAAGATTTCAAATCCTGAATAGGTTTATGGGGGATATTTTATTTGGATTATAATTGTAAATGGGATTTCTATCATGATTAGGTGTAGCTAGATTCATTAGGGAGTTGTAGTGGTAGTTAGGGTTTAGAACCCCAACTATTTTTAGGGAGATAGGTGAGAATAAGAGTAGTGTTGTTCATAGATAAATATATGATCAGGGATACATAAGTGGTGGGAAGAGGGATATTTAGTATTGTGCAAGTTTTTTTAAGCCACTTAGGTCTTGATTGGGTTTCTCAAAGTGCTAACTATTTTAGTCAAGATTTGAAGCCTGGATAGGTCAATAGATTTTTGGTGGAAACAATGCAATTTTAATCAAGGGGAAAGTCCTGATTAGGTTGGGACTATTCCCCTACCATTCCTTATCTATATGGGGTTTGGGACCTTATTGGGTCTACAAGTTTCCTGTGGTCTAAATCATTATGTATCATTAAGATTGAACCCTGATTATAATGAAAAAGTGAAGTAAATGCCCGTAGTTGTAACTAGGGGTCCAAACCCTGATTAGGTCTTAGACCCTTTTAATTTCCTACCATCCTAAATTAGTTGTAATCAGAAGAGAAATACTAGATTAGATATAATAAGTGCATAAAATAAGTCCTCATTTATATTCAATATTTCAAATCTTGATTAGAAATAGGAGGATAAAATTCCAAAAAGTGAAATTTTGAAAAGACTAGGTGCTTGTAGAATCCTGATTAGGTTTATTAAGACTATTTTTGACTCCCTAATGGTTTTTATGACATAAATTTTGATCATAATGTCATTTTTTTGAACCATTTACATCTTTGAAAAGCTGACTCCATCCTAAATGAAATGATACCTCCAATTTTGCTTGATTTTAAACATGAAAAAACTTGTTCATGTTTTTGTGATATGTTTTACTATTCAAGCTTTTTAATTGCATGTTTTGACTTATTTTTTGGTCTTTTTACAACCTATGAACAATAAAAGTGGAAAATTTAGAGGGAGAAGAAGGATAAGGTGGTATATGAGGCATTAATAATGGTTGTTAGATATTTTTGGAGGGAAAATATTCCCCTTATAAATCTAATATATATATATATGTGTGTGTGTGTGTGTGTGTGTGTGTGTGTGTGTGTGTGTGTGTTTATTTTGATGGCCAAAGGGTTAGATTTTCTTCTCCCTATAAGAGATCTAGAGGTAGACACTTTCTATATGTAATTTTCAGATTTAGTAGTTTAATCTCTCCCTCACCTCTCCTCTATCATTATGCTAGAAAAATTTCAAGGGATCAATTGTATTAGAATTCAATTGTGTTTATCAGAATGATGAATGTTGATTAATAGAAGACTTGGATCATTTTATTACAACTTGTGTATGTATACAGTGGTTGCAACTAATATTTCCTTGTATGTTCTCCTTATATGATTGCATTGAATTTGAATATAATTGTGTGTATTCTAGTTTATTAAATGGCTAGTTTATGGATCTCATATGATTGTGAAATCAAAATTATCATTGTTATAGTAGGATTTTATTTTCCCCTTTCCCTTCTTTTGTTGTTTTTAATCAATCTTAGTTTATGGATCTCATATGATTGTGAAATCAAAATTATCATTGTTATAGTAGGATTTTATTTTCCCCTTTCCCTTCTTTTGTTGTTTTTAATCAATCTGCTAGTATAGGGTTTGAATGCAATTTGAATCTATATACTTATATTGAATTATATATTTTCTCCATTGTCATTATTGCATTGTTAAATGATCAGATCAATAGAATGAACAAAAAATTAGTTTCAAACACTCTAATTAAAATCCTCACTACAACTAATTTATTCAAATAGGCAAGTTCCAAGTGCAATTTTATCTATCTTGTTTCCTACAATCCAATGATATATTAAGCAAATGAATGAATACTTTTTTTTGTCAACATCCCCCCAAAAAACATCTAAACATAAAAAAAAATAAACAATATCATATAATCTATTCAAGTTCTAAAAAACCATTAAAATGAAGTTTGAAATGCATACCAGTAGGCCCCTTGAAATGGAATGGTTACAACGAGCCACTGAGTGAGGATCAATGCATCTAGACTAGGTAGAAAATAACATTGGGGAGATATTACAAATATCCTTTAAAGAGAGTTAATTTAAAATACATTTCCTAAATGTTGGTGCATGTCAAAACACCTATCAATAGGAGTATTGGATATATAGGTAGTGTATGCAACATATTAAGATAGATCTATAACTTATCCTACTTAGTAAATCTAAGAATAAGAATGTAATCAACTAAAATATATTGCGATACTTTTTATATCAGGGCTATGACTAAATTAGATCCACTAAACCTAACCAAGGTATATCTTATCACACAATAGTAAAGGAGAGAGTTCCAAAGCCTCTAGTCAAATAAAACTATGTAATAGCCCTAGTTAGGCATCCTGATACATGAAATGAAACTAATCTAGTGCTTATCAAATATTGTGCGTCAAAATGGGATGGTTTAAAACATAAAAACAATTAAGGGTTCATGGTAGGTAAATGGGGGACTAAATCACCTAAGGTGGAAGATATAAAGAAAATAAGACCTCATAGCTATACTAAGTTTAAGTATAGAGGTAATCTAAGCAATGTGTTTTAAATTCAAAACCTGTTAATTTATGAAATATTTATCTATCAAATGAAATTAAAAAAAGTTATATATGCTTACCTTTGGGTGAATCTATCGAGTCTCAATATCTCCCTAAGACAATGGTACTATACAAGAGGTTGTTGTGGCTTTGTAAATATCACCTTATATAAATAGACTCTAGGCTAAAAGACTCCTACTTTGCATCCAAGACTTCCCATAAGATAAGCTATCTTCCCTCCAAGATAAATCCCAAGAAATGGCTCTGTCAAATTAGATGTAGTAGAACTATGAAATTTAATAATGAAAAAATGAATATTCATCCCTATTACATTGAAATGAGCCTTGTATTTATATAAATGGATAAGTCCTAACCCTTTCTAAATTTTAGCTGACAAGGTTAGCCAACATGACCTAGTTTTAAGATATTACTATTAAGTCTCAAACTAGGTTGGCCTGGATGACTTAATTTCATAAAATGCAATTTTAATTTTATAACTAGGTTGATCTGACCAACTTATTATGAAAAGAGTGCATTTTCTTAGTTATGGGTTATTTGAAATGAAAATTTCTTAAGAAAAGGGATATATGGTTTTTTTTATTTAGGAATTTGATAAGCAAGATTTGTAATGGGTTTAGGTAATGATAGAGTTTGAAAAATATTTTAATTAGCTACTAAGAGGGGAGGGGGGTGAATCATTTGATTAATAATATATATTCAATTTCATTCATCTTTCCATGAAGTATTCATTCACATAAAAGATCAATGCATAAATAAAGCAATTACATAAGCATATCATAAGAAAACACAAGAGATATGTGGGGAAACCCTCTTGGGGGATAAAACAAACTAAACCACGCATATGGAATCCAGTCCTATAATATCAAGATCAAAATTTTAGTGAGGCACCAACTTCACAAGGATCTCTGACCCCTACCTAGTTAACCACCCACTCAACTAATCTTTTACAAGTGCTATTTTACAAGGAGGCTCCAACACCCTAGGTAGATTAGTAAAAAATAAGTCAAATATGATATATAATCACCTTATAACACATTATGATAACTCAAATATATATGACAACCTTATTTTTCACTCTTTACCCTTCAATCTCACTCAAACAACCTCTTAGGCCTTCTCACTCAAATAGCCCTCTCTTTGGCAGAATTAGGTCAAATAACCTTGATTAAAACCTATAAAAAAATATTTAGATACTCATGAAATTTTCATCTCATCTCTCTAATGATATTCAAGGCCTTAACCTATTATTCAAAACACTATATCCTTCGCTCAATATCTCAATTCTCTAACTAGTCAAAATAGGCTTATTAGGCCTTGACTTTATACTTGATTATTTCTCATACCTATCTTGGTCATACAAGTACCTCACCATACTTGGATAAGATTTAAATATATCAATACACACGTTCCTTAATTGAAAAAAATAATAAATAAGTCATTCATACTTCATAAGGACCAAATCCACCATTAGGCCTAATGGAGACCTAATGCAATTAAGTCTATCCTATCCACACATTACCACTTTGATGCTTAGGAAAAGTTATTGTCTTAACCAAAATATGAATAAATTAATAAAATATAACCTTGAAAATTTCATATTGAGCGATTCCATTTGGCCCATTTCACTACTTGGACTACCAATTAGGTTTCCTCACTAATAGGCCTTCTCACTGCCAGAAAGTTTGTATTACAACTTTGAACCAAATACACAACTTTGACACATAAAAAAAATATAAAATAATATTAATATGATATTAAAGACTTAAAAAACTTCCCAAATTTATTTTTTCTTCACCACATAGGCCAAACGGCCTCATGAATACTTCTACAAAATGCTTACTCAAAAACACCAGATATTGTTAACACACAATCAAAATCATTTGAATATTCAAGATTGAAAAGGGACTTTAAATGAATAAAAATACATTAAAATTATAATATGAGTCATTTTTAACACCTTAAATATATTTTTATCATTAAAATTAGTGAAAAATGACTTAATAACATCTTTTTCACACACACATAGAAAGTTGCATATAAGACAAAAAACACAGTCAAGAAAATCAACTAATAGAACACCTATGGGAGCACTTATGTGATCTTAAAATGGATTTGTGTGAAACTTTAGAATAATTATATCATCTCTAAAAATATATATTTCATGGTCATATATCAATATTGATCTTACAGATTAATCTCACTATGTCACTTTACACAAACTTCATTGTGTTAGATAGACCAGGTTGATGGCAATGTTTTGCTTAGGTATAGACATAATAAACACTTATACACAAAGTATATAAGAGTTATATGTATTTAATAATGAACCCATGATTTATGATCCATCCCTAGTCCTATATAACCAATCCCTAATCTCATTCTCACCTAGTTTTCTCATTATTTTGCTTATCAGGCCAGATTAGCGATAGGCTAACTTCCCCAACTAGTTTAGCCCATTTTTGGTCAAAAACCTACTAATAAAATTCCATGGGAATAAAATATAAGTCTTTCACATCATCTTCCATCCATTTTCATGATTTGACCTAGTCAACCCTATCTGTAACATCATAAACCTTGAAAATAAGGGTTTTCATGTAACTTCTACTCACTATCAGGACAAAAAAAACCACCTAAGGAAAACTTGAAACATATTTTACATTTTAAAAACAAAAAAATAGGTCAAATAGACCATTATAATCCATAATTTATTATATCTTTCTTATTAGATCTTTGTTAGGGTTTTAGGAGGTTTTTGACTACCTTACCTTCTTAGCAATCATTCATAAAGGATTGCCCCTTAAATAAAAAATGAATGCCAAAAAACTCAAGATAAGGACCATCCAAAACTACCATGAAGTTATTATAATATCATTCAAAGGTTTCATGTGCCAATGATCATGAGAAACTTCTTCTTGGGTCTGCAACACCCTTTCTATGTACACAGGGAACCTTATCTTAGGTTTTCATGATTTCTCCTTTAGGTATTGACTTAAAAATTTATACATACACTTATCATGACCTTACACACATATATAAATTATTTAAATATCTATTACACCTTTATAAATTATCTTCACCCCTATTTAGGCCATTATAGGTCATTTTACATACTAGGCCTTATACTTCTAGTCATGTTTAGACTATGATCATTCCTTGAAACCACTTGAACTATCTTAAAAACTTCAAAATCATGACATATGACCTTATACCAAGTACATACACTACTAAATTTTCTCACACATGTCTCCAAAGGTTCAACTCACATGCTACTAGGCCTATGTCATTTCATTAGGTCTTCCAAGTAAAGATTAATCCTCAACACTAGACCTTGAAACTCATCAGTAAGCTTATTTGTCTTTTTTTTCATTGTTAATATAACTTAGGAAACTTTATCATTCCTATAATAACCAAAATATCAAAGCTTTACCATGCATAATGCATATATTTTTTTCACAGATCTAGACCAAGCTATGCAAGATACCTAATACTCAGAGTTTGGACACAAACAAGCTAGATCTCAATGATATCATTATTTATACATGATTATATAGATAAAGATATTATCAATAGATATATGATAATTATCTCATCATAACCTTATACCAAGGCTTCATATATAATATAAGGACTTGTTGACCCATGTGCTTACCTTGTATGCTCCTAAGTACTTAGAGCTTAAACAAGATGCTTCCCTTGTGACTTGTACCTAATATTTGGCATGTCATAAAACCTCATAAAGAATAATATGTTGCCTTCAAATTTTCTCTCAATAGAGAGACCAAGCTTGTTTGTAACACACTATTACATTAAGCTTGATATCAATTCTGACTATTGATATCAAGGACATTCAACTTAAATTTGACATCAATGAAAACATTAATGATTTAATACCAAAATTATGAACAAAACTAAACAATATCCCCCTTTTTCATTGATGGAAAACACTCTTAATCATAGCAGATCATTGTCCATTACCTGATCTTGAAATAAGAACTTTATCCCCCTTTGACATTAATGACAAAGGTTCACCCTTTTTGCAGCTATTTTATCCTTGGACCTGGGGTAACATAGCCTTTATTTCAAATAACCTCATCAATCCTTTAGCATAGATCAGACTCACATACCTACTCATGAGACATGATTGAATCACTTGGTCTCTATGAAAATTCAAGACATTTTCAAAATTGTGACTTGGTTTGATCAAGTCATCATACAAACTTTTTTGACTTGTCTCTTGTGATCACACTTGTAGCAGACTTATTTTATTGACTAAAACTTGAATTTGAAGGTCTCCCAAGACCAAAAAATTCCCCCTATGGCTGAGCATCCTTCATACTTCTTTATTTCTAGCTAAGTGACTCCATGAAGCCTGATGGAGTCACCTCTACTCTAGAGAGCTATAATAACATAAATTTAGGAGATTCCCAGATCTCCATATTCTTGTATGATGAAACCTCATTCATGATCCTCTTAGGATTGATTAGTCCTTCTATATTTACCTCCTCAATCTTTGTTTGATCAACATTCTAGATTGATTTATTGATTTTGACTCCTTTATCAATAATATGAGAAGATAGAGAAAATTCTTGGCATTCCTTTGTACCTTGATTATAATCTACTATGGAAAATAGTCCACTTGAAATTGTAGAATGGTCATCAACCTTAGCTATCTTGGGTTTCCAATTAATATCTTGTCTTCTTTCTTATGTTCTAGAAGCCTCAAATTTCTTGTCTTGTATTGAAAAGACATGCTTAAAGTGTTTTTCAATGTGACCCATATTATGATAGTTAAAACATGTTATCCTTATATATGAAAACACACCATGAACCATACCATTTGGCTAATGGTTCTCCTCATAGTTCCATGCAAATTCATTCTTGAAATGCCTTCTATAATGCCTTTATCTATGACCAAATTGGTTACATTAATAACAATAGCCATTGAAAGGATTATAATACCTTATATTATTATATTTATTGATGGAATTGGCCTTTTTTCTATCAACACCTTCATTCTTTAGTTGATTTTTCACCTTATTGATCACATTAGTGTCCTTCTCTTGATCTCTAATGAAACCAAGACCTATTTTATCATTAGTAGTCTTTTGACTACTCAAAAGGTTATCTATATCATTAGTTCTCATCAAACCTTAAAAATGACTTGACCTTATTTCATATTTTTTTCAATTTAGATCTCAAGGAGATCACTTCAGCTACATACCTTGCACATTCTTCTTATTTTTCCTATAGGCCTATAGTCACAATTTCAAGTTGAATTTCTATCTATTTGATTATTTCCTCTTGTTCCTTGGAGTTTTTACTTAGGTTTGATGTTTGTTTCAATTTAGATCTCAAGGAGATCACTTTAGCTACATACCTTGCACATTCTTTTTCTTTTGCCTCTATGCCTACAGTCACAATTTCAAGTTGAATTTCTATCTATTTGATTGTTTCCTCTTATTCCTTAGAGTTGTTACTTGGGTTGATGTTTGTTTCAATTTATATCTCAAGTAGATCACTTCAAATACATACCTTGCACATTCTTTTTCTTTTACCTCTAGGCCTACAGTCACAATTTCAAGTTGAATTTTTATCTATTTGATTATTTCCTCCTGTTCCTTGGAGTTGTTACTTAAGTTTGATGTTTGTTTCAATTTATATCTCAAGGAGATCACTTCAGATATATACCTTTCACATTCTTCTTCTTTTACCTCTAGGCCTACAATCATAATTTCAAGTTGAATTTCTATCTATTTGAATATTTCCTCTTGTTCCTTAGAGTTGTTACTTAGTCTAGCTTTAAGCAAGTTGATTTGCTCCTCCTAGTCTTTGATAAGGGACCTCATCACCCTATTATTTTTCTTTACTATATTCAATTATTCTAGATTATTCATCAATTCAACCTAAAAATTTACCTCATCTCCTTCTTCATCTGAATCACCAACAATACCTCCAATCCATATGGATTCTTCTAGATTTGAGCACCTTGCTTCTTTAGACATGAATAAAAACTAATTGAAATTAGGATCATCATCTTCATGATCACTATTTGAATCACTTCTCTCACTCTCATTAGATGAGATGCAATCTTCCTTAGTGTAAAGACTCATTTTATTTTTAAAGAACCTTTTCTTGTTATCATATCTTTTAAAGTTTTTATTGATCTTATCATATTTATAAGAATTTTTATCATCATGCTCTCCATCATCCTTTGTCTTATGCTTATGATGACCTTTGTTGGCAAAGTGTCCAACCTCTCCATAATTGAAGCATTTAAAAGGCAGCTTACCCTTGTATTTACTTGAACCTATCTTTAACGTTATTACAAACATAACTATTAACTCATAATCATCAATATCAAATTCATAATTATTTATGACTTTATTACCTTGTGAATTATTATCATTTGGCTTCTTTTTTGACTTGAAATCAACATCCTTCTTTGTAGGTCTTCCTTCACTTGTCCTCATCTCATAGACTATTAGGGTTCCATGAAGTTCATCCATCTCTAACTTGTTTAGATCTTGAATTTATCCAACATCACATACCTTGGAATCAAATTTGGGATTTAGATACCTTAAGACATTTTGAAAAATATTAGTCTCTTTCAATTCTTCTCCTAATCCCCTTATGATGTTGACTACTTCATCAACCCTCAACAAGTAGGCTGCAATGGTCTCATCTTCATTCATCTTTAGACTTTTAAATTATCTTGTATAGGTTTGTAAACTGGCCAATTTGACCTTGGAATCTACCTCATGAATAGTCTTCAAATTATCCCACATTTATTTAATATATATAGTGCATAACCTTCACAAGTTCTACCTTTGATAGACCACACAAAATATCATTCATTTCTTTTTAGTTATTGTCACTGGCCTTCTTACCTATTACATCTGTAGGAGGAATAGGGGGTGCATTATATCCATCCAATACTAATTTTTAAACATAATGAACTTTAGACATTATATATGTCCTCATTATAACACTCCAAAAGGCATAATTGGATCCATTGAACAACAAAGCTTTGCTAGTAGAAAATCCACCTTGTGCTTGACTAACCATCTTAGCTTGATTAGAATCTCCCTTGGGTTGTTAGAAATCCTTAAAAGGAACTGATATAAAACCAATTATTGTAATTATATACTAAGAGGGGTGGAGGTGAATCAATTTATTAATAATATCTATTCAATTCCAATCATCATTCCATGAAGCATTCATTCACATAAAATATCAATGCATAAACAAAGCAACTACACAAGCATATTATGAGAGAACATAAGATATATGTGAGAAAAAATATTTGGGGATAAAACCCATTGAATCATGCATATTTATTACATTCATATAATATCAATATATAAATTTTAGTGAAGCACCAACTTCATAAGGAGCTCCAACCCCTACCTAGTTAAACATCCACTCAATTAGTCTTCTATAAGCTCTATCTTGTAGGCAGGCTCCAACCCCCTAGGTATACTAGCAAAAAATAAGTCACCTATAATATGTTATCACCTTATAAAACTTTTTTATAACTCAAATATATATGACAACCTTATTTTTCACTCTTTACCCTTTAATCCCATTCAAACAACCTCTTAGGCCTTCTCGCTCAAATAGCCCTCTCTTTGGCAGAATTAGGTCAAATCAACTTGATTAACATATATATAAAAATAGTTAGATAATAATTTAATATTAATATCATATATATTATGATATTAAATCCCTTAACATATTCTCAAAAACACTATATCCTTTGCTCAATTCTCTAACTACTCAAAATAGGCTTATTAGGCCTTGACTTTATACTTGATTCTTTCTCATACCTATCTTGGTTGAAAAAAGACTTAAAAATACTTGGATTATTATTTAAATTTATCCATAAACACATTTAATAATTGAAACAAGAAATACATAAGTCTTTCATAGTTCATAAGGATCGAATCCACCATTAGGCCTAATGGAGACCTAATGCAATTAGGTTTGTCCTATCCACACGTTACCACTCTAACCATTAGGAACACTTATTTTATAAAAAAATGAATTTAAAAATTCATAAATTATTAAAATATACCATTTATAAGTACATATTGATTCCCCAACTCCATTTTTCCCATTTCACTACTTGGACCTACCAATTAGGTCTCCTTGCCAATATGCCTTCTCACTGCCATAAAGTCTGTATTGTAAATTTGAACCAAATTCAAAAAATTTACACATAAAAAACATGTAAAATAAAATTAATATGATATAAAATACTTTAAAAACTTCCAAAAAATCTTTGGTATTCACCACATAGATCAAAAGGCCTCAAGAATACTTTTGTAAAAGGCTTACTCAAAAACACCAAACACTGTCAACACACAATCAAAAGCATTTAACTCTTAAAGATTTAATAGGGACTTTAAATTAATAAAAATACATTAAAATGATCATATAATTCCTTTATAACACATTAAATATATTTTTATCATTAAAATTAGTGAAAAATGACCCAGGAACATCATTTTCACACACACAAAGAAAGTTGTCTATATGACTAAAAACATAGTCAAGAAAATCAACTTATAAAAAACTTGTGGGAAAATTTATGTGATATTAAAATGGATTTTTTTGAAAATTTATCATAATTATATCATATTTTAAAATATATATTGCATGTTCATATATCAATATTGGTCTTACAAAGTAATCTCACTCTACACAGACTTCACTGTGTTAGACCAGTTTGATGACAACTTTTTTCTTAGGTATAGAAATCATAAAAAATTATACACAAAGGGGATATTAGGGATATGTATTTAATAATTAACCAATTATTTATTATACATTCCTATTCCTCTAAAACCAATCCCTAATCTCATTCTCATTCTCACCTAGTTTTCTCATTGTTCTGCTTATTAGGTCAGTTTAGCGATAGACTAACTTCCATAACTAGTTTTAAAAAAAAATTGTTATAAAAATACTAAATAAATTTAATTAGAATAAAATTTAAGTCTTTAAAATCATACTCCATCCATTTTCATGCTTTGACCTAGTTAACCCTACCTATAACATCAAAAACCTTGAAAATAAGGTTTTCCTATAGCTTCTACTCACTTTCAAGACAAACAAAAATAACCTAAGGAAACCTTGAAGATTAATTTACATGTTAAAAATAAAAAAATTGGTCAAATATACCATTTTTATCCATAAATAATTATATTTTTCATATTGGGTATATGTTGGGGTCTTAGGAGGGTTTTAACTACCTTACCTTCTTAGCAATCATTCACAAATGATTGCCCCTCAACTCCAAAACCAATGATATGAAATTAAATATATGGACCTTACCCAACTAAAATTACATGATTAGGATCTCATTAAAAGGTTTAACATGCCAAATATCATGAAAAACTTCTTGTTAGGTCTATAACACCCCATTCTATGCACACATAGAACCTTATCACAGGTTTTCATGATTTCTCCTTCCGATATTGACTTTGAACTTTTTACATACACTTATCATGACCTCCCACACCTTTTTAAATTGTTTCAAGATATTTTATACATTTGGAAATGATTTTTACCCCTATTTAGTCCATTATAGGTCACTTTACATACTAGGCCTTATACTACTAGTCATGCTTAGACTATGATCATGCCTTGAAACCACTTGAACTATCTTAAAAAATACATAATAATGTCATATGACCTTATACCAAGTTCATACACTACTAACCTTTCTCACACAGGTCTCCAAAGGCTCAACTCACATGCTACTAGGCCTATGCCATTCATTAGGTCTTCCAAGAAAAGATTAGGCCTCAACACTAGACCTTAAAACTCATCAGTAAGTTTATTTATCTCTTTGTTCATTGTTAACATTAAGTTTATATCAGTAAGTTTTTTTTTCCTTAACATTTGATGTCACTAACTTTTTTTTGCTCAACAACAATTCACATTCTAGCGGAAACTGGTTCTGCATGTGGACAACATTTGAAACTAGTTTCTTCCCACCAAGTTGGACCCCCTGAGTGCGACTAGCAGGGTCACAGATCCAATGGAGGACACTACTGGTGGCAATGCCTCTGGGGATCTATTTATAAATCTAGTAGTGGATAGTCCATCCAATAGATGGAAGAAGGCACTTACAGGTGAAAAGATGTGCCCCTCGAAAAGCATAACGAGCCTCCTTGTTATCTCAGAGGGCATGGCCCTGAATATCCCAGACAATCTGGTGGAGGAAATCATGGCATCCATGGACCTTACGTTGGTAGGTAAGTTTTTTTATTTCCATCTTAGTATCAAAATGATTAGGAAATGGGTTTTGTCTAGGTGGAAATTTAAGGGTAGTGTTTCTATCACTGCAATGGCAAGAGGCCTATTCCTTTTTAGTTTTACAAATAGGGAGGACATGATCGCTACTCTTGCTAGAGGACCATGGTTGTATGGCCCACATTCTCTTGCCCTATGCTCATGGAAACCAAGATTTGATCATAACTCAGACCTTAATAAGTCTGCTCCTACTTGGGTAAGACTACCAGGGTTCCCTTTGGAATTCTGGGATGAATTTTTTTTCATAGCTATTGGCAATTCTATTGGCCAATCTGTCACTACAAATCATACAACTAAAACAAAGTCTAGATGTGTGTATGTTAGACTTTGTGTCAATGTTGAAATAAATAGGACTCTCCCTATGACCATAGAGCTAAACTCTAAATATGGGACCTGGACTTAGCCGATCACTTATGAAAATGCTACCACTTTCTGTCAAATATGTAAGAGAAAGGGACATTTAATGACATAATTCATAGCAAAGCAAAAGGGGAGGAAAGATGATTCCTAGATTGAAGGGGAGGATCAGGCTCTCAATTACAAAAAGAATAGCAAGCAAGAAATGGAGAGTAATGTGGAAAATCTTGACAATATAGAAAAGGGAGAGGAAGAGATGAAAAAGGAGGATATCACTAGTAGTGAGGGAAAAGTTGTCCCAAAGGAAAATATAGTATCAGCTAATAGTCAGAAGGCTATATTTAACATAGCCAACCCTCTAGAAAAATAGACTAATATGTCTAAGAAAGGAGAAAGTGGTAACCTTTTGATAGAGGAAGTCAATGAAGAAGACAAAGTTCCAAGAGTTGGATAGGGAGAAGTAACTCTAAAAATTCCCACTAAAGGAGAAGCAGACCCACAGCTAAATACATACATTTTCCATGCTCTGGAAGTCAGAGGCCAAGTAGGAAACTACTTAGCAATAGGTGTAACAAGACAAAGTGGTAGTAATGAACAAGAGGAATGGGTTACCCCAAAGAAAAAGAACTAAAAAGGTAAAAAATTTGTAGATGTTGGCACTAAGCCCAAATAAGGGAGGCCAACCCTAAGAGAAACAAGATAAAGAGAGATTGCTAAGGAGATTGCCAGTGGTAAACAGAATACACTAAAGACCCAACCCCCTAAACCCTCTAAATGAGAATATTATCTGGGAACCTAAGGGGATTTAACAGTCCCTCAAAGTAATTTGAGAATAAAAACTACATTTTAGATAATAAATTAGATATTTTATTACTCCAAGAAGTCAAGATGAAAGAGGAGAATTTTATGAAAATTGATGCCTATATATGGCCTAAGGTGGCTTTTTGCATTAGTCCCACTGAAGGGGCTTTAGGGGGGATTGTCACTATGTGGAATAGTGCTAAAATCCAGGGGTCTCTTATGGATTATAATAAGCACTTCTTGATTACCAATTTTTCTATGAAATCTTTGAACTGGTCATTGATCAATGTCTATGGACCAAATAACAGAGCTTTGAGACAAAAATTATGGATAGACTTGAGCAGTTTCAAGAATAATCCCCAAAAAATTAGATGGATGTTAGCCAAAGATTTTAACACTCCTCTATACCCTTCTAAAAAATAGGGTGGAATTATGGATTACTCGGACAACATGTTTGACTTTGTTGAATTCATCAATGATTGGGGATTATTGGACATAGAGCTACAAAACCAAAATTTTACCTGGACCAATAGAAGAAGAGCATATCAAATGATTCAAGTTAAATTAGATAGATTTATTATATCAAGTAACTAAAAGGATTATCATAATATGCAGGCGCAGGCTTTCCCTAGAACCATGTCTGACCACTACCCGATCTTCCTCAGTTGGAGAGAATAGGGACATTTCAGACCTTCCCCATTCCATTTTGAAGCTATGTGGATCAAACACAAAGACTTTAGACAAATGGTGGAAAATTCCTATTCAAGGTACTCCTATGTTCAAAATAGTCAAGAAACTCCAACACATTAAACAAGAAGTTTATGGATGGAATAGATACAACTTTGGGCAGGTCTTCTAGTAGAAGAAAAATATAGTGGGAAAACTCAAGGATATACAGCAACTAATAGATCAAGGGGATGACACTAAGGACACTTTAGAAGTAGAGAATATGCTATCTTTAGAATGTAAGAATCTTATGGAAAGAGAAGAGGTTTTTTGGAAATAGAAATCCCGTGTTCAGTGGCTTAAAGAGGGGGATAGGAACACTACCTTTTTTCATCTCTCAGCTATGAAACATAGGAAAGCCAACTCAATAAATAAGCTTGTCCTAGATAATGGTGACATGATTACCAAGGATAATAAAATAGGGGAACAAGCTAAGGCTTTCTTTCAGAATCTGCTTATGGAAGAAAATAATAATGATAGAATCGAGAGACCTATGAATCAATTTATTGATAAAATCCCTTGTTTGATAACAGAAGAAGATAATCTAGAGATGTTAAAGCCTATATCTAAGGAAGAAGTCCATGTTGTTTTATTCTCCATGGGTGCTTTTAAAGCCCCAAGTCCTGATGGCTTTCCTCCTATATTCTTTTAGGAATATTGGGAGATAGTAGGAGCAAACCTCACTATTGTTGTGCATGATTTTTCTCAGATCAGGTAAACTTTTGAAACAAGCTAATAATACCTTCATAGTACTTGTTCCTAAAAAATCACAACCTTCACACCTCACTAATTTTAGGCCCATTAGTATATGCAACTCTATGTATAAGTTATGTACTAAAATGTTGGTCATGAGGATTCAACCTTTGCTAGACAAAATTATTTCTCCTACTCAAAAAGGTTTCATCCCAGGCAAGTAGATTCTTGATGCTATGATCACCACACATGAGACTATTCACTCCATGGATAAGAGAGAAATTTATGGGATGGCTCTCAAGCTTGATATTTCTAAAGCTTATGATAGAGTCTCATGGACTTTTCTATTCCAAGTGATCAGAAAATTTGGGTTTAATGATAAAATGTCTCACTTGTTATGAAACGTGATCTCTTCTGCAAAATTCTTAGTGCTAGTTAATGGTGTTCTTAGAGGGTTTTTCTCATCCTTGAGAGGAATTCATCAGGGATACCCTCTCTCCCTTTACTTATTCATCATTATGGTTGAGGCACTGGGAAGATACATACAAGCAGATATAGCCTCAAAAAAGCTAGTGGGCATCAAACCTGCCTCCTCCCTTCATCCTATGGTGGTACAATAGTTTGTGGATGATACCATCTTCTTTGGCATCTCATCGGTGATTGAAGCTAGAAGATGGAATAATATCTTAAATAATTATGCCAGAGAGTCGGGACAAAGGATAAATTTCTAGAAAAGTAATGTGTATTTCTTCAACACTCTTAATGAACTTAGACATATAATCATTGATATATTAGAATGTGTTGAAGCTGGCCTACCAGCTACCTATCTGGATCTCCCACTCTTAGTCAAAGAGGTATCTCCTAGATTTTGGAATGGAATTGTGGAAAGAATGTAGAGGAAACTTCTTGGTTGGAAGGGGAAACTACTCAGCAGTGCTAGTAAACTGCAACTTCTTCGGGCTTCATTGTAAGGTATTCCTACATACTTCATGTCTCTTTTTAAAATTCCTATGTATTTTGCTAAAAAATTGGAATGGATCCAAAGGAAATTTTTATGGACAAGAGTGGAATACAAACAGAGAATGTCTTTAGTCAGATGGGAAAAAGTGTGTATTCCAAAATCTCATGGTGGACTTAATATTAGGTCCATCAAGAACATGAACAAAGCCCTTCTCTCAAAATTTAGTTGGAACCTAATCCGTAAAAATAATGATTGGGGGGAAATAATGTATGCCAAATACATGCATAGCATTTATCATTCCAACTTTCTTCAACAGATGGGATTACCCCAGGGATCTGTGATATGGAATAAAATGCTAAAAAGTAAAAGCCTTCTCAAATAGGGAATTAGATGGAACTTGGAAATGGCTGGCATATTAAATTTTGGGATGATATCTGGTTAAAGGACAAGCTCTCATCACACAGGAAAACTATGGAAAGATTGCTGACTTGACTACCCAATTTTTTGGAGATAGGGTCAGTGATTATATGGAAAATAACAATGGGATGAGGAGCTAGAAAAATCTTTTAAATTGATGTGTACGCCGGCCTGAGCTTTTCTCAAGAGTTTGGGAGATCCAATAGTGCATTCAAGAGATCAAAATCCCTCTCTTTCCTTGGGAGGATGAATGATACTGGTGGCCAGAGAAGAATGGATCATTCTCTATGAAATTTGCTTACCATATGCTCATTCCTGAAGCTCAGAATAAAGATGTATGGAAAAAGGTTTGGAATCATAAACTTATTCCAAAAATTAACATGTTTTGGTGGGCTGCTGCTCATAACAAAATCCTTACTCAAGATAACCTTCAAAAGAGAGGGTTTACATTGGTTAATAGATGTTTCCTGTGTGGTTCAAAAGGGGAATCAGTTTCACACCTCTTTATCCACTGTGAGTTTGCCCAAGAATTATGGGGCATAATACTTAACAGCTTTGGTATTGAATGGGTCTACAATTTTGACCTTAAAGAAGTAATTCTCAGCTAGAACCCAACCTTCACACATCCCTGACTTATGGAATTATGGAAGCAAGCTCTGCCATGTTTGAGTTGGACTTTATGGAAAGAGCGCAATCACAAAATTTTTAGGGACACTGCTAGAAATGTTTCTCAGGTGTTTAACTCTTTTGCTAAGACCATTATGGAAAGTGTTACAATAGCTCATAGTCATGTTGCAGAGAAACCCCTATCTCAAATTGAAAGCCAAATTTCAGCCAAATGGAAGGTTTTAAACCAAATCCATGGGTATAATAACTCCAAAATACTATAGAGACTTAATACTAAATGGATCCCCCTAAACCTAACTAGATGAAACTCAATTTTTATGGGGCATCCAAGTTAGATGGTAAAGCTAGTGGAGGAGGAATTATAAGGAATGATAAAGGATGGATGTCTATTGTCTATGCTGGTGGAATTGGATGCCAAAGCAACAACTATGCTGAAGCAATGGCTTTACTATGGGGATTAAAGTTAGTTATATCCCTAGGAATAAGGAACTTGAATATACAAGGAGACTCTAAGATGGTCATAGATGCCATTAATAAAGCTTCAAATGTGGGAATCAAGCTAAAAGACATCATTACTAATATCCAATTTCTTTTATAAAATTTTTTTGAAGTTGAGATTTCCCATACCTACAGAGAAGGCAATAGGGTCGCTAATGCTTGTGCCAACCTTGGGCAGAAATTTTTAGGTTGGAGGGTGTGGTGACAAGGTGTTCATATTCCCTTAAACATTAGGGAGATCAGTCAAAAGGAGATGACTTTTCAGGAATGAGGCATATTGATGACCCTGAAAAGACCCCTGTTGATACCCCCGGCTCCTTTGCGAGCAAGAAGGGAAAAAAGAGAAAGGTTGATGAAGAGGAAGAAAATATTAAAGAGACTACAGAAGGGACCCACAGGAATCTGGGTAGGCCCACGAGGGGCCAAGGTGGCAAATCTCACAAGCCTTCCAAAATTAATAAGGAAGGATTCCCCTCTGGAGCACGAAGGTTGGGGCAGATTACTGGTAAACCAGCCCCGAAGGCCAGACTGATTGATTATTTGGAAAGTGCTTTAGAAGAAGCAACCTAGGAGGAAGAGTCTGAGGAGTTCAAAATCCAAGAAATTTTGGAGGACACTGGAGGGAAGCAGGCTACTAGGGATTTTGAGGTTACTGAGGAGCAGGGTGCTGACACTATGGGAACTGCTGACAATAAGGGGAAAATGTATGTCAAGGAAGCTAGTGAGGGCACTGAGAATGAGACTGATTGGAAAACTAAAATTGGGGCCCTAAAGGACTACATTTAGAAGTTGGAGAAGGTATTCTCCAAAGGGCTTTGTAATACAATTCTGTTGAACATGTCTATGCTGGTAGTGGTGGGGAATACTAGGTATGCTGACAATGTAGAGAATGAGAAACTCAATGATCTTATCAAATCAATAGTTATGTAAGGGGAGACCTCTTTGACTCTGGTCTTCCCATGGCTTGTGTTTTGTTTCTTGTTTTTGTTCTCAACTGTGCCATCGTCTCTCTGAAGGCATTTTTTGTTTGTTTGCCTTCTTGTCTTTTTTGACTGTATAGGGTTTGGCCCCTAGTTTGCCACCTTAATTTATCAAAAACATAGCTTAGGACACTTTTTAAAGCCTGTATTGACCTAAATCTCAAATCTTTACCATGAATCATGCATACATATTCTTAAAAGAGTTATACTAGGCTATACAAGATACCTAGTACTCAAAGTTTGGACACAAACAATCTAGCTCTCAATGATATAATTATTCAAACATGATTATCTAAAGACAAAGCTATTATCAATAGATCTATGACCTTTGTCTCATCACAACCTTATACCAAGACTCCATATAAAATACAAGGACTTGTTGACCCATGTGCTTACTTTGTATGCTCCTAAGTAATTAGAGCTCAAATAAGATGATTCCATTATACCTTGTACATAATCTTTGACATGTCATAAAACCTCAAAAAGATACTAGGTTGCCTTCAAATTTTATCTCAACAGAGTGACCAATCTTCTTTGTAACACACCACTTCATTAATCATGATATCAATTCCAACTATTGACATGAAGGACATTCAACTTAAATTTGAAATCAATTGACAACATTAATGCCTTAATACCAACATTAGGAACAAACCTCAACACCAAAAATCTTAATAAGTACCAATGATCTACCCACCCATTTCCTTATGTACTCTTTAAGGTGTGCACTTAGAGAGATTGAAACTCAACTGGTTCATACAAGAGAAAAAGTGTCAATAAATGATAAAATTTTAAAAATATTGTGTGTATATATATGCTCCACTCAAACATCATCATGTGTCATGAAAGTGTAACATGGAATGGTGATTTGAGAAATAACATAAAAACACGTAACATTGAGGTAATAAATTATATAAATTGAAATTTAAATTTAAATTTAAATGACAAAAGGGAATTTTTTGAAATAATTGAAAGTATCATATACATACCTTGACTTAAATTTATTATTGAATTGTTATCTATTGTATTTTTAGTCTTGATCATGGAGGGTGCATTAAATACTTTGAAAAACCCTAAGGATACTAGGCTAAATAACAAAAACAAATAATCATAAGAAAATAAAAGTAAATTAAAACATTCATAGCTCAATAAGTAACTTTTAAATTTGGTAATATGGGATGATAAAGGATAAGTTAGGACCAAAAGACCAAGGAAAATGAATGAAAGAGGAAAATTTCAGGTAACTGAAAATCCAAGGCTACTAAAAGACTGATATATCCAACAAATGCATCCTAAGTAAGAAAAGTAATGATACATATCAAACCAAGGACACATGAAACTAAAATAATTGAACCAACATTAATGTAAGATAAGTAACAATACATACTCAAACAATGATGGAAAAAAATATCATGAATGTAAACAACATTGAGGAAAGAGAACTAATAATCCATATTCAATCAACAATGGAAAAATATAAAATAATGAAAATAAATGGCTCACAAAAAGGGGAACAATAAGACAAAAGATCTAAAACATAACCAATGGAAATTTGAGAAGGACAAGGAAATTATTAATAATGGCTCTAATAACCACTCAAAGATGCAACTTTAATTCTAATGATAGATGAACTAAAACCATCATATTCTGAGCATGCCTAAAAGATATGAAGAATAGGGAATAAATAAACTAGGAAAATATTTAGAAATAAAGTTTCCTATCAAGTTATAATATGAAATATGTGGTGGGGGAAATTAATGTGAAACGAAGGTGAAATTATAAATCTTAACGGAAATAATACACTCGAATAAACTTATCAAGATGAAGAGGCTTTCTATAATAAGGATTTTAGAGAACCCATCCTATCCATGAAAATTTGGGTAAATAAGTGAAATATAAATATCATCCCATGAAGTCTATATATTTAATAAAAACTATAATGGACATACCTTCCCACAACATGTTCCCCATTCCTTATGATACATTATAGAGTCATTGATCTACTTGAAGATTGGGTACTTATGTGAGAAAGTAGGTGGGACTACATATAATAATGATACATCCTACCCTATTCTAATGGCTCATCACACCATAATGGACCTTAGATATATCATGAGGTCAATTATGGAGTTTGATCTTCAACTAGAATAGTAGATGTGTCAAAGAAGAATCACATCTTTTGGTGTGATTTTAACTTTTGAATATTTTTTTTCCATTTGATCATTGCCTTTTATTTAAATCATTTATATTTTAATTTTTATGGTTTTTTCCTATTATTCCTCCATACAGATTCAAAAAACCAAACATGGGTGTTAAAAATGACTATCACTATAGAACTCACACTTGGTGGCTAGGAAAAATAACTTAGAGAGCATAGTGTCTAAGACTCTTGTAATTGCATGTGAGAAAAGAATGAAATCTCAATACTAACCTCAATGTGACCATATTGAAAATGGAATATGTGAGAGGATGGGAGTGAGCTTGGAACAATTGACCTTACCCAAATCATTAAAAACATGTAGTTTTAGCATGGTACAATGACATGTAAGTATGAATAATCATCTTAAGAAATAGTGTGAGTGGAGACATTATAATAGATTATTAGAGTTATTGAAACAAAATAACATGACTAACTCTAAAATAATATGAAGTCAAATATCTTGACCATTGCCTTATTTTTTATGGAAGATGCTTAGCTAATATTGTAGTCAAAATTAATATATTAAATAAAGATTTGTGAGGAAGGCCTGCTCCTATCTGAGGTCTTATAGTTAAAGTCATAAAATAAAAACCAAAGAGGTGTTAAAATTAAGGGTTTTTATAGTAAATAAAGATATATTTTTAGAAAGCCCTAGTCTTATCGATGGGATTACATTGTAATTCACAAAGGGAAAACCAAAGAGGTGTACAAAGTAATTAAGTTTGTGAAGCTAGAAATTGACAACTTAAAGGAGACTAGAAGGTTGACTAATGAAATGAAAGAAACATAAACATATTCATGAGTATGACTAGATCATACCCATGGTATTATGATGTAAACTCATAAAATATATAAGTGAAGGAATGCAGATAGACTAAAGGACCAATGATAGGAACTAAGACTACTAAAATTGATGTAATGTTACACTCTGGAGAGCTTTGAAAAGCCTACAAGAAGTGTTACCAACATAATATATATATGTGTGTGTGTGTGTGTGTAAGATATGTAAGATATAAATAATATTTGAAATGATAATTTAAATAAAATGTTTATTTAAAAATTAAACATCAATGGGTATTTGAAATTTGGTCCTTTATTAGTTTGTAATAGGACCAAGAATCTATTTAACGAGGTAAGAACCCTACCATATTTGGGCATACTTTACCTCTTTGTCACGAGTATAATATAATTTAAGGACTAAATAACCAATATTTAAGGTACAAACTTTGACATTTTTATTATGTTATTTGGCAATTTGACAAATTTATTGGCAATAATGTTACAAAGTAGCCATACGATGCTCATCAAGAAGGTCTAGAGCATGAAGACAAGCTTCACAGAGTTATTCATTAGGGATGATACCATGAAGAGAATTAATAAGGAAGGTAACTCAAATTATAAAGTTAATACAAATTTGAAGACATATAATAAAGAAAATGGGGTTGCCCTAGTAGAAGTACTTATGATAGTGGGTTAAGCCGTAGGATACAATTTGAGATGTTATTCATAATGTGAATCTCAAACTATTTTTTGTAAAATATATTAATAATTTTAGTAGTGGCCTCTATTCGTCCATTGCATTGAGGATGATAAGGTGTGGAAAATTTGTGCATGATTTTGGATTTAGCATATAATTATTTCATATCCTTATTTTTAAATTATCACTGTTGTTAAAGATAATGGTGTGGGGGATTAAAAATTGACAAAGGATTTGATTAATTATGAAATTGGATATATTGATACATGTGACATTAATAAGGGGCATAACTTCAACCCATTTAGAGAAATACTCAGTGGTTGTGATGATGAAGACATGACCATCTTAAGAGCAAGGTAATTTTCTAATAAGATCTGATCCCCACATGGAAAATGGCTAAAGAGCTTCTAATATTTGAAACTCAACCAAAGGAGAGTGAATAAGATCATCATGTAGTTAGAAAATATTACACTTTTTAGTGAATGTGATAGCATATTTTTCAAGTGTGGGCCAAAATTATCCTATGCATAGGCATTTGTAGACTATAACATGTACATTATAATGACCACCATAAATTCTTCCATGTGCTTATTAGAGAAGAGAAAGAACTTCATATTGAGTAACACAATAGATAAATTTACCTTTGGTGTTATGATAATATAGGATGTCATATCATAAGACATATTTATAAGCTTATTTATGAATCTTGGTCTTTTAAATAAAATTAGTGTCGATAGGATAAAATGTGATTCTCAACAAATTAAATGATATTATTATACTAGAGGCTTTATTTGATAGTGACAACCCTGATATGATAGATAAGAGAATAAATTATGGTTGGTAATGAAGATGGTGATTTGTGTATGTTGATGAGAAATTGTGAATCATGAAGAGCTTGATGAGGGAAAAAGGAGAAGCAAATGAAGCAAGTGAATCAGTTATGGCATTCTGCTCTCATAGAATTGGTTCTATAGTGAAGGATTTAAATTATTTTGCATGAATGGTGGAAATTTGGTGGTAAGTGATAAGATTTTCACTTTTGCATTAATATTTTCCATTGAGTTGATGAGAAATGAGTTTTGAGTCACCTAAAACATGTAGGTAAGGGATGTCTAAATTAATGTTGGCTTACATGCCTAGGATGAGAGCTTCAGACTCAACCATGCTATTAGTAATATTGAAGGTTGATAAGAAAGCAAGAGGTATGATTTTTCCATGAGGATCAGCTAAGACACATCCTTCCCTAACTCCTTGAATAAATTTAGCGCCATCAAAATGGAGTGTTCATGTATCTTCATGTAGGTCAATTGTAAATTCAAGTAATTCTTCGATGATGAATTTGGATTTTGATTTAGAAATGGAAGTTTCTAGTTCATTAAGATTATTTATTTCAAGGTCAACTATAAAATTATGAAAATAATATTTAAGTGAAATAGATTGATTAGGACCTTTAACATATAGGATTTATTCATCAAAAATAGTATATTGAAGATGATTAGGGGATGGTATAGGAGTGTTAAAAATTTAATTGATAATTACTTGGCCTTTAACTTATTTTTACATAATGGTTTGTAAATCAAATTCCATCAAGAGAACCATCCATTTGTCAATTAGATCACTATGTAAGAAATCTTTGGAGAAAAAATGAGGAGGATCAGAATAGATGATGACATAAGTTTGATAAATCATGTAGTGAAAATTTTTAACCATGAATTAAATGGAAATACATTCACGTTTGACTTTGGTATAAATGTCTCATAGTCTATGAGAGCATGACTTATGTAATATATGGCATATTGATGACCTATTTAATTTTGTTGGGCAAGTATTAGACCAACTAATATGGGGGAAAAAAAGTGTACAAGATGAGAGGTTGATCATTGGAAGGAGGTCAAAGAGTGGGAGGATGTAGGAGTGATTATTTCATGCTATTGAATGATTTTTGACATGAATAAGTTGATTATAAAGCTCTACATTTCTTGAGAAGGGAGTTAACTGAATAAATATGGTGATCCATCTCAAGAATAAATCATAGGATTACCCCACATTTACCAAGGTATGTTTGTATGTCTGGAATGGAATAAGGAATAATCATGCTAAGAATGGCTTTAATTTTAGTAGGATCTATATTAATCCTACATAAAGAAACTAAAAATCCTAAATTTTTTCTATAGGTGGCACCAAAAACATATTTGTAAGGATTGAGTCTAATTTTATATTTGATGAGACAATCAAAATTGATATCAAGATCATGAAGATGATTTTCAAAATGTTTGGATTTAATGATAAGATTATTTACATAAGTTTCAATGATTTTATGGATGAGATCATGAAATATATGGGTCATTGCATGTTGATAAGTGGTACCAACATTTTTAAGACCAAAATGCATTTTAATGTAACAATAGGTTCCCTATTGAGTGGTGAAAGTGGTTTTTGTTGATCTTTGAGAGTGATATGAATTTGATTATATCTCAAGAAATAGTCCATGGGAGATAAAATTTCATATCTAGTAGTGGAATCAACAATGGCATTGATTTATGTTAAAGGAAATTTATATTTGGAACATGCTAATTTAATATTATGAAAGTTTATACATATGTGAATAACCATGGTGACTTTTTTGCATGCAGGAAGAATGTTGGAAACCCATTTAGAGTAGTCTACAAGTTTGATGAATTTAGCATCTAACAACTTGATGATCTCTTTATGACATAAGGTTGAAATACAATGAGGAAATTTATATTTATTTGAACACACATGTTTTGCACTAGGATATGTAATGATATTATGGACTACAATACTAGGATCAATGTCAGGCATGTCTTCATATGACCATGCATTCATGATATTTATCAAAAAATATACTAAAGTTATCATGTTTAGTAGGATGAATTTCTTTGGAAACAAGAATAGGTCGAGGGATAATAGTGGTTCCATAATTAATTATAATAGTTTATTCAATAAGCATAACATTTATGTCTTAGAAATGATAGGGAGTAGGAGGAAGTAAGGAAACAAGATGTGTTTTGGGATTAATACTAGCAATTAAATTATTGAAACAAGGATCCTTTTTTCTCAAAATGACCAAGCTTATGATGTTGGCATGGAAGTTGAGGTTAGTGAGCATAGAGTAGTTATAAAATATATTCAATAGTAGGGAGCATGGGTAAGGTTCCATAATATTCAACATCCACTTTAGGATCCAAAATTTGATTTCCATGAGTATCTAACTTAGAATGTATTTGTCAAATGGATGTAGCTTGTGCATCTAAGTTAATTTCAAGAGTAGAGGTATGAGATTGTTTGATATAAATTGGTATTGAGATAGTGGGATATAAAATACCATTGGTGGTGATTTAATTGTGTATAATAGGTATGGAATTGGTTTGTTCATTAGGATTGATTTGAGGTAATGAACCTTGACTTACTATATTAATCTAACCTATAAAATCAGGGATTGTAGGTTGGATTATATCAAATTGGTCAATTTATTAGATGACCCATGGAGTATCTATCAAATGTGCATTGATAGGTGTTACATAGCCTACTAGTTCTAATTCACTATCATAGGATATGTGAAATATATGGACATCATAATTGAAGGCATGCAATATTTTGAACATCTTTTGATAATATAAGATGTCTAAATTAAGTGACTGATATTGTGCCATAATTTAAGTATTATCATAGGATGGAGATATATCACATGTATATATTTTATTAGGAACATCTATAGTGGAAAATTCCATATTATTGAAAGTGAAAGGAGACATGGTTAAAGGATCTTGAAATATTTTAGCCACCGCATCTTCAATGTAAGTGAAATCATCCTCTACATAAGATGATTCATGTATATTACATGGGGGAGGGCTATCACTAGTATCATAAATTAAGGGAATGGTTTGATCTTTTGGAAGAAAAGGAAGGAATGATCTCATGATATAGGGAGGTAATTGTTGATCATTTTATACATGACCAGTTTGTGTTTTCCCTTTGGCTCTTTTTGTTTCTCCCTTTCTCATTTTTTATGTTTGGTCACTTGCTTAGTTGTTTGTCTTTTCCCATCGGCCTCTCTTGGTTTGGGCTCTTCTCCCTTAATCTTTGTTTCTTCTCTTTGCCTTTTTTGCCTTAGCCTTTCTTATTTTTTTTGCCCTAAAGTGCCCTTTAAAAAAAAAATTTGAACGGCCACTTCCCTTCTAAGTGCCCTTAGAAAGTTTTTTGAAGGGCCTTTCTTGCCTTGCCTTCCCCCCAAGTGTCCCTTTAGACTTTTCCAAAGTGAACTTTTTGTCCAAGTGACCCTTCGGAAAATTTTTGAAGGGAACTTTTTTGTCTAAGTGTCCCTCCAAAAAAATTTCAAAGGGCACTTTGCCTTGTCCTTTCCTCCCAAGTGACCCTTCAAAAAAAAGTTAAAGGGAACTTTTTGCCCAAGTGTCCATTTGAAACTTTTTTGAAGGGAACTTTTACCTACTTTCTCCAAGGTTACCCTTCGATATATTTCTTGAAAGGCCCTTTGTCCATATCATGCCCTTCAAAAATGTTTCTAAGGGCCATTTCCTTTGGAAATGCCCTTTAAAAAAGTTTCAAAGGGCCATTTCCTTTGGAAATTCACTTCGAAATTTCTTGAAGGGACCTTGTGCCTTTACCCAGGTGTCCTTCAAAACTTTTCCAAAAGACACTTACCCAAGTTTCCTTCAAGAAAACTTCCTGAAGGAAACTATCTATTGCCTAAAAGCCAAAATTCTTGAAGGATATCCTTTAGAAAAATTATTTGAAGGAATTCCTTTAGATAAATTGTTTGAAAGAATTAATTTAAGAAAATTTCCCAAAACAATAAGCCTAACCCAAATGGATTCCCATGACATGCCATAGAACATCAATTTTGATATAACCAACTAGTCATTAGGTTTCAAAGACATGACATGTTGTAGGATGTCAAATTCAGGGTGATCAACTAGCCATTGGGGTTCAAAGACATGACATGTCATAGGATGCTAAATTTATTGTAAGGAACTAGCCATTGGGGTATAACTTGGTGATGTGATGCAAGATGTCAAGTTCATGCCCAAAGTCTTCAAGCAAGAAGTGAATTCACTAAGAAAACTTGAATCACTTTGCAGTGAAAATTAGGATTTGTCAAAGGCTTGGCTTATAACTTTTATAAGGAGCCTTAAATGGCTCAAAGGAGAAAGAAAGGAGTAGAAGGACTTAGAAAACCTGAAAGGGTCTTAAGCAAAGCAAAATCAAGTTTTTAAAAGAGCTTTGCTTATAAAACTTTATAAGTAGAAGCAATTAAAAAACTTGAAAGGGAAAGGATAGTATAAATCTGTTAAGCACGGAATATACTGAGAGGGGGGGTGAATCAGTATATTATATATCTTATAAATCTTTCCTTTAACCAAATTCCACTTAATCAATCATTCAAGATATGCAATAAAACTTAAACAATAAACATCACACAAGACAGAGAGAGACACCAGATATAACGTGGAAACCCAATGTGGGAAAAACCATAGAGAATCAATCTCAAATATATTCATGAGAATAACCCCACAGGAGTACCATACCCCTTTTCCAAGTACAAACCTTAGCATTAATTCATGAGCACCAACCCACAGGAGCTTCAAACCCCTTTGTCGAGCACCAACCCAGCACCTATTCATGAGCACCAACCCACAGGAGCACCAACCCCTTTGTGATACCACACACCTATCTCTTAATGTTGTTATATCAACAAATGATAAATCAATACAACATAATCTTCCTCTCTCTCACTTTTGCTCTTCTAAGATAGATATAACAAATACAAATCATCTCTCACAATTGCTCTTCTAAGCTAGATATTACAAAATCAAATCAACCTCTCACTTCCATATTACAAATGGCTACTCAATCCTTTATTTATAACTTTCCAAATGACCTTTGGCCTTCCCCCTTTGTGACCTTTCAATCCTCATGGAAAATGGCATCAATCTTGGATGACCCTTCATATCCAAGCATTTGAAAAGTCATGTGGTGACCCTTCATGACCAAAAACGTCCTTCCCACTTTTGTCTTTATCTTTGGTGACTTTTCATATTCCTTAAAGTGTCCCTTCATGAGAAATTCACCCTTACTCTTTTGTCTTCACTTGGTGACTCTTGGCATTCCCCAAAATGACTCTTCATGGGAAAATGTGTCCCATCCTTCTTTTGTCTTTATCTCGTGGCTCTTCGACTTCTCCATGGGCCCTTCTTTTGTCTCATATGCAACCAAAAATATATTTGTTAATATTAAATAAATATTAACTCATATTAGCCAAGACAAATAATATTAAATACAATGGGGCCTTTATCACCAATAATACTAAACCTTTGACATCAATGACAATATTTCCAATAAAATCAAGTTTCCCAACATGCTTGACTTATAGGTTTTATAAGTAAAACCATTCAAAAAACCCAAATGGGTCTACAAGGCAAAACATGGAAGCTTTCAAGAAGAATGTGAGGTTCACAGTAGTGATCCAAGTCATTTATTATGGAGGGTCATCTCACCATTGGTTTTGTAGTGATCCTAGTCATTTCAAGAGGACAAATCAAAGAGAAGGACAAACTCCAACTGAATGAGAGAACAATTGAAATTAGTTTCACTTGGATGGCAAAATCAAATCATTCTAGAGGCTTCTATTTTCGTGCCCAAGAGCTCTCTCTTATATTCCTCTTTTTCTATAAATAGTACCCTTGGGCTCTTGTTTTATCATCCACATATAGTATGGCAAAGACCTACTAGAATGTTTTGCCATTTTCTTGCCTTTGAGCAAAGAATCATAAGTCTATTTTATTTCTAAGTTCTAGGCATTTCCCTGGACATGCAAGATACATATAGTGACAATGAGTGATGTTTTATCCTTCTGTTCTCTATCCTTCATGCTTTTAAGTAAAGAGTCGATCTAACATGTCATGTAGAGTGCATTCTAGCTATATGATATTTTACACATGTGTAACCCTTTTATGGACTATATAAGTTGTCTTTTTAGTTATTTACCTTGTGTGATCTTATTTATTTTGTCTCTACATTGAAATACTTATGTTGGAATCTTCTAGAGCTTGAAGTATAGACTATATTTTGTTGTATTGTGCATAAGTATAGGGCATACATGTGGATACTAATTCTTAGTGTATCACCATTTTAAACTAGGCTTTTCTTTTATGTAAACTTCTAACTCTTTTCACTCATACAAGCTGGTTTAGTAGTTTTATTGCATAAAAAATCTAATAGAGGGGGCTATTTCTTTCAACCTAGAGTGTTCATTTCCACTTATAGGCACACCCATAGGCCTGAAAATGTCCCAACATTGCCCAAATATGGAGGTGGCCTGAACAGCCCTCTTCTAGGGTGCAAGATTTGGAGATAATAGTTTTGCATGCCCTATGGGACAAGTATTATTGCTAAGTCAAGGTGAATGATGGTCTTGACAGGCCTAAAATAGCAGAAATACCCCTAACCCAGCATTTGGTAACTCCAAAATGGTGTGAATCCCTAGTTCTAGACCAAGTTTTATATATTATCCTACATGGTCCTCACAAGGTCCTTAAGATTTTATGACCAAGCCCTTTTAGTTGAAGCTCTTCCTAAAGAACAACACCTTGAACCCCTCCTAGCCCTATTAAATCCTTGGCAAGGATGTTTTGGGGAAGAAGAGTAAGAGGCTAAAGAATTTTAAGGAGAGGAAGAAGAGGAAGAAATAGAGGATCAAATAGAAAGAAGAGAAATGGGGGAAAGGGAAGAGATAGATAAATGTCAACCCTTCCCTACTTTTAATACCCAAAACCCAATAGAGCTTCATGCATATGACCCCACCCCTCTAAATGCTACCAAAAATCTTCCTAGTTTCAATGGGGAGGGTCCTATTACCCCATCTAAACATATTAGAGACATCACTATTTTTTTGTTATTTCCATAATGTTACTAGGGCCAACATAGCCATTAGGCTACTTGCTGTCTTTAAAAGTAAAATCACTTGACTGGTATAGAATGTTGGAGGGGGGCTACATTACAATTTGGGATGGCTTTGGAGACCTATTGGTGACAAGATTCAAAAATAAGAGTGATCATGCTTCCCTAATACATCAACTGAATATAATAAGAAGAGGTCCACATGAATCTATAGGAGATTCAATGAGAGATTTCAAAGAACATCGTAGAGGATACCACCAATCATGAGACCTCCTCCTAGCTTTTGTGTTCCTAATATACCTCAAAGGGATTGGTATTGATTTTGTTGTTATGTTGTAGTCAATGGGAGGATTCACTCTCCCAGGTGCATATGAGCTGGCAATTGAGGCTGAGAATAGCTTAATTCAGGCTATAAGACTTCCTCTAGGAGTTTTCATGCCTTCGCTATCCCATAATTTGGTTGAAGTTCCAATCATGTCACAAGTTCCCAATGCCAATGTGAATTCAAGATCCTTTCCCAAGAAAGTGGATAACATTGTGGACAAGGATGAAGAAATTAGATTGTTGAGAGCTCAACTCAAACAACCTAAATATTAGGCAAGTGCTCCTCCTAATGCACAATAATATCCTCAACAAGGATATAGAGCTCCATTCCAATACAATTATTAAGGGAGAGGACAAAATCAATAAGGTTATAGTAGGCAACCCAATGCATATAATTCAAATTCTACTCCTCCTATAAAGACTATTGTTTTAGTTCATGCAAATCTAGTGTAAGGAGAAGATCATGTGGACCAATGAGGGTAGCCTCAAGGTCAGCTTACACATGATGATGGAGGAGCTAGCTATGCTTTGAATACATAAGAGGAAGCTACTCCTTACATTATAGTAGAAGTAGCATGTCCCATCCAAAGGGATAGTCATGGAAAAGGCAGCAACCCAAGTGTGGGAATGATGAATTTTCAAGTAAAAGATGATTTTGTGTTAACTCAAGGCATGTCAATTACAGACAATACAAGGGCCAAGATGAGAGAATTGGGAGAAGGCTAGGATCCATGAATAACTCCAAGTGATGCCTCTCTAACGCCATAAAGTGCCAATCAAAGTTATGCACCTTCTACAAGCCATGTTCCTCAACAAAATTAGAATGTAAATGTAGCTACCAAGATTACAACACATTAGGCTACAACTCCTTTATTACCATAAAAAATGCAAGAGAATGTGAATAATCCATCTCTAAATATTGTTGACTCATTAAAGAGAACTAAGAAAATCATATCCCTTTGGGAGGTTCTACATATACCTGGTCAAAAGGAGCTTTTACAAGAGCAGTTAGCAAACATGCATGTGGCTCCCTAATCTTCAAAGCATCATAGTGTGGCTCTCACAAATTCTCCAAATCATCTTTCAAAGTCTTCTACTAAATCTAAAAATCCTCCACCCTTCTACCTCACACTCATTATGGGAGATAAGTTGGTCCACAATTGTATTATGGATAGTGGAGCATGCACTACTGTTATGCCTAAAGTAGTGGCTGATAAACTAGGTTTGAACTATGAGCCACATAGTAAAGGAATGTTGTAACTAGATGAAACTCCAACCAATATGGTACGATTGGTCAAATGTTTGAAAGTTTTTTTACATGGCTGCCCAAGCTTCCATATCATGCAAGATATTATAGTGGTGGGCCTTCCAACACAATTTTCTATATGTTTGTCTAGGGACTTTACGGTCAAGATAGAAGGATACCTTTCTGCTGATTTGTCTTTTCTAGATTTCAAGACAAGGTATGGAAATCAGGTAATTATAAGGACTAAGCCCTTAACAATGTTCCACATTGAGCCATAATTGGAGACAATGACAAATCAAAATTGTCTAATCAACAAAGAGGAAGAAACAGTCCTGAATAGTGAAACATCTTCTCCTCTTAAAGGTATTTTTGACCTCTATCTTGATAATTACAACACTAAAACACATGGCCTTAATTCTTACACTTTCATTGAGGAAAATGATTTGGATTTTAATGCATGCATGAGGAGAACGTCCCAATTCCTTCACTCACCAATGAAGATCATGAGCTTGATGGTGTGTGGGAAATGTTATTTGATGGTTCAAGGAGAAAAGTAGGCATAAGATTTGGTGTGATGTTGGTTTCCCCATCAAATACTATTTACTAATCTTATTATAGGTTTCACTTCAGCTGCACTTGCAATGTGGTAGAATATGAAGGATTAGTTCATGGTCTCTAATGGGCAAAGAGGAGAAGAATCAAGATTTTGAAAGTCTATGGAGATAGTGAGTTGGTCATTCATCAAGTAAGAAGTTAAGCTATAGACAAGAACCCCTTTCTCAAGTCCTAAAAGCATAGGGTATGGGATATACTTAAATACTTTGATGCCTTCAACATCCAACCCATACCAAGAGACTTAAACAAGCACACTGATAGCTTGGCTATAATAGGAGCACATTTTGACTCAGCTGTTGATATTGAACAAGAGAAGGATCAATCCCATATAAATATCATTGTGAGACCTTCCATTCTAGATAATTAAGTGTCATGACAAGTGTTTGAAAGTGATGAACACATTGCACACTTCTTGCAAAATGAGGCAGGCTTCTCTTCAAGAAATCAAAAGAAGTTACATGATTATTATGAAGAGCAAATTATACAGATGAAGACAAATAAAATACCCAATGGACTGATTACCTTGGAGAGTGTATTCAAAGAGGATGATGAAAATAATAACCAAAGAATGAGCATGTCAACAAAAGAAGAGAACTATGAGAGAGTTCTGATTTTCAAGGATAAAATTTTGAAGATTGGAAAGGTTTATTCTTAGCTAGAAAGGTAAGCTTTATTGCATTATGCAAAGAGTTTCATGACATTTTTGCCTTGGAGTAAAAGGACTTGAAAGGCTTTGATCCAATTATATATCATCACACCATTGAGTTGGAGCATGGAGCTAAACTAGTAAGACAAAATCAAAGGCCTATCAACTCCAAGGTAGAAGAACTCATGAAGAAAGAGCTGACTAAATTGATTGAGTCTAGGATTCTCTTTCTTATCAAGCACTCAAATTGGATAGCCAACCTTTTGCTAGTTCAAAATAAGAATGTATAAATTAGACTTTGTGTGGATTTTCATGATCTAAACAAAGTGTCTCTTAAAGATCATTATCCACTCCCTTCCATGCAACAAATTTTGCAAGTTATTTTAGGTTCTCAACATTTCTCACTTCTTGATGGTTATTCAAGTTATAATCAAATATTGGTAAATGAAGAGGATCAATTCAAGACAACCTTCACCACCAAGTGGGTGACCTTTTCCCACAAGAAGATGCCATTTGGTTTATCTAATGATGGAGCTACATTTGAAAGGGCAATGGACATGGCTTTCAAAGGTTTGATCAATAAGTTTTTGTTTGTTTACCTTGATGATATAAACATTTTTTCAAAGGCTACCACTGATCATATGGGACATCTTAGGCAAGTGTTTGAGAAGTGTAAAGATTATGACATATCCCTCAATCCAAATAAGTGTATCTTCATTGTCCATGAAGGTAAGCTTTTGGGTCATGTTTTTTCAAAAGAAGGCTTATCTATTGACTCTGAAAGGATTGAAGCTATTCTAGGCTTGTCTTTGCCTCAACACAAGAAAGGGATGTAAAGTTTCTTGGGGAAAATAAAATTTGTAAGGAGGTTTATCCCAAACTTTGCAACTATGGTAAAGCCTATCATAGCCATGCTAAAAAAGAACCAAGTTTTTACTTGGAAAAAGGAAGGTAAAGGCATCTTTGAAGCAATCAAGCAATAAATTAAAGCATCTCCCACTCTCTTAAATCTGAATTTTGATAAAGATTTCATTATTTATACTTTTGCTAACCTTTACAAAATCTCAGCTATGCTTATGTAAAAGAATGATGAATATGTTGAGCAACTAATTGCTTTCTTCAACCAAGGCTTAGAAGACTATGAAGTGAGATATTATTTTTTTGAGAAGCAAGCTTTAACTATCATTAGAGGATTGAAAAAGTTTAAGCATATGGCTTCCAACAACAAGATCCATGTCATGGTCTCCCATCCTAACACCAAGGAGTTTCTCCTAAGCAAGGATCTTAATGAGAATAGATCTTGATGGATCACAAAAGTGATGGAATATGAAATTAACATCAAAGTAACCAGCTTGGTAAGAGGAAGAAGTTTATGTGAGCACTTAGCATCTGACTTTCAAGATCCAAAACAGCAAGCCTTGGTAAATCAAGTTCAAGACCAACTAGCTAATCAAATGCAAAATCAAAGTTGGACACAAGACATCATTGGTTTTATTCAAAATGGTGAGTGTCCCAATAGCTTGAATGAATCTCAAATAAGGTATTTTAGGCTATAAGTTATTCCTTATTGTATTGTGGATGGTATTCTCTTTAATAAGGATGTGAGCAATGTGTTGCTAAGATGCATTAACAATGACCAATTTGAAATGCTACTAGAAAAGTTACATAATGGTGCAGATGGTGGTCACTTCTCTCCTAGAACAATAGTTGCAAAAATAATGAGAGGTTTTTACTATTGGCCTAGTCTTTTTAAGGACTATTATCATTGGGCTAAGGTTTGTCCTCAATATGATTTCTTTGTTGGCAAACAAAAGCTTGTTACTCTTCCATTAAATCCTATCTAAGTGGATCAACCTTTCATGCAATGGGGCCTTGACTTCATTGGCATGATCAACCCTCCATCAAGTGTTGGACACAAATGGATATTGAATACTATAGACTACTTCACAAGATGGGTAGAGACTTTTTATTTGAAGGAAGCAAATGAAAATGCCATCTTGGAGTTCTATGACAAAATTATAATAAGGTTTGGATATCCTCATGTCATCATCTCAAATAATATACTTGCTTTTATAAGTGCTAAAACTTTTGATTTGGTAGCAAAGAGTGGAGTTCATTTGAGTACCTCATCCAACTACTACCCTCAAGGTAATGGATTGGTTGAGTCTACAAACAAGAACCTCATAAAGATCATCAAGAGGACATTGGAAACCAATCAAAGAGCATGGCATAACAAACTAAAGATAGCCTTATGGGCAGATATAATCAATCCGAATAAGTTAATTGGTAATTATCCCTTTATACTTGTCTATGGGAGATAAGCTAGGCTATCCATATCATAAGAGCTCCCTACTTTGGAACTTGCACAACAACTAGAATTACTTGAAAACACTCCTATGGAGATCAGATTGATAGAATTAATGTAGTTGCAAGAGGCAAGAGATGATGCACACAAAGCTTTAGAACACCATCAACTTCTCATGAGGAAATCCTTTGACAAAAGGGCAAGGGAAAGAGTGTTCAAAGAAGGTGACTTGGTCTTGAAATAGGATGAAGATAGAGTAAAACTAGACAAACATATAAATTTTGATACTTTGTGGAGTGGTCCTTACATCATCATCAAGTATAAGAAAATAAAATCCTTTTAGCTATCCAAAATGGATGGAGAAGAGCTACCTATTATGATGAATGGAATCCATTTGAATCCTTGCTTTTGACCTTTGTTGGCCATGTCTTATTTATACCTTATTTTGGTGTGTTTCCTTTGTTGTGTTGTTTTCCCTAAGTTCTTTGGAGCATAATGTTTCCATTTCAGGTGTTTTCTTTACTTTTATTGGCTATGCATGTCTCTCTTCAGCTTGTATGCTCAGCCATGGCTTGTTCTTTCAACTCTTGTTTGCCTTGCATGACTCCATGCCCAATGGAAGGATTTAGGTGACTAGTCTTATGACATAACAGGCATGTCTCCCCTAGAAATTGCTAGAATGTTGACCATTTTCTACATGACTAATTTGTGTTTTCCCTTTAGCTCTTTTCATTTTTCCCTTACTCATTTTATTTGTTTGGTCACTTGCTTAGTTGTTTGTCTTTTCCCTTTGGCCTCTCTTGGTTCGGGCTCTTCTCCCTTGTTCTTTATTTTTTCTCTTTGCCTTGTTTGCCTTAGCCTTTCTTGTTTTTTTCCCCTGAAGTGCCCTTTGAAAAAAGTTCTAAAGGGCCAATTCCCTTCTAAGTGCCCTTCAAAACTTTTCTAAAGGGCCTTTATGGCCTTTCCTTCCCCCCAAGTGTCCCTTCAGACTTTTCTAAAGGGTACTTTTTGTCCAAGTGACCCTTCAAAAAAAATTTAAGGGCACTTTTTCGTCTAAGTGTCCCTTCAAAATTTTTTCAAAGGGTACTTCACCTTGTCCTTTCCTCCCAAGTGACCCTTCGAAAAAAAATTGAAGGGTACTTTTTGCCCAAGTGTCCCTTCAAAAAAATTTTGAAGGGCACTTTTTCCCATTTTCTCCAAGGTTACCCTTCAGGATTTTTCCCAAAAGGCCCTTTATCCATAGCATGTCCTTCGAAAAAGTTTTGAAGGACCATTTCCTTTGTTAATTACCTTCAAAAAAGTTCTGAATGACCATTTCCTTTAGAAATGCCCTTCAAATTTTTCTGAAGGGGCCTTGTGCCTTTACCTGAGTGTCCTTCAAATTTTTTTTGAAAGACACTTTCCCAAGTGTCCTTCAGGAAAATTTCCTAAAGGAAATTAACCATTGCTGAGAAGCCAAAATTCTCAAAGGAATTCCTTTAGACAAATTGTCTGAAGGAATTAATTTTTGAAAATTGCCTAAAATAATAAGCTTGACCCAAATAGATTCTCATGACGTGTCATAAAATGTCAATTTTTATACAACCAACTAGTCATTGGGGTTCAAAGACATGACATGACACAGGATGTCAAATTCAGGGTGGCCAACTAGCTATTGGGGTTCAAAGACATGACATGCCACATGACGTCAAATTTAACTTAAGGAACTAACCATTGGGGCACAACTTGGTGACATGCCGCAAGACGTCAAGTTCATGCCCACAGTCTTCAAGTAAGAAGTGAAGTCACTAGGAAAACTTGAATGACTCTACAATGCAAATTAGGATTTGTCAAAATCTTGACTTATAAATTTTATAAGGAACCTGAAGAAACAAGCAAGGAGTAGAAGTAATCATAAAAATTGAAAGGGTCTTAATCAAAGTAAAATTATGTTTTAAAAATATCTTTACTTATAAAATTTTATAAGTAGAAGCAATTAGAAAACCCAAAAGGGCAAGGAGAGTGCAAATCGGGTTTCCCAACATGCTTGACTTATAGGTTTTATAAGTAAAACCATTTAAAACCCCTGAATGGGTCTACAATGCAAACATGGAAGCTTTTAGGAAGAATCTAAGGTTCACAATAGTAATCCAAGCCATTTCTTATGGAGGGTCATCTCACCATTGGTTTTGTAGCGATCCTGGTCATTTCAAGAGGATGAATCAAAGAAAAAGACAAACTCCAACTGAATGAGAGAACAACTGGAATTAGTTTCACCAGGATGGCAATGGTAAACCATTTTAGAGGCTTCTATTTTAATGCCCGAGAGCTCTCTCTTCTTTCCCTCTTTTGATAAAAATAGGACCCTTGGGCTCTTGTTTTATCATCCACAGATAGTATGGTAAAACCCTGCTAGAATGTTTTGCCATTTTCTTGCCTTTGAGCAAAGAAGCATAAGTCTATTTTATTTCTAAGTTCTGGGCATTTTCCTAGGCATGCAAGAGACACAGAGTGACAACAAGTGATGTTTTATTCTTCTTTTCTCTATCCTTCATGTTTTTGAGCAAAGAGTTGATCTAATAGGTCATGTAGAGTGTATTCTAGTTGTATGAGATTTTGCACATGTGTAACCCTTTTTTGGACTATATAGGTTGTATTTTCAATTATTTACCTTGTGTGATCTTATTCATTTTGTCTCTACATTAAAATACTTATGTTGGAATCTTCTAGAGCTTGAGGTATATACTATATTTTATTATATTATGCATAAGTATAGGGCATACATGTGGATACTAATTCTTGGTGTATCACCATTTTAGACTAGGCTTTTCATTTATGAAAACTTTTGACTCTTTTCAAGTATACAAGATAGTTCAACAATTTTATTTCAAAAAAAAGCTAATATAGGGAGCTATCCCTTTTAACCTAGAGGTTCATTTCCACTTATAGGCACACCCACAGGCTTAGAAATGTCCCAAAATTACCCAAATTTGGAGGCATGAACAACCCTCTTCTTGGGTGCAAGATTTGGAGACAAAAGTAATCAAGTGATATTGTAAATATTTTATCATTCATTAGGTTCATCATCATTCAAATATGTAAGAGTTATATGTAGATATAAATGCATATTAACAAATTTAGGAAGAGGAAAAATATATAGTGAGCAATAATAGGGATACAATATTAAGATTTATGATTTTGAAGTTAGATACTCCAAGTATTAGGATCAACCACATGTTTGCAACACTTACCATAATGTATGAATTTGATACATTGGATACAAGAAGATGCAATATCTTATATACAATGAGTCTAAAGATGGCCTAAGATCATGTTTTAAGATAAGGGAAGATCCATGACTATGAGCTTGGTGTAAATTTTATTGGGTCCAATGGTAAGAGGGATACAAATTCAACCAAGTGGTTTTGGGTTGGTTTTATCAAATCCATAACATGTGTCAAGTTTATTTAATAATTTCTTTAGAATATCTGATTTGTTAAATCAACCAAAGAGAAGTAACACTGATACCAAATCCTTTATCAACTAATAATTTCTAAATTAAAATGTTATTGATACTATTTTTAATGAAAAGAGGTGGGTTATTAGATCAAAAAATAATTTCATCATTTATCATATCTTCTTCTTGAAATTCTATGGAAGGTTTGGTAGATGATATTGTGTTGATAGCATGTACTTATACAAGTTGACAAGCATAAAGAGGTAATTAAGATTCATTATATGGGGTTTAATTTATGTATTTTAGTTGTATCATAAGGAATTTATGATGTACTAACTATATAAGGGGAATTTTACAAGGCATAAAATTAAGTTAATATAAGAAATTCAATTGGGGTTTAGAAGAAGAATGAACACAAAGCTTAGGTTGATTAGGAAAGATAATTTTTGGAAGCATCTTAGAATCCATTGGTGGATATGGATCATCACTCTTGGATGGTTATGAAGATGAAAGCTGAGAAGTGGTCGTGTCTTTACGTATTTGATCATCGGTATATGGTTTCTTTGGTTTGGTAACAAGGTCTTTATGAGTAGGTTTGTAGTGATAATTAAATTTAACTACATTCACATATTGAGAATTGGTATAAGATTGATCATAATCAGAATTAATAACACAAACATTATCATTATAATGTTTTGCATTGGGATCTGAGGAAGGTTTGTGATATTTTGAAGTTGTAAGTTTGGTAAAGTTTCTCTTTTGAGAAGCTTTGAGATAATTAGGATGACAGTTTTATCATGATGTCATGATCAAATGCATCTCCTAACATGAAATAAATTTAAAATTTTATAAGCCCACAACATACCTCATAAGAATAACCAATGTCAGCATGGAACCAATAATATTTATTAGGATCAAACCATGAGAAGGAGAAATATTGTTATAAATGAAATGTTAAAATGGAGATAATAACTTCTTAATTTGTGATACCATCAAGGGTGAGTGGGAGGGAGTTTGAATATCTAATTTGATTATTCCCATTTTTATCAAAGGGGATTTAGTTGAGAATTTTTTATAGTGATTATGTTAGTTGAAGTTTGGAAAGATTCATTAATTGAATTATGAGATGGTTCAAATTGATTCATAAGGAAATATTGTTATTTATCTTGATCAAAAGCCTCTTTGAAGTTTTGAGGAAAAATATTCAAATTTTGTATTGAAGAGAAGGTTTTAGGGAAGTAATAAATAATTTAAATTATTTGTCATCACTCATGTTATGATCTACTTTACGAGCTAGGAATTGATGAAATGGCTATGATAATTTTCAGGAAGATCATTTTGTTGAAATCATTTAACTAGAGCATTTACAAGATCCTATAGTTTCTAGATGGAGCATTGGGGATGTTTATTATACCATTCAAAATCATCTCTCTTAAGATTTTTGACAAGAATTTTAGTGGTAGAAAAAGCAATGGTTTGGACCCATTCCTTATAGATATTGCCAAGTGATTTAAGGAAGATAACGAGGTCTTTCATTCTATCATAATTAATGGTTGGAGAGATATTTCCAATATCTATGGATATGAAGAATGGATCTAAAGGTTTGTTTTGAATATGTTGAAACATTTATGTATACATGATAGGATGAGGGATGATATTCCCATTGGCTTCTCTAAAATGAGGAAGAAAAAAAAATTAATTATTTTGAGGCATGACAATAGGGGTTTGAATTTCCATTTGTAAGATATGATTTTTTATTTGGAGCATTTGATAATTGTTATTTATTTACAAGGCATTCATTTGTCAAACCATTTGAAGAAGAATTTGAGATATATCTATAGTTGTATTTTGATTGATTATGGTAGAAGGTGGAATGTTAGTGCTGGTAGGAGGAGTAATCCCAAGATTAGGGATATAAATGTTCCCTATAGGAGGTTCCTTATGGGAGATTTTCCAAAAAGAGGGTTTCCTATATTGGTATCAATTGATCTAACAATAAAGTAGGGAAGTTTAGATAAGGTATCATTCAGGTTAGGATCATATAGGTCATCATTTTGAGTGATGTGGACTATGTTGAATTCTATTGGTCTAGATGAGGGTTAGGAGTAGTTACACCATGAGGGGATATATTATTAGGTGGCTAAGGTAGGTAAGATCCTATCTATAAAGATATTAATAGGTGATTTTATGATGCTAATCAATATGGGAAGAGAAACATTAGGCTGGCAGGATGAGAGAGAAAAAGGTTAATAAAATAAACTAAGTCAGCTAGGAGCTATTAGATTGACAAGGTTGATCTAGTGGATTTCAAAAGAGTTGAAAATTGTACTAGGTTAGCTAGGAACTATAGGGTTGACCAAGTCAATGTAATGAAATTATATAAATTTATAATAATAGTTAAAAAAATAGACCAAGTCAAACATGAACTACAATGTTGACCAAGTCAATCTTGTGTAATTCTATAAATTTGTAACAATAATTGAAAATTAGAGTAGTTCATTCAAGACCTACAAGGACACCCAAGTCGATCTAGTGCAATTTTGGAAGTCTAGAACAAGAATTGAAAATTAGACTAGGTTAGTTAGGACCATAATGTTGATCAAGTCAATCAAGTGCAATTACTAGAAATTTAAAATATTTTTGAGACCTACTAGGTCAAAATGGTCAACCTAATTAGGTGAGTAGGTAAAAATAGAGATTTGACAACCTACTAAGTTAATCTAGTCAACTTATTTATATAGGCAAGAAAATATAGATTTTTAAAAACCTACTAAGTTGAGACGATCAACTTAATTGTATAGGTAGAAAAGATAAAGTTATACTAAGTCACGCTAGTCAATTTAGTTGAATCCAAAAATAAATTAATAGTAATTTAGTTAATGTAGTTTGGAAATAGAAGTAAAGCAGAGAAAATATATAACTAGTTAACATACATAAAACAAAACTATATAACTACTCATTGGTACTATCTACAATACAATAAAGAATATCAAGCAACAAGTAGAAAATTTAAGTTTATAACTGTTGACCAAAACTTTACCCTAGGTCAAATTAGGTCAACCCCTACATGTTAAAATTTTACATAAGGTCCCTTGGATTTTAAAATGGTTGCCATGGTCTTAAATGAGTTTAATTCATACCTTGAGGTTCATACCACATGTTTTAGCCTTTGTCATATTTGTCCATTTTTCTTAATGTTCTTTTATGCCACCTTTTTGGTCATTTTAAGAAATTGTATAGTTTTTTAAAAAGGAAAAATGTTTTAAGAAGTAATATAATGTATTTTATGTTATAGAAGGATCATAGAAGGTTTTGAAACTAAAATATTGTAGGTCCAATGTAAAAAGAAGATCACCTACAAAAAACTAGTTTTAAATGTTTATACAAATTGGGGTGACTCATTTGCATGCATGAATGCTTTAGGAAGATGTTTTGGCATCCCCATAGGTCATTTTTATGACTAAGTGATTTCAATAGATCCAAATTTGAGAAAAAATGTTTCTTCTCTCTTATCACTCCTTTAGCTCAGAAAGGGTCAATGGTTTTCATTTGGTACGGAATGAAGAAGAGGAGTTGGAGTGAGTATACTTGGAGGATGTTAGGAATCCTTATGAGATTCCATTTTATGGTCATAGTTTTAATATTGGTGGTATGTGTTATATGAACAATAATTAATATTATTGGTACCTCTAAACTACTTTAGTAATCCCAATGGCTCAATTTTTCTCATCTGGTTTCACTTTGGAGATTGGTCTATATGAATCAAGTAATGTATATAGACTTATAGAGCATATCCACCCATTTCATGTTGACTTCACCTGGTTTGGCATGTGTGGCCATGGAATATAGGTATAATCATCCCCTTGTGCTATAAGTGAACACAAATGAAAGCTTAGAACAATGTTTGATAGTTTCAGAGTTTATCCTTATGTGAGTGGCTTCAATTAAAGAGAAATACACTTGTTTTAAACCCCTCAAATCATGGTTGGTTAGATTCTCCACTAAATTTTATATTGAAAATATCTCAAGGGTGATAGTCCAATATGGGGCTAAATATCAAACACCTGAGATCAATGTTCATAGAGTTGAAGAAAATTTTAGAATGGGAAAGTTTAACTTAGTTTCTCCAAAAAGGGATTCTACTCCACACAATGTCATCTCATGGTGAAAGTTTATGAGGTCTGTGTAATCCTAATAGCTTTATTCTTGTAACATATGCCTAGAGGTAACATCTTAACATAAGAAGAGGTTATTAGGATAGCAGATAATTATGGTTGAATCGGATTTAAACTCAATCAAGACTCTAATGGAAGTTCTTAGAGAACTATGGGGTCAAGAAGCCAGAATGAACCTAGAACATTGCAAGTAACACTTATAGTACATTGATAGTAAAGGGATAATTATGTGGTCTCAAGGAAGAAATGAGTCCATTCATGTGTGATATAGTCCTAGTGACCTCATTATAAACCAAAAGTGTGAAAAACAATGCTCAAACACGTATCATCACTTACATAAATCTCTTGATTTCCCTAATGATCACCTACAGTTTAACTCAGGAGACAAACTCACCTTAAGCTAATAAAAGATGCATGTTTGGTTGGTAGGTAGAGGTTTAAGATGGATATTATCATGTATAAATCACTATAACAGTGATAATATCACACTTATATGTTATTCTCATAGGAAAGGATAAACAAAGTAAGGTTGGTCAAGAGTTCTTAAGCCCTATTGAATCTAAGAATGTACTAATAGGTCTATAGCGAGTTTTGAGAATTTGAAGTGTTAAGGCCTCTATAGGTGTGATCAAAATTTGGAAATTGATACATGGGGTAATAATGGGTTGAAAAATATTTCCATTATCTCCTTTAGGTTATACTAATAGTGGAATTACTCATTGTTTTGTCTTAGACCTAGCCCACTCCTTGGGTAAGGGGCAGTTAGGAGACTAAGAAAGATTTGTTGACTCAAATACCAAGAAAGTATATATATAACTAATAAAATATGATTAAAACACTCACATAATCATATTAATACTAACTAAATATCATGTGAAGGTAGGTACATAGTCAGTACTGCTATTAGGCCAACTGACCTAAGACACCCTGTAAGTAATGCAACTTGCAAACCTAGTACATTGATGGTAAAAAGATGAATGGTAGAGTATTAAGGGATTTTGGGATGATTTTTAGGATTTAATTTGAGGTGAATAAATTTTGGGTAAGTCTTATAGTCATTTTGACCATCATAGGTTGTCATGTACTCAAAAAACCTAGTCTATGACTACGAGGCCTAGAACTAGGCATGAACCTCAGACATATAACTTCACTCTTATGATCATGTGATCTTCCCAATAAATGTGATATATTTCATGTGAGAATTTATGGTTTATGAGACTCATTATTTTTTATAGGATAACTTATAGTGGCCATTTTGGCCTCAATTTGTCTCAGGGGTGTCTAGAATGCATAACTAGTTACTCAAGAGATAACTTCTTTCACTCCTTTTGTATAGATGAGATGCATGAGCACTTGATCACTTAGGGAGAGTTTATAGATGTAATTTAATTTGAATTGGTGTGATTGGTTCAAATTTTGGGGGCTTAACCCTTATGAACCATTTTTAAGAACCTAAACTACCTAAAACCCTCATAAAATCCTCATAAGATCCCGATGAAAAAGAGATTAAGAGAAATGAATCTAGAAAGGTTAAATTGGCCTAGAAAATGATTTTTATCTACTTGGAACTCTCTTAGGCTCCCCACCACTCAATTATTTCATACCATCACTTATAGGGATGGGTCAAATTCTATGTTTTAACATGATTTGAGGTGATTTGAAGGTGAAAAAATAAATAGATGAGTAAAATCCATGGTGGAAGGTGTGTAGAGATGTGTTCTAACTCTTCAAAACCCATTCTCACCTCATTCATGTATGGATACTCCTCTGCTAAGAAAATTTTTACAGGCAGTCTTGGATAGAATAATAAGAAGCAAGGTAACTACCGAGTTGAATATGAGAATTAAGGTTAGGAGGAGGTTTTAGGAAGGTTGTTGAGTGTTACAGATGCTGGCACCAGTTAGGCCAACTAACATTGGCAAGATCAGACAAGAAGGCAACAGACGTCGATCAAAAGTCGGCCGACATCGGCATCCCCCAGGCAGACAGGGACTGACGTCGGTCACCTGTGCAATTTGAGCTGCGTGTGTTATGGGCAGTTAGCTAATGAACCAAGTGTTTGCATGTCAAGAGCCAAATTTAGACTTGAAGCTGTGGATCTAATTATTGTAATTAGGTGTCTAATTATTGTTTGCATGAGATCTATTTAAGAGACTCATTGGTTGTATTATAAACTTGTGCTAGAGAGTAAGAGAGCAATAATATAAGCTCCTTCTGTGTGTGAAGAGAGTAATGGTGTGTTCCTCCTAGTGCCACAGTACCAAGTGTGGGTGTTGGATTGGAGAATCAGCAGGGTTCTTCATGTATGTATAATCTTGGTCATCAGGTGAGCATGGCTACGATAAGAGATCTACATGGTAAGTAAGATCATTGATTTGCAAGTGTATGTGTGTGCAAGGTCAAGGTTTACAGATGTGCAAAACCAGATTGACTTGTAAGTGTGCAAGATCAGATAGGACAGCAACACAACAAGGAGCAGGATCAGGTGGAATCTACTTGCAGTATAGTGTGTACTTAGAAAGAGGGCAAAGAGGAAGGCAAGGAAGATCTTTCCATAAGTAAGGTCTATTGAGGTACAGGTTGTTGCAGGTTCAAGGGAGATCTACTTGAAGTACATTTTTTTACTTGTGGAGTGTGTGGAGCACTTGTCGAGTGCATGGAGCACAGGTGGACTGGCAGTAGTGGATACTGGCTGGTTGGAGGTGAACACCAACTCTGTGTTTGAGTTGTGTGTTGGGACCTAAGAGAGAGAGCTTTGAGAGAAGATTTATTATTTATGCCCTAGAGGTGTGGGAGCCTTAGAGGTGTGTAAGGAAGAAGAACTGTGGTAGCCTTCTTTGTTGTATTTCCTTTTAAAAGAGTTTTAATACAACTTGTGTATTGTCTCTAATATTCTGTGTTATTTTTGAATTCTATTTACTTGTTGATTCTGGTTAATTCCACATGTAAGTTGCTTGTATTTAGTAATCAATTGTGTGCTTCCATTATTTATTTCCCAGCAAGTGGTATTAGAGCTAAGGTTGTAGGGAGCAGGTTTTGTGTTTGGTTACAGGTCACTCTCAGGGGTTTCTGATTGAGTGGGAGTAGAGCAATGGCAGATGAAAGTAAGCTAAGAATGGAGGAGTTGAAAAGCATAGATGGTCACTTACGGTCCTATGGAAAGAAAGAGCAGGTAAAAGAATATTATTGGTTAGTAGCAAATCAGCATGAAGGAACTGAAGATGTAGATGTTGCAGGTGTTGTTACACAGGATGCTCTGGGAGGTTTCTTGGATAAAGTTGAATCTTGGATAATAGATTTTGTTGCCTCTTTCCATGCAGCCCCAAGGAGAGGAGCTGGTGAGCCTTGTCAGATTATTGGCAAAGGGGAAGTGAAGCTGAAATTGGAGGCAGCCAACACATGGGTGTTGAAGGAGGTCATGCAGGTCCCAGGTTTAGAGATGTGGCTAATTTCTTCAGAAAAATTTGGTGATGAGAGATGCATAAGAACTCTCATAGAAAATGCACTTGAATTAGCTGGTGGTAAGAAAACAAGTACTCTTTATCTACTTGTTTATATTACTGATTCTTCTTCTATTGCAGAGACGTGGATTTGTAGGCTTGGTCACATGAGCAAGAAGGAGATGCATGTTCTTAAGAGGAAGATTGATATATTTGATAGGCTTAAGAACTAGAAAGCCTTGGTGTTTATGGAGGAGATGGCAGACAGAGACCATAGGATGGGGTTGGATACTTCTGAGCAGGGCAGTTTGGACATGGGACTTGATTCAAAGGAGCTCATAGGTAAAAATTCATCACTCACAGGTGAACACAAGTACCGGCATTGGTAGGAGGACTAACATCGGTAGTAGGTAAGATAGGCATCGGCCAGGAGGACTGACATCGACAGCAAGGGACACCGATGTCAGTAAGGTCAGTAATTAGGACAGGCACATGGAACTGATGCTGGTTGGATGCAGACTGTGTGGTGACTGAGGTCGGTCACTGTAATGGATTTTGGGTAGATAGCAAGCTATCAAGGAGTCTCAAACACCCATATGGAGGACTGAAGGTGGTAAGTAAGCCTCAAATTTGTTGTTCCTCTTCTTTATACTCATTACTTACTATAGATCAGGAAGGATCAAGGAAACAGTGGGAGCATGGTAGGAAGATGATGCAAAACCAAGTGGGAGATTTGGTAGGGTTTCCAGCTGGTATGAAAGCATAGAGATGAATGGATACCTTAGTTGAAGAATAGAGAGAACGGACATGTGAGATGGAAAACCAGGTCATATGGTCTTGAGGAAGCTGTAGGACAGTGGTACAGGTTTTGACAACGGGATGACAAACATGACTTTAGTCAATGTCAGGGTAACTACTATGGTTTGTCTTACCAGGGGGATGATGGTCATGCCATTATCTTATTATTATATGTGGATGGTATGTTTGCTAGCAGGTTTGTACATACAGGGTTTTGCTGAGCTAAGGGTAAGATTAGTTCAGTGGTTTGCTATGAAGAATTTGGAGTAGCAAAATTCATTGGCATGGGAGACATGGGAAATCATAGGTTGATTTTGTCTTCAGTGGGAGCTAATGTGAATTAGGTGTTGGTGAGGTCTAGGATGCAAAACTGGAGCACACTAAGTGCTAGGCAGTTCGGTGTCCAAAATCACATGAGGCCTGGTATAGGCCTGAGTTTGCCCAAGCAGTGGGTGTTGTCAGAGAGTTAGGAGCCAATTTAGGGATGTGGATTCTTAGGTATTTGAGAGGGACCAGCAGTAGGGATTCATACTATTTAGGGTCAGGACTTCACTACATGGGTTTGTAGGTTCAGATGTGGCAGGGTACTTGAATGACAGGAGGTGCACCACAGGTTGTGTGGTGGGTTGTCCTCAAAATTGATTTTAAAGAGGGATACAAGCCAAAAAATAGATTAGTTGGGGTACAGGTACAGGTACAGTGCAACTATTTATCTCCAAGTGGGAGATTGTTAGGTTGTGGATCTAAAAGCTTCACTAATGCAAATAAAGGAGGAGGTTTTAGGAAGGTTGCGACATCGGCACCCCCCAAGCAGATAAAGACCGACATCGATCACCTGTGCGGTTTGAGCTGCGTGTGTTACGGGTAGTTAGCTAATGAACCAAGTGTTTGCATGTCAAGAGCCAAATTTAGACTAGAATATGTGGATCTAATTATTGTAATTATGTGTCTAATTATTGTTTGCATGAGATCCATTTAAGAGACTCATTGGTTGTATTGTAAACTTGTGTTAGAGAGTAAGCGACCAAATAAGCTCCTTCTGAGAGAGGAGAGCAATGGTGTGTTCCTCCTAGTGCCATAGTACCAAGTTTGGGTGTTGGATTGGAGAATCAATAGGGTTCTTCATGTATGTATGATCTTGGTCATCAGGTGAGCATGGCTACGATAAGAGATTTGCATGGGTAAGTAAGATCATTGATATGTAGGTATATGTGTGTGCAAGGTCAAGGTTCACAGGTGTGCAGAACTAGATTGATTTACAGGTGTGTAAGATCAGATAGGATAGCAACACAATAGGGAGCAAAATCAGGTGGGATCTACTTGGAGTATAGTGTGTACTCATAAAGAGAGAAAGAGGAAGGCAAGGAAGATCCTTCCATAAGTAAGGTCTGTTGAGGTGCAAGTTGTTACAGGTTTAGGGGAGATCTACTTAAAGTATGATTGTGTACTTGTGGAGTGTGTGGAGCACTTGTGGAGTGTGTGGAGCACAAGTGTACTGGTAGTAGTGGATACTTGCTGGTTGGAGGTGAACACCAACTCTGTGTTTGAGTTGGGTGTTGGGACCTAGGAGAGAGAGCTTTGAGGGAAGATTTATTGTTTATGCCCTAGAGGTGTGGGATCCCTAGAGGTGTGTAAGGAAGAAGAACTGTGGTAGCCTTCTTTGTTGTATTTGCTTCTGAAAGAGTTTTAATACAAGTTGTGTATTGTCTCTCATATCATGTGTTATTTCTGAATTCTAGTTACTTGTGTATTCTGGTTAAATTCCGCATATTAAGTTGCTTGGTAATCAATTGTGTGCTTCTGTTATTTATCCCAACATAATGCCCTAAATTAATCATGTTTCCACTTTATCAATTTAGTGCATATGTGTCAATGAATTCCAAGTCAGTTCTATATAATAGTGAACTCCTCATCAAGAAGAGTAGTTTCAAGAATGATAATGAAGTTTCCCTGCACCAACTTTAGGAGGATAATATATTTTAGATAAGCACTTGTCTAAGAGAACATCATGATTTATTTTCTAACTCCTTTTCTTGCATTGTAACTGGTCTTCAAGACTTAACAATTGACATTATAACTCTCTTACGTCACTCTTTCTCTCTTCTCCTATTATTCTATATATTGAAGCCATTTTGGCATTGTAAAGGATATAGAATTGGTATGATGAAGCCCTACTAGTTTAACATCCTATTTCGCCTTTGAATAAATTTATTAAGTTGGTTCAGCCTATGAAATTATTGCCTAAGAATGTTAAGTAGTCCATTTGGATGATAAGTGATGATTGTTTCTCCTTACTTTCATTATGCTCTTGCATGTATTATGTAAGTAATATTTATTCTAACAAGTCTCATGAAGTGTGAGTGATTGTTAGGTGTATTTTAAGTGTGAAGAGGATTACTAGTACCTAATATTAGGCCCTCTATTCATCCACCTTTATAAATGCATGGAAATCTACCTCAATGTAGAAACACTTTTGTTATAAGAGCCTTGAGTTGAGATCATTTTTAGTACTTTGCCTTCATAGTGCAATTTCAATTATATTTTTGGAGATATAATTGGTGTATCACTTCCATTAGTGTAGGTTAATTTCAATTTTCTTCTCCCCTTTTCACCCTAATAAGTGATTATCCTAGTGTAGATGAGAGTCTAAATAGATAGATTAAGGGAGCTAGCCCATAATATAAAGATCTTTCTCTTATAATAATCTAACTATATTCATAGATAGTTCCATATTATCACAAATTTGAGAAATTTTGATTCACTTCTATAAGGTGAAAATTGTGGCTATAATAGTTTTGGCACACGTAGTGGGATATGTGATCCAAGAAGGTTGTTCAAGTTGGATGCTAGTCTTGATAATAAAGAGGCTATAATAGTCTAGTTCTTTCAATATATGGCAACTCCAATAATTTAATCTTGGTTTTAGACTAGTGAATTATTTCATTCCTAAGGTAAACACAAGATATTATACTAAAGTGATTCCTTTTGATTTCTAAGAGCTTCCTTATTATTCAGTTAAAGATAATAGATTTGCTAACACCCATCCTTACCCAAAGAGATCTTACCTTGGTCATAGACATATAAGAAGGATTTTGATTAGCCCAATCTTTTAAAATCCTAAATATATCTTGGAAAGGAACCTATATTTTATTTATTTCAATGGATATAGTCCTCTAAGACTTGGCCATTATGATGACATTCCCATATTAGACCTTAAAAGTGTCCCTTCATACACAAGTGAGACTGCCATTACTCCTATTGAACACTTTAGAAACATTGACAATTTATACAATATGCATCATATCATTAAGGAAAATATATACATTAGGTTTTTATATATTTATTTTAAGGGGAAGGCTCTTGATTGGTATGGTAATTTAGCTTCTAAATCTATCACTACATGGCATGAATTGGGTGATACTTTAAGGATAAGGTTTGAGGATAAAAGTGACAACTTGTCATTAACTGAGACATTGACCAACATAAAGATATCACCTTAAAAAGGTATTTAATAATTTAATATAAGGTTTCAAAAGACATGGGATAGGATTCCAATCTTGGTAAGACCTAATGCAAATCATGCTTTCCTTTATTATATTAAGGATTTTGACAGTGATATTTATATGATGGTGTAATCTATGGAAGGGGATACATTACCTAATGCTTATGAAGTGTATATTAGAGATTAGAAATATTTAATTCAATCTGGGAATATTTATCCAAGACCCATCATGCCTATATTCCCTGATTTATAAACCTCTACACCTGTTGTTGCTCCCATCCCTACACCAAAACATAAATAGGCTTCCCCTAGTCAATCAAGTAAATCTAATGAGGTAGAAAGAGTGAAGGCTCTTGATAAAAAAAATTAGGTCTCAAGAAGATCATAAAACACTAGAAATGGAGACCTTTCTAAATCCCTTATCAATGCAATCAGTCATATCCAAACTATCAAGAAAATAAACCACCCTTTCAAGGTAATCTTCAAGGTCAAGGGAAACTAGTTAAAGAAAAATCATATAATGGTTATAATACCAATGCTCTCTCCACTTAAAAATAATTAGTGTCTACTAAAAATAACCTTGCTTAAGAGTATGAGGGTCAACTTCTATGGGATTAACCTCATGATCCATCTACCTATGCCAATGAGTCCTTCAATCAAGATTTCATGGCACATTTGGTAACAATGCTAGCCATGACTGAAGCTGAGGTACTTAGTGGAGGAGATAATAATGGAGAGAGTGCTCAAGTGGAGCCTAATTTAGTCAATTGGTAGTAGGAAGACTCATGTGTTGTGAATTACCAAGGACAATCAAGCAAAAAATCAAGTCCTATAGATGTAAAAACAAGGTCAAAGAGAAAGGCAATTGAAGAGATTCAAGGGGATGGTAATGGTCCATTAATGAGATATAAAAAACTCCAAGGGGAAATTATGTCTAATTCAGTCCCAAATTCACAAGTAGATCAAATAATTTAGAATGTTAAGATTTGTTTCACACCTCATAATTCTCAAGTTATAGGTGGCACTATTCTTATTAATGGCGAAGCTAAGGTTAGTGGCTCTTTCACTAACATTGTAGAGAAAATGAAGAAGGCTCATGTAAGTATATCAATGTGGGATACAATAAAAATACCTGGAAAAGTAGACCTGCTCCAATAAGAGCTATCAAAAATCGGCATGACAACTAAGCAGCCTAGTGGGAAAGGGGTAGTCTTGACAAACACATTGAATCATATTGAGGGACAACCAAAAAAATTTGAGAAAGTAGATAATCCTCTTCCATTTTATCTCTATATCATCATTGGAGATGCTTTAGTTCATAATTTTTTGATTGATAGTGGAGAAAGTACTTTAGACATTCCCAAACAAGTAGTTGTTAAGTTGAATTTGAAGTAAGAGCCTAATTCCAAGGGATTATTAAATTGGATGGATCAGCTATGAAGATAATTAGCATAATCAAAGGTGTGTAACTTTTTCTTCATGATTGTCCTACTTTCACTATTTATCAAGATGTTGTGGTTGTGGATGTCCCATCTCACTTTGCCCTTTTCTTGTCAAGAGATTTTAGTGTTAATATTGGAGGATATTTGACTTCAGATTGGTCTTATATGGCATTTAGGACTAGGTATGGTGATAAATTATCAATCAAATCTAAACCTCTATCTAAATTTAATGTAGAGACATATGTGCCTTATACATAAAAAATGAATTGCAATATCAGTGATGAAGAAGATCACCCTAGTGATCAAGAATATCTAACACCTCTTGATGACATAGCTGACTTATACCTTAATGAATGGGAAGTTGAGTAGTATGGATTTGATCCATGTGAGCATATTGAAGAAATAGGGATTGGTACATATATCTTCCATGAAGAATGTGATGGATATTTTGAGGCAAATTGTGATGACACTCTAAGATAGGCTACATAGGGCAACTACCTTTTGCACATAGATGATGATGCTAATATTCCATATATGACAGAGTATGATAGTCCTAGTGAACATTCAGTTTTGCTTGCCAAAGAAGATAATATTCATGAAAATTAACCTCAAGAAAAGGTAGATGATATGTGGCAAAAATTCAATGCCATAATTCAAAAGTTTGAAGAGGTAAGTAGGTCTACAACTCTTCAAAATGAATATAGACCTGATGATGAGGTCAATCATGTACCTAATGACAATAAAGAAGAGCATGGGGTATATACTAAGCAAAAATGAAATTTGATAGAACATGAAATATTTGGTAAACCATAAGATAGCATTGATGGCTCCCAACAACAAACATATCTTGATTCAAATACATTTTAAGTTGGAAAGGGTTTCATGGTTCCCACTAATCAGATCGAGAAGTGTTAAGTGAACATGGTAAAGGTCAAGTAAATTGAAAAGTGTATAAAAACCTATAGGAAATATATATGGAGTGTTCATGAGAGGTTAAATTGATACACTTGAAGTTAGAAAAGATCCAAAAATGGCAAGTTATTTGATTATCTTCATAAGAAACTTTTCATCGACAAATATTCATCATATGATGGTTTGTTCTCATGAGCAACAATGATTCTAGAAACATTATCTTTGACCTTGGTTGAAGTAAAGAATAATTTGTCCTCAACTCAAGTTTTTTAAGGTCTTATATATATTAGGATAGGTGTGTGTTTTACATAAGTGTTGGGAACATTATTTGGTGTGAGGTTTTTGTGTGTTTTCCCTAAGTGCTTAAATAACACATGTGTGTGTCTTGATGTCATGTTTTGTGTGTTTGTTTATTATTGTGTTTAGTGTGAGTTTTGAGTATTTTCCTAATAATATAAATGTAAATTTTAATATATGAGTGATTCCATTTCCCAATGGAAGGTCAATGTAACTAGTCCTTAGCATAACAAGGATACTACCCTTAGAAATCACTAAAATGTTGACCAAAATTTTACCCCAGGTCAAATTGGATCAACCCTTTAATGTTAAAACTTTACATAAGGTCACCTAGGTTTTAAATTGGTCACCATGGTCTTAAATGAGGTCAAGTCATACCTTAAGTGTCATACAACATGTTTTAGCCTTTGTTATATTTGTCCATTTTTCATAATGTCCTTTTATGCCACATTTTTGGTCATTTTACGGAATGTTTTGTCAAAAGGAAAAATGTTTAAAGAAGTAATATAACATATTTTATGTAATATAAAGATTATATAAGGCTTTGAAACTAAAATATTGTAGTTCCAATGTAAAAAAGAAGAAGATCACCTATAAAAAGTTAGTTTAAGATGCTTATATGGATTGGGGTGACTCATTTATAGGTGTGAATGCTTAAAGAAGGTGTCTTGGAATCCCAAAAAATTATTTTTATTCTTATGTTATTTCAAAAAATATAAAATTGATGAAAACTATTTCCTCTCTCCTATCACTCCCTTGGATAGCTCAGAAAGGGTCAACGGTTTCCATTTAGTACAGACTAGAGAAGAGGAGTTGGAGTAAGTGATCTTGGAATATGTTAGGGGTCCCTATGAAATTTCATTTTATGGTCATAGTTTTATGGTTAGTTTTCTATGATGTATGAACAATCATTAAGATTTTTGGTACCTCTAAACTACCTACGTAATCCCAATGGCTCAATTTTTCTCATCTGGTTTCACTTTAGAGATTGGTCTATGTGAATCAAGTAATGAATATAGACTTGTAGAGCATATCCACCCATCTCATGTTGACTTTAACTTGGTTTTGCACATGTGACCATGGAAGATAAGTAGAATCATCCCCTTGTGCTAGAAGTGAACACCAATGATAGCTGAGAATAGTGTTTGATAGTTGCAAAGTTTATCCTTCTATGAGTGGATTCAAGTCAAGAATAATACACTTGTTTTAAACCTCTTAGATCATGGTTGGTTAGATTATCCATTAAAGGTTTGTATTAAATATATCTCAAGGGTGACAGTCTAATATGGGGATAAATATCAAACACCTAAGATCAATGTTCATAGAGTTGAAGAAAGTTGCATAATGGAAAATTTTACCTTAGTTTCTCCAAAAAATGATTATGTTCCACATAGTACCATCTCATGGTGAAAGTCTATGAGGTCTATGTAAGCCTAATAGCTTTTTTATTGTAGCCTAGGCTTATAGCAAACATATTAAAATAAGAGAAGGTTGTTAGGTTAGGAGAGAATGATGGTTGAATGGGATTTCAACTTAGTCAAGATTATAATGGAATTTTTTAAATAACTATAGGGTCAATAAGCCAAAATGAAATTGGAACATTGCAAGCAATACCTATAGTGCATTGATAGTAAAGGGATAATTACATAGTCTTAAGGTAGAAATGAGTCCATTAAAGTGTGAGATGGCCCTAGTGACCTTAGGAGAAACCAAAAGTGTGAAAAATAGTGCTCAAAAAAGTATCATCACCTATATAAATCTCTTTATTTCCTTGATGAGCACCTATAGTTTGACTCAGGAGACAGACTCACCTTAAGCTAATAAAAGATGCAGGTTTAATTGGTAGGTAGAGGTGTAAAATAGAGATGAACACATAGAAATCAATATTTTAGTTATAATATCACACTTCCATGTGATTCTTAGAGGAAATGATGAACATAGTAAGGTTGGGAAAGAGTTCTTAAGCCCTATTAAATTTATGAATGCATTAACAGGACTATAACGAGTTTTGAGAATTTGAAGTGTTAAGGCCCCTATAAGTGTGATCATACTTTGGAAATTTGTATAGGGGATCATAATGGGTTGAAAAATATTTCAATGGTATCCTTTAGGTTATATTAATAGTGTAAACACTCATTATTTTATCTCAAACTTGACCCACTCTTTGGGTAAGGGGTAGCCAGGTGACTAAGAAAGATTTATTGACTCAAATCCAAAGAAATCATACATATAACTCCTAAAATGTGATTAAAAAAATCAAATAATAATCCTAATACTCACTAAATATCATTTGAATGTAGGTGCATAATCAATATTTCCATTAGGCCAATTGACCTGAGACACCCCACTAACAATACAACTTGTAGACCTAGTACATTAATGGTAAAAAGATGAATGACAAAGTCTTAAGGAACTATGGGATTATGTGTAGGATTTAATTAGAGGTGAATAAGTGTTGGGTGAGTCCTATATTCATTGTAACAATTCATAGGTGGTCACATACTCAGAAAACCTAGTTTATGTCGATGAGGCCTAGAAGTAGGCATGAACTTCAAACTTCTAACTTCACTCCTATGATAATGTGATATTTCAAATCAATGTGATATATTTCATGTGATAATTAAGGGTTGATGAGATTCATTATTTTTAATCAGACAACTTAGATTGGCCATTTTGGCCTTAATTTATCTTAGGGGTGTCCAAAATGCATAGCTAATTACCTGAGAGACAACTTCTTTCAATCCCATCTATACAAAAATTATGCATGTGATCTTGATAACTTAGGGAGAATTGAGGGAGGTCATGTACTTTAAATTAGTAGAATTTTTTTAGAGGTTAGGGTACTAACCTTTATGAACCATTTCTAAGAACCTAAACTACCTAAAACCCTTATAGGAGCCTAATGAGAAAGAGACTAAGAGAAATTCATCTATAAGGGGTAAATTGGTTTTGAAAATGATTTGGATATACTTTTTACTCTCTTAAGATCCCAACCACTCAATTATTTCATACCATCACTTGTACAGATGGGTCAAATTCTATGTTTTCTATAAGATTTGAGGTGATTTGAAGGTGAAAAAAAGAATAAATAAGTGAAATCCATGGTGAAAGGTGTGTGGAGATATTTTATTATTCCTCAGACCCCATTCTCACCTTATTCATCTATGGAGACTCATATTCTAAGTTGATTGTTGTAGGCAGTCTTGGATAGAATAATAAGAAGCAAGGTAACTACCAAGTTGACTATGAGAAGTATGGTTTTGAGTCTTCTTGAGTTCTAAAAATGTGTCTCACATCTCTAAAATTAAATCCCTTAAGTACGTGTAGGTTACCCCAGTGACAAGTGTGAGAGTTTAGGCCTAGAGGGCTGGTGAGTTACTGCAAGGAAGTAAATAATAAGTGGAAAAGAGAAGATTATAAATTCTATGTGTTCATAATGACCTAAGATAATCATGTTTCCACCTTATCAATTTAGTGCATATGTGTCAATGACTTCCAAGCAAATTCTAGATAGTTTGTAAATCCTCATCAAGAAGAGTCGTTTCAAGAAGGACAATGAAGTATCCATGTGCCAACTTCAGGAAGATATTATATTTCAAATAAAAACTTGTCCAAGAATACCTCATGATATATTTTCCAACTCCTCTTGCATTATAACTGGTCTTCAAGGATTGACACTTGGCATTATAACTCTCTAATGTCACTCTTTCTCTCTCTTTTCCTATTGCTCTATATATTGAAGCCATTTTAGCATTATAAAGGATATAAAATTGGTATGGTGAATCCCTGCTATTTTGACATCTTTTTTTTAATTTAAATAAATTTCTAAGATAGTTTAGTCTCTAAAAATATTTCCTAAGTATGTCAAGTAATCTATTTGGATGATAAGTGATGATTGTTTCTCATTGCTTCCATTTTACTCTTGCATGTATTATGTAATTAATATTTATTATAATAGGTCTTATGAAGTGTAAGTGATTTTTAGGTTTATTTGAAGTGTGAAGAAGATTATGCCTAATATTAGACCTTATATTCATCCACCTTTAGAAATGCATGGCAATCTGCCTCCATGTAGAAATAATTTTGCTAGAAGAGCCTTGAGTTGAGATCAATTTTAGTAATTTACCTTCATATTACAAGTTCAAGTATGTTTATGGATATATCCTTGGTGTATCACCTCAATTAGTGTAGGTTAATTTCAATTTTATTCTTTCCTTTTCACCCCAATAAGTTATTATCCTAGTGTAAATGAGAGCCCAAATAGAAAGATCAAGGGATCTAGTCCATAATCTAGAGATCTATCTCTTCTAGCAATCTACCTACATTCATAAATAGTTCCCTGTTATCCCAAATTTGAGAAAGTTTGATTGAATTATCTAGGGTTAAAATTTGGGCTATAATAGTAACTAATAAAGCTAGTTAATTATTTAAAAATAAGATTAGGAAGCTATACTAAAAGGTTTTATTTGATTTTTAGGATCCCAAAGATACTTTCTTATCTATTGGATAGTGATGACCTAATGTTTTAGAACACTGACTATGGAGGAATTACTATATCCCACTAAACTTGGTTTCAAGGGTAATCTAAAAGTAACTTCTCAATGATAATCACTAATAAATGCACTAAAATATCAACAAATGACTAAGGTTCAATACCAATGGAAATCCTAGGCATTTCCAAAATATTGTGACCTATGTGAAAACTAAAGATCATGTTTAACTTTATACCATGGCTATGAGTATTAGCTAAATCCCTTCACACCATGATATTTGTAAATAATAGACAAAGATTGTAAATAGAGTATCATGTAGCCCTTCATGATAGTAGATAATTAGTTTTAAAACTTTTAGTACACAATTTTTAGGGAAATCAAGATAAAGTGAAAATAAAATCGAAAATAAAGTCTCAAAAACCTATTTGTAGTTCTACAGAGTAAATAAATAGGCAACAAATATTTTCAAAGAAAATGTGAGACTAATTACTAGGAGAATAAAGTGATTTTTTTATGCTGAAAAATAAACATAGAAAATAAGGTTGGCCAGGATGATCTAGTTGGCAAACAAAATAAAATAAAGTCAAGCAAACTGATTTAGTATGTTGTGAAGACATGACAAAAACAATCTAAGTCAACTAGGTCAACTTAGTTGGTTTAAAATATATATATATATATATAGAACTAAGTTGACTAGATTGACTTAGTTGAATGTGTGATACAGTTTTATAAAACTAAAAAACTAGTAAACATAGAGTTAAATTTTAAAATAATGAGTGGTTTTACTGATAAATAGGAATAAAAAACTAAGATAATTGACAAAAAAATTAAGTACAAATGTTGGTTATAAATAACCTAAGTAATATTAATAGGTTCACTTAATTTGTAGATGAAAATTTATAAAATAAGAAAAATGACTAGGTCAACCAATGTGACCTAGTTTAATGGGATGAAACCTTACAAGCAAATGAAAAAATTGGGTTAACCAATGTGACCTATTTTATTGTAGATCCTATATCTAAAAATATACAAAATGACTCAGTTGACTAGTGCAACCTAGTTGACTACAAAATTAAACCTATAAACAAAGAACAAAACAATGTCGACTAGTGTGGCCTAGTTGACTATAGATTTTGGATCTATAAAAAAAGATTAAAACTAGGTAGACCAACATGATGTAGTTGATTGTAAATAAAAAAATACAAATACAAAGGTTAGATTCACATTTATTTCTCTAGAATGTATGAAATAGATTAATAAATATTTATAACTTATCCTACTTAGTAATGTTTAAAATTAAAATCTAGATATGGTAAGTATAGGGTTAAAGCGGTAGATATAGACTTGGTCACAAGGATGGTGGACTATTTCTGAAGTAGGCCAATTAATTACAAAACTTAGATAAAACATATATTAAATTTATTATTTTGATATGTTAAAGATAAAAAGTACAACTATGTTAAATATTACAATGATAATGAACATAAGATACTTATCTAGTTTTGATGCTAATATAACTCTAGATCTAGAATATGTAAAAAGTAGACTAGATCTAGATTTTGGATTAGTCACATGATTATAGAAATTGTACCTTTTTATCCATGGATACTTACATCGATCTAGGATGATTACATATATGATACTATTTAAATTAGACATAAGTGTCTAATATGGAATACCTACTAAAACTATATGAAACCACCTAGATGCTTCTAGATTCTGTCACCTTTGATCTTGTGCATTCAGATCTAGGTCATGGAATGTTGCTCCTTATCAAAAATAAAAACTATATTTATTCATTTTCATAGTGGATGTGGTAAAGACCCCTCTATTAAGAAGTACTACCTACATATCCAGTACATTGAAGAGGGACTCAAACTTATGTAGTTTTCCCTTATGTGTTAGATTGTGTATAAATCATGTAATATGTGATAATCAAGTATAATAGTAACCTATCTTGTAACTTGGAAAATATGTCTCTTGGGCTATTACTTCGGTACTTCAAGCCTATAGATATGTTGTACCCATGACTGATATGGGAATAAGATAACATAGGGAAGCTTTTGTCACATGAGTGATTTTGGTAAGTTGCTTTGGTATTTTATAGGTAACAAATTGATAAGGGTTGATCTTGTATTTATACCAATGCCTTTAGATAATATATCACACTAAAGTACTTAAGACAACCATAGGAATATGTTTTATTTACAAAGTATATGACTACAGGCAATGGACACTTGTGTCGAGATAGGACACTTGTATTGACATAAGTGTTTGACTAGGACATAAGTGTCTAGGTCGTTAGAAAATAGGTGTAGGTCTAGAACTTGCAAAGATGGAAGATAAGAAGGTTTATAACATTCTAGGCAAGATAAAAGGTTTGATTCATTAGAATAATATTTGTCAATCTAAGAGATAAGTATTTAGGCACATACAAATAGTGTATACAAGCCTTTTAGCAGTGGGATAGGTATAGAAGTTGAAGGTACATACATGATATGTATTTTACAAGTGTACAAGACTAAGGTGCTACATAATTTATAAATAGTGTCTACAAGTAAATATTAGTTCAAATAAGGTAATAAACTACCATATATTGTGATACTTTTTATATTAGGGGAATGACTAAATTGGATCCACTAAACATAACCAAGGAATATCTTATCACACAACACTAAAGGAGAGGTTTCCAAATCCTCTAATAAAATAACACTATGCAATGACCCTAGAAAGGCCTTTTAATACATGAAATGAAACTAATTTAGTGTTTACCAAATCTTGTTTCACAAAAGGAGATGGTTTAATATAGACAAACAATCAAAGAATCATGGTAGGCAAATGGGGGCCTAGATCACCTAAGGTGGAAGACGGAAAGAAAAAATACCCTATAGCTATAATAATTTCAAGTATAGAGGTAATATAAGTAAGGAATTATCTATTCAATACCTATTACATTGTACAATATCTATCAATCAATTGAAATAGAAAAAGTTGGAGATACTTACCTTTGGGTGAACCTGTTGAGTCTCATTCTCTCCCTTGGATAAAAATACCCTATAACTATACTAATTTCAAGTATAAAGGTAATATAATAAAGGAGTTATACATTTAAAACCTATTACTTTATTCAATATTTATCAATCAAATGAAATAGTAAAAGTTAGAGATACTTACCTTTGGGTGAAACTATCAAGTTTCAATCTCTCCCTTGGCCAATGGTGCTTTGAAATAGATTTTTGTTGATTTTTAAGGATCACACTATATCGATATTATCTAGGCTAAAATACTCCTACTTTGAATCAAAGACTTCCCACAAGACAAGTTATCTTCCCTCTAAGTTAAACTCTAAGTAATGACTCCTTCAAATCTAAATGTAGTAGAATTATAAGCTATAATAATGAGAACATTAATGTTACTTATTATTGGATTGAAATAATCCTTTTATTTATATCAATGGATAAGTCTTAACCCTTATTAAATTTTAGTTGACAAGGTGAATCATCTTGACCCAATTTTAAAAAAATGTTATCATTAGGCTTCAAACTAGGTCGGCCTGGCCAACTTAGTTTCATAATGTGCACTTTAAATTTTATAACAAGGTCAACCCAAATAAATTAATATGAAAATAGGGTGATTTCTTAGATAGTGGATATTCTAAAGGATAATTTCATAAGGAAATGTATAATCATGGTTTATTTGCTTGGGGAGTTGGATAAGCAGGATTTGCAATGGGTTTAGGTAATGATAAAGTTGACCAAAAATCTTTTGAAACACATTGAAACTTGATAGGTTACTAAAAGAGATAAAACATCAATAAATGATAAATTTTTTAAAATATTTTATGTATATAGGTAGTGCTCAACCATTCATTAACTATTAGTTGAGGTTAGCTCAACCTATCATTCTTCCTCATTTTTTTAGGTTAACATAGTGTTAGATGTTGAGTTATGGTTTCAAAGTGAAGGAGACATATTTTTGGGTTTATGCACTTATTTAAAATATATTATTACACAAAAATATAGTTTACAAGTAGGTGTAATAACCAGTTCCAAAATAGTATGACAATTCATAAGGACATATCAGATAGAAATGAAACTCTTTTATCCTGATGTAGGTGTTTAGATCATGATGGAGTCATCCAAGAAAATACAAATACTTATTTTCTTGATATGAGTGACTCATGATCTATTTCCAACCCTTTATATCACCTAAAAATGGTCTTAGTCCTACACATCCAAAAAAGCTAGTATTTTAATCTTATTAGTGCTTCCATAAATAGTAAACTATAAATATTCATAATTTGTTGTAGAATTAATATTTGTGTGTTATTTTTATATATTATACAATTTAAATATTTAAAAAAAATATTCCTATTTATGTTCATTAATAAAAAATAAGGTAAAACATACTGGTGAACTCATTCCTTCTATTGAGCACATAAAACCTTAGGTTTTCTTTTAAGGTTTCATTATTCTTTTTAGAGTTTTATATCTTTTTATTAGGGTTTCAAGATCTAATTTTTGATTTCCCCATAAATTAAATCAATAAATATGTTTCACTTTGGTCCTAGCCTTCTACAAAATTTCATGATTTTATCTTATGCCTTCTAATAAGGCTACCTCTCTTATTCCTCTAAGGATAAGTTTTAGGTCAAGTGGTATTGAATTGAACATAATTAAATTCATTTTATTTAGATTAAAATGGATAAAATAAGTGAAATTAAAATTAATTATTATTATTTTGATTCAAATGTTAATAATGAACATGTAGAAGTGAAATATAATATTTTTAATAATGAAATGCCAAATCTAGAAAATACTAATCAATAAAACAATGAGTATAAAGATATAATCCATTTTGATGACATTAATGGGGTATATCCTAATCAAGTTTAAGACTTGGTTATTTTTTGGCATAAAATTTGATAGTAACCTGATGACTTGGATAAAGTCATGAAGATAATACTGTAAGTTAAAAATGCATAAAAGACTAAGGTTATCACATATGAGGAAAAAAATGATCCCTTCAATAATATCCATTAATATTTTAGAGTTATTAACCCTAAAATAATAATTTACACTATTGCTACTCCTGATACTATTACTTTGTCTACACATATGGTTACACATGTGATGCCCACCCAATGTGTGGGGTCAATGCAAGGTTTTAATTATATTTACATACCTATCCATACACATTATAATTATGTACATCCTATGATATCTATGTATTTAACATCATCATCCATGCCTACTACACGATCCCTTATATAGACTATTATAGAGTTGTAGGCTAATGCATTTCATTTAGAGCATGGTGCTTCTACAGTGATCTATTTGACTGATTCTCATGCTTTGCTTAAAAATCCAATAACTCTAAATATTTCAGCTTATCCCTTACCTATAAATTTCATAGATCTTAATATCAAATTATATCATGGTAAAAGTGACCCAAAGCAACACCTATTAGCCTTTCATATAACATGTTTGGACTATGCATCCAGTGAAAATTTTTTGACTAAGTTATTCCCATGAAGCCTTAAGGAATATGCTTTATATTTATTCTATGATCTCTCATTCTAGTGAATTAAAACATTTAATCCTTTGATCAATCAATTTCTAGCACATTTTGTAATCAATATCAGTGAGAAATAGTCCTATGCATAAATTGTAAAAATTAAGCAAGAATCCAATAAACCAATTAGTTATTATGTGATTTATTACAATTATTTGAATTTATTATATTTGAATCAAATTATCTACAAGATATATTTAATTAATTTTTTATTTACCCTCTCCATGAGTCTATTATGTTTAGTAAATTCAAATCATTTGATGAGTTATGCCTATAGTCAGAGATCGATAAGTTAAGATCCTAACTTTGAATAAGCCAAAGTATGTGGTCAATGCTCAAATTTATTAAATTTAAAAATTTAAAAGTAAACCAAGTTATAATTCCAAATAAAAGATACTAATAATGAGGCAAACTTAATAGTTAATGCAATGTCATAACTGCTAATTGGCTTGTCTTATCCACTCAACCAAGGTGGCATTTTTTCATGATTACTAGAACATCCTCATAAACTCATGCATAAGTTACTTGAGTGAAAACTTCTATCTCTTCCTTTAATAAAGGAGGTTGATATGATTAAGCCTCCATTTAAGGTACCTAATAGTAATGCATATTTTGATTTTCATCAATGTTTTGGACATTCTACAAATATATGATTTGTGTTAAGACATAATATTCAGTATCTCATTGATGATAACATTATTAGGCTTAATACACCTATGAATTATTTATGAAAACAAACCCATGTGAATGAAAATTTTATTATATTTTCTTATCCCTTTCCCAACCATGTGGAAAAATAATAAGGCTAATTTTGAGGTGATTATAACATACAATGCACAAAATTATTCATAGATATATGAGTCCATTGGAGGTATGATTTGTATACTTATGATCACATTGGTGAAATGACTCATAATTAAATTTAGTGATAGTGATATTATGGAAGATGATTATAGTTACAACTCATTATTTGTACATATATACAATGTTTAAAATCTTATACACATTATCATGGTAGACATTGGTTTAAGTGAAAATGGTTGCACCATGCCACTTCTTACTAGTCTTGCATATTCATGAGGATTTGATGGATACAACCAAGATAATTAAAATATTTGATGGAAATAAAAATATAACTTTAGGGAGCATTGTGTTACCACTTAATTTGGCCTTACAAAATTTTCTACTTCATTCTTTGTTTTAGCGAGTACATGGACATTTGACATGTTATTAGGGTGTCCTTGAATATATAAGCGTCATGTAGTAATATATTTAATATATGTATGTTAAAGTATATACATAAAAACACGGTGGTTATAGTTATATATATCCCATATGAGTATCTTATTCAACCATAGGCATTTTCTACCCCCCCAAATCACCACCATAGTCAATTATACTACTTATTCAGTTCATTTTATGCAGATAGCTTAGATGAAGGTAGCTGAATTTCCTAAATGACTAGTGCTTCAATGCCCATTAAAATAGAGGGTTATTCAATATTCATGATAGCCATTATCTACTCCATAATGTCCTAATATCATATTATGGATGGACCATAATTTTCCATAGTAATTATAATCACATATCTTTACTATACATCAAATGCCATGGGATACCATACACACTAGGGTTACTCATATGACATAGGATCCTATGAGTCGTGGTGATGATGATGATGATGATGATGATGATGATGATGATGATGATGATGATGATGATGATGATGATGATGATGATTATGATGATGATGATGATGGATAAATTATAATACAATACTACCTCCCATATTTATATATAGATACATGTGACACTTTATGAGTGAAAACCAAACCATCAATTCTTAGCTAAAACAACAAATGCTAGCCTACAACCCAACAAATTAACCTATAGGTAACAATTTGACTTATTGATAATCCTACTTCATTAATTTTCAAACTTGAGACATATAACTTTATAAGGTGTTTGTACTATATTATTAACCCAAATTATGTGGAATATTGAGAGAGATAATATGAACTTACTATAAACTAAACATACTTACCAAAAATAAATGACATGCAAATAAAATATAGGAAAATATCGTAGGAAAGGAAACTACATGAAAATAAAGAACAAGAATTGAAATGTTAGTCTAGATTATAATCTTCCCACATGATAAAAAACACACATTTATATAAATGAAATTAAATTAAATGTGTACATAGTAGGAATAAACTATCTAACACATGAGAAATTAGACCATAAAATCCTTATGAGTGGGTCCTATCTTGGTTTGAACTTCTATTGGAATATAATCCTATTTAAATAATAATTAACTCAAAATAACTCTTATTAATTCAACTATAGCCTCAAAAGAATTACTATAGGTATAAGTACACTATAATTTTAATTACAAATTAACTCTATTAATTACAAAATATTAATCTAGCTTATCCTATTTCAACTAAACTCTTACATTCTACAACTTCTCTCTTAAATAGAGAAGGAAACATTTTATTTAGATATCCTAAAATGTAGAGATTATGACAAGTAAGCTTAAAATATAAATAATATTAAATGTGGTTACAACAATCCAAAAAACATATAGCTATAAATAGAAACATAAATATAATAGCATCAAGGAATGGTTATAACCATACGCATAGTTTGAATAAACACATAGAAAACCAATAGAAATGAAGATGTCAATAATCCATTGCTTATTCCAAGGAACTATTTATTCCCAAAAACCTGTGGAGTAATTTCAGCTCAAATTGCCAAATAACTATCATAGTCAACAATGTGCACCTACAACAATTTTTGTGGGTACTCACATAGTTAGTTGTTGTGGTCTCTTACAAAATCAATTGTTGTAATTAGAACATAACCATCTAATATAGGTTGACAATAAACTTAATGAATTTATTATCCTTTATAGTTATGGATATCTTGGACATTTTCCATTCTTAATTTTAATACCAAAAATAATCAAACCATTAATCCATACTATTTTAAATAAATATTATTAGTTTTAACTAAAACAACATGTATATACATTATTCATATGATACATGCATATTCAAACATTGTGGGCCAAAAGAGTGTGGATATTAATATAATGAGGTGTCTGAGAAAGACAAAGAAACAAGATGAGGATCATCTATGGGGATCATCACACCCCACAACTTAAGTCTTTACATTTCCTTGTGAAAATGATATTAATTTAGTTTTGGTAAAAATGAGAAATGAAATGGGAACAAATGATTTTCAAATCACAACATGGCATGCTCAATAGTATCTCTAGAAGCCATATTTTATATTTCTCAAATTTATGGATATGTTTTCTTTTCTCCTATTCATTAAATTTTCTTGATATTTATAGCATTGAAATGGTAACCAAATCAAGGTTATCTCCATTATAATAAAGTGGTGAGGTATCTCTATCAAAAAAAGTGTATTCTTCCTTGAAATTAGTCACTCATTCTTTTTATTCATGGATACTCTACTTAGAGATCTATTTTTGTAGCTTGCTTTTGCAGCTTGCCTATGCTTCCTGCCAACCATATGATCTAATGTAAGCCATGAACTCATGGTTTCTCCTTAAAAATAATCTCTCAATGAAATATATCAATCCATATAATTATAAAATATTAATTCATACCAATAGGAAATATTTAATCTCTATATAATTAGAAACATAGGCTTTGTTAAAAATAATTAGGAGAACTTGTGTTATCCTCCTAAATTGAAATAATTCTACCTATGCAATCCATTTTGTCTTTTAAGAGATGATAGATTTTTTTAATCATAAAAGGGTACCATCCATCTCTCATATGTTTTAAAATGCAATCAATAGAAAGTTTCATATGAGAAATAGAAATATTGTAATTAATGATACTTGGAGTAATAGTATGAAAAGGAATTGCAAGTAAGATATATTGAGTTTTAATTTTCAGGAACAGGTGTATAATTTTTTTATTTGTATCAAATTATTATATTTAAATCATGATGAAGAGGAATATTGACAATCATAACCCAATAAAATAAATAAAATAAGAACTTTTGGAAGAATATTTAGTTGGAAATGAATGCATTTTATTCCAACATAGAAACAAATTATAGATGTTTTGTTATTACATACGACATCTCCACTACAAAAAATAGTAAGCTAAAACCATTTTTATAGGTAAGATATATAAATTCTTGCAAGTGTGCATAACAATGGTTGTAAGTGTGCATAATAGTGGATACAAATATCTATAGAATTATTGCATGTATAAAACCCCTTATGAAAAGGATTATAATAGTTAATATTTTTGTTCTTCATTTATCATCTCTATATTTTCATGTCTCAAATTATTATGGGGATGATATTTAAGATAGACATCATAAATCCTTATCACCATTTCCCATGTAATCATTGACATCCCTCTTTTGGCATTCTTACAATTAACATGAATTTTGAGTATACTTCCCAATTTAATGTTTGAAGTAAATATCAATACAAAATAAATAAATAAAATTTATATATTTATTTTCCCCCAACTTAAGATAGACACTTTTCCTCAAGTGAATTACATGGTTTTATTTTGGGAAGGTGGCTAAGAAATGGGGCATAAACAAATGTGACAAGTAATCCCAAAATATGGTAAACATGAAAAACAACTGACATCATGAGGGTTTTTTTGTTAGATGTGACATGAAGTTGGATGATTGGGAATTAGGGTGGCATGTTATGGCATATGAAAAATTACATGGTTGACTTAAGACTGGTTAAGATCTACATAAGGTAGTGGGAAATATCACATAGAATACAAACGTTGTGCATACCAATTTAAAATGAAAAAAAAAACATAATTATCATAAATAAAAAGTGAATTTATTTAAATTTATATTAGTTTACCAATAAAAAAATGATGTAAAAAAAGCTTTGGGTAGCTAGTAAGTTGGATTAATAGCAAGTAGACCTGATGGAAATGGTACCAAGTGATGAATTCATTAATCCAACAACCCAAGTGATGAGTGATGATGTATAATGGATGAAAACTGAAGAGAATATTATCATAATTTTTTAGATCAATAAATTGTTAAATTATGATAGTATCCTTGTGATTCATGTAGGAATGTTTTGTTGAATGGAGATGAAATTAACATCCCCATTGTGTAGAAATAGATGATGACAAAAAATAGGCTTTTTTGAATAGTTAACTTTAACAAAAAATACTAAGCGTTCAAAATGAATATGTTAATGTAGTAAGAATTGGTAGAAAGATGGGGTAGTGGTGGCATAACTAAAAATTCAAGAATGATTGTAAGAGGAAAATATGGAAACAATGGTTACACGTACAAACTTTGGACCTATGGATATTAGGTCAAGAGAGTACAAGACCACATAAGAAGAATGATAACATGCAGATAAAACCATAGAAATAATGGGAGAAATAAATATTAGGGTAAGTGGAATTATAAAACATGAAGGAAAAACTTGGATCCCACAACCCATGAAAATATGTATCTTTAACATTTTCAAGTATGGTGGTGTCTCTTCAAATTTTATAGGCACATGTAGCAATAACAAGTTAGTCTCATATAATTTGTATTAAAAATGATCCGTGTGAAGATTCCATGCAAAAAAATATGCTTCTCACTTGTTTTTTACCTACAAATCGTACCTCCTATGCAATTGTGTGCATTCTTATATACAAATCTTGCTTACATTCTTATGTATAGGTCTTGTGCTTGCTTGTAAACTTCTACATTTATATCACACTTGATCACAACTTTGCACACTTCATCATATTATTATTACACTTGTTTTCTAAAAATTTACACCATTGATACACTTATTCTTTCTCATAGATCTATGCATTGTGTTCATGCTCACTTATAGTTTTGTGTACCTCATTGCACTATTCTTCCACTTGATCATCAAATAATTACACTATTTGCTACACTTGTGCATGCTCATATCTATGTACACTATGAATATATTCACTCATAACTTTATGCACTTCATTTCACTATTATTACATCTAATCATTAAAAGCATGCATCACTTCTAATGCATCCATGTATCATATTATTCAAACACGTGGCTTGAAAAGAGGTGTTTCTCAGCCTGGAACCTATTAGACATATAATTGAGTAGTTAGCCACCACATATTAGGTACTTCAACTGATGCCCAATGAGGAAGATGAAGTTAATTATAACCATATTCTTTGTAATGGCACAACAATTGTAACTATTTATGTACATACATATTTATATGTAACATATAGATTTTTTCTCATGACATTATATGAATAAGAGATGCATACATCAAACACGTTAGAGGATGTGTTACCCATTCTAATCATAGAGTCATAACATATATATATTGCCTTGTGAATTTACTTAATATACATGCACTACTACCATTATATCTCTATTGAATTACATAGTCATAACACAATTATCTTTCCTTCAAGCATCTACTTTGTATGCATGCACTATTACACTCTTTAGTCTAGGAAAATCAAAGGATGTGTTACCCATAATGATCATAAGAGTCTATTTTCCTATCCTTATTGAAGGTTTGTACACCTTGTACCATTTATTTATTATTTACATTTGAATAAAAGTTTCATTTTATGTAAATCAATCCTCCTCTCTATTGAATGTGTTGTGTTTATTCTAGTTGAATATCGTACTATGCATTCATTCTGCACAACCATAACTCAATTATCCCCTACTCAACTTGGTCATAGGACCAATGGTGTGGATTTATGGTATCTGAGTGGTTAGGATCAAAAAGTAATTGGTATCTAAGTAAAAAATCTCTATTCCTTTCTATGCCTGTAAACACGCAAGTGTAACTTGAGAAAAAAGGTTTGTCAGTCGGTTCTATTTTAGAATATCTAAAAGAATGTCATATAAAAATTAAGATGGTTGATGCCCAAATCAACCTAAGGTAGACTTAGAGGAATAAAATATCATCACTAATTTAATTTAGTCATAATGCATCAAATTATTTAGCCACTTCTGTAAGTTAATGGTACAGTTCAATCTGACACCTTTTAACACACCTTCATATTTTGCTCAATAATAGTTTCAACAATAAACCTCCTTCAAGGTTCAAGTCAATCTCAATACCCTATATTTGAGGTTAAAATAACTACCAAATAATTATATGATTGGATTAAATAACTCGAGGCATACTTCTCAATCAGTTCTTTCACCAATGTTAAAAGATCACCTTCGTAGTACTAAGATGTCTATACCAGATGTTCATCGGTAGGAGATATTTGGTGCATAAAATACATAAGATTGTGTTATAATTTAATCTTAGAAGAATTTTATTAACACACTTAAGGATGAATACTACCCTTTTCACTACTTTGAATATGAATACATTAAGTTTCAATAACTACATTGGTGCAAAGATTAGTTTATGGAAGACCAAACCAAAATTTTCCATGATTAATTTATGCACCTACACGAGAACTTGAGTGAACAACATAAGGTGATGAAGTACATTAGTGGAATATCACCTTATATATATGTTAATATGAAGTTCTTGAATTCTAACAATTTAGGGTAAGCATATCATAATGTTGCCAAGATTGAGGCCAAGTCAAAGATGAAGCCGTGTGTCACCTCTTCATCCAATACAATGTGTAAGGCCCAGACTTTGCACAAATCCACATTGTATCCTTTTACATATAAGAAACAACACATTTATCACAAAGGAGATAAATGATATAATAATTCTCAAGTGATGAAGGCTCCAATGATTTCAACTTTAGATAAAGGTAAGAAGAAGTCCAGTGATAAGTGGTGCCATTGTCATCACTCATCCACTCACAAAGATTATGAATGTCATGCACAACAATCCCTATTCACATAGTATATATTAATACCCACATAAATGGATGATACTAATCCATATGACTATTTTTTGAACACCATCACCACTACAATTGACATTTCTAAAGAGCACAAATTTATCTTCCACACCAAGTTCTAGGTGAAGGGTCAACCTCTCCATGCCATCATCAATAGTGGCATCCAAAAGAACATCATCATGTAATCCATATATTAGTGTCTTAGTCTTTCCACTACTGTGTATCCAAATCCATAATGTTTAGGGTGGATCTAATATGGGAAAGATATAAGGTCCAATAACAATGCATTTTTAGTACAAAGTCAAACCTATGGAGGAAAATCTCACTTATGACATCGTACCTATGGAGGTTTGCAACATCTTACTAGGGATACCATATTTGTATGATCATAAAGATACATATCAATTCAAGCCATAATGTTTGACTATTCACATGTAAGATCAATTCTACAACCTTTTTGAGTCAATGCCCAAAACCAAATTCACCTTGGTCTCTACCAAGTAATGTTGCATGTTTGTCTTGCAGACACACAATTTCATGTTACTCATTGTCTACCCTGATACACCTACACAATTGAAAATAAAGCACACCTTGGTAGTGCACAATAATTACACATCATCACAATAATAGTAGTAAAAGGAGTACCATGATGCACATCACACAACTCATACATTCTAAGTAGGTGATAAATTTTGGTTTTAACTTTAGAAGGAATGATTCAAAGGTCCACATTAAAATATCAATCCTATTTCCTATTGTCCTTACAAAATTTTACGTGTAGCTGGTGAGAACACATTCATTCTTGATCTACCTTAGCACTTGGTAATACACCTAGTATTCAATGTGAAACTTATGAAGCCTTACACTTTTCCAATTCTTGAGCAAAAAATGACATAACATCCTTCTGATTTAGATATTAAACACTTGCATCCTATTGAGAAAGACCAAACCATAAAATTTACAAACACATTCACTTATCATGGCATGCATCAAATTTTCTCAGTGGTCAAGATTGGGTAATATGCTGATTAGGAAAAATGGTACACTTCAAAACACCTTCATGTGTAGTTTTCACAAATGTGAATTAATGTAATGGAGACTATTTCTATTCAAGAAAAGGTGAATGATCCATGTGTAGTTTTAGTACAATCAAGCTTACTCTTCATTCTCTCTAATGTACCAGGTATGCACCTCTCACCCAATCTTATGCACTCCTTGACTTAGGTTTTATCAAAATAATATGCACAATTCTCATTATTACTCATAGAATTCTATGCATTTACCACTACACACTCTTCACTATGCAATTCATAGTTTGTAGTCTTATACGTCGCATAAGTCTTGTGCATGCTCACCAAATTCTATGCTCTTTGTGCCTATTATTTAATACACCTCATATTTTTACATCATAGCTCATAGTTATACATGTTGGAAACACAATGACTAGGGGGGGTAAATCAGTCACTTAAGACTTTCTTTCACATTTACCTTAACATTCCTTGAACCATCAAAGCAATATAAATATATAGCAATGCATAAAGAGTCATTCACATGAGCATAAAAAAAAACACACAATATAAGTGGGAAACCATAAAGGGTAAGAAAACCAAATAATCCCTATTAATGTAATATGATATTAGAATTCAAAATATCATAATTTTGTGAATCACCACCTCCACATGGAGTACCAACCCCAACTAGCCAAGCACCAACCCAGCTAAGCTTTAGCAAGCACTAACTTGAAAGGAGGAACCAACCCCCTAGATGAATTGGAACAAAATCAGTCACTTGATTTATTTTGTAACCTTCATAAAATCCTATTTCTCAACTAACTTATGATGACCACCTCTTCAACTCTTCACACTCTTATCTCCCTCAATTTGCCTTATAGGTGTCTTCAAGATAGATTAGGTAGTATGACCTTGATATTCATCTATAGTACCCATGATATATATTCATGATATTTTATATACACCCATATTATTTTCTAAAAGACATCCTTAATCTATTTAAAGTGATATATCCTTCACTTCCACTCACTCATTCTCTAACAGGTCAATTATGCCTATGAGGCCTTGTTTTTATACTAGGTTCTTGATCATACACCTCTTGGTTAGACAAACACACATGATAAATTATATTTTCAATATAATATGCCTTAGGACATGCCAAATACATGAATCAGTAACATTAGGTTTTCCATATCTCAAATGGACCAAACCCTTCTTTAGGCCTTAAAGAGACCTAATTTAATTAGACCTTCATTAGTACATGTTACCCTTTCATCTCCTTGGGAAATTTTTGAAATATAAACATAGAAATAAAACTTCATATGCCACTAAAATATACCTAAAATAATCTAATATTAATTCCATTATACTTTATATCTCAAACCACTACTTGAATCACACCATTAGTACTATTCACATTAGGCCTTCATACACACATAAATATTTGCCTTGAATAATTAAAGATCACATGTTATTTATCCACAAAAATATGAAAATAAAATATATAAAAATAACATAAAATACCTCAAAAAATTCATAAATATCATTATACTTAATTACACATGGAAAAAAGACTCAAAAACACTCCTGCAACTTGCTCACTCAAAACTGCTAGTTTTCCTCAAAGACTAGTCATGGTGACTCAGACCTCCAACACCTGTATAAATATATTAAATGACTTATGATTTATTTATATTATCATATTATATAATTATACTATTATTATATAGAATTATAATGTGTTCAAAAGCCATTATTGGTCTTACAGACCAATCTCATAACCTTATATCTCATTATCTCATCTAAACCAGATAGGTCAACTTGTGAGCAAATTTTTCACTATAATCACTAACTTCAAAAAATTATAATATAAATTATCATGTCTTAAAATTCCTTAAAAAAATCCCTATTCACTTGGTTTCATCATTGTTTCAAGATAACACATTCTTAATCATATTTTCACTACTGCCCAGGTTTTTCACTATTTACACCATTAGGCCTATTAGCGACTGGCTAACTTGGATGACTAGTTTAACACATTTTAAAAATTGAAAATATCCATAAAATTTAATTAAAATGAAACATGAGTCTTAAGTTTCATCCTCCATCCATTTACATACTTTGACTTGGTCAACTATGATTGCTACAACAAATCTCTAAGAAATGTGTACTTTCTTATAGGGTCTACACACACTACTGACAACTAAAACATACATAGAGATGATTGGGAGTTTTTAATACAACCTAAAATATCTTTCCTAATCATACCAATACATTATGGGTACTTGTGATCAACATCTTTAACATCAAGTCCTTATTAAGGTTCTAAGAGGGTTTAAACCTGTTTCCATTCTTAACAATCATTCATAAAGCATATCCACTCAATCCTCAAAATAAATTATTAAAATTTTGATCTAGGACCCTTCCAAATATACCATAAACATATTAGGTTACCATTAATAGGTTTAAAAATCTAATGAGCACAAGAAAAACCTTTTCAAGTAGAGAACCCTTCATTTTGTGCACTTGAGAGACCTTAAAACACATTATCATGACTTATACTTCAAAATTTGACCTCAAAATTAATGAACCTGATTAAAAAAAATTAATTACCTTTTATAATTCTCCCATAATCACACTTTCCTTGAAAATGGATATTGATACCCCATTAGGCCACATTTTCTCTCTTTACTTGATTAGACCTTGACCTACAAACCACATTAGGTCTTAAAAATGACCTTCATTCCTATTTACATGTACTATCCATGAATATCTCATAATAAAACAAATTAATACATTATTAAACACTATCATACACCCTTCATATTCCTTGACAATAGATCATGATGCCTCATTAGGCCAGGCAGGGTTTAGGAGTGGTTTAGGTGTAGATTTGGTCTAAAGGTCTTACCCTTGTAGACTTACCCTGAGACTCTTAGGAGCGATATAATACCTCATATACATGTTAAATCAACATTATACAATCTATCATTCCTTTGTGCATCCATTTCACTAATCCATCATGTTATTTCATGCACAATACTAGGCATCATATACACATACGTTCTCAAGACACTACTACGCTCACTTGACAACTTTGACAAGGACTTTCCATGTTGACCTTCACATCACTAATGAATTCATAATAACATATATTATACTCTAAAAAACACTCTAACACTGATATATATTTAGTTTTATAGCTACATTCTTCAATGACCTCATGAAGGACTTCTCAAGAACATTTGACATCAATGGCAAACCTCAATAATAGGAACAATGCTCAATAATCTCCCCCTTTGTCATTGATGGAAAAACACACTGCAAACTAATCATTCTTATCTCCCCATTTTTTTCTTTCTTCCCTTTTGACATAAATGACAAATTGATGTCTGCAACTCCTTGGATCATACTCCTTGCAACAAAAATACTCAACATACATGAATATGAGTTTATGAGACATAATACAAACATGCTTCCCCTATCTCTATGCATACCTTCTTGGAACAACTCACCTATTCTTGGAACTAGTTAACTTTATTAGATCCCCTTTAGTACTTGGCTTCTTTGATGCTTGTTAAGGGTAGTAATTACACCTAATTCTTATCTTAAGTGTTAAAATGTTACCTTTGTAAGTGGTTTGGTCAAAATGTCTACAATATGATCATGTGTAGAAACATATTCAAGTTTGACACTTTTTTCACTTACCTACTCTCTTAAGAAATGATCCTTGATGGAAATGTGATTGGTCCTTGAGTGCATTACATGGTTACTTGAGATGTTTATATCACTTATATTATCATAATAGATAGGGATAGGACCATCACACTCTACCTTGTAGTCTTTTAAGGTTTATCTCAATCATAAGACTGAAGTGAAACATGAAGATGTTGTAATGTAATCAACCTCACAAGTGGATAATTTTATTGATGGTTGCTTCTTGCTTATCCATGAAACTAGACACCTACCTAGGAAGAAAGGTCCTCCACTAGTACTCTTCCTATCATCTAGAATTCTTACCTAGTCTACATCTATATAGGCTATCAAACTAAACTCCTTACTTCTTAGATACCACAACCCATACTCCATAATCCCCTTGAGATACCTAAGTATCCTTTTGACTACTTATAGATGATTCTCTTTTGGATTTTCTTAAAACCTTCCCATAGGACCTATTATGTGCATGATGTCAAGTCTAGAGGTAGTGGTGTATAACAAACTTCTAATCATTGACCTATATGAAATCTAATTGACCTTTGGAGACTCATATTCCTTGCTAAACTTACACCATGTGCCTTGTAATATTCCATCTCAAACTTCTTCAACATCTCTCTTATGTAATTAGCTTGTGAAATGAATATACCTTTTTCAAATTGAGTGATTTTCAACCCAAGAAAGAATGATACTTATCCCGACATGGACATCTCAAACTCTTTCTTCATCACCTATGCAAATCCCTTTGTCATATTCTCATTGTTTCCACCAAATATGATGTCATCCACATAGATAACTACTATGAACTGATGGTCATATTCTAACTTTATGTATAGGTTATTATCTAAAACTCCTCTTTTGAATCCTTGATTTAACATATACCTATCCAACCTGACATTCCAAGCTCTAGGAGCTTACTTTAGACCATAAAGAGACTTTTTCAATCTATAAACATAGTCCTTGTCACTTGATAGTGATAACCCCTCAATTTTCTCTATGTACACATCCTCTTCCAAATTCCCATTCAAAAAGGTAGATTTGACATCCATATGGTATACCTTGAACCTTTTGATTCTTGCATATGCTAGGAATAATTCTATGGCCTCTAATATTGATACTGGTGTAAATGTCTCCTCAAAGTCTCTCCCTTAAAATTGTGTATATCCCTTGCATACCAATATAGACTTGTTATTAGTGACTTCTCCATCTTCATTTAATTTGTTTCTAAACACCCATTTTTTCCCAATGACATTCGTATCCTTAGGCCTAGGAAATAGTTCCCAAGAATTATTCTTATCTATTTGATCTAACTCCTCATTCATAACATCTATCCAAAATTTGTATTTGCTTGCTTCTATAAGATTATTAGGTTAAATATTAGATAATAAAGCAATATTATATTGATTTAGATTACTTACTACTCTCCTCCTTATTTTCATACCTGCATTCTTGTTTCTAATGATTTAAGATTTAGGATGATCTCTTTGAATCTATCTTGAGGGGATTTTGAGTCTTATCTCTCCTCAACTTCTTCTTTCTCATCAACATCTATAGTTTCCTCTTAATTCTTGAATCCCAAATTTTTCTAAAGTATCCTTTGAATTAGAGTGTGATCTCCTTGTCTCATCAATCTTCACATTAGTGCTTTCCACTATCTTTTGTAACCTCTTGTTATAAAATATATAGGATGAGTTCATTGATTAGTATCCTAAGAATATACCTTTATCAGATCTAGAATCAAAGTTTCCTAAGTATTCATCATCTCTTTTGATGAAACATTTGATCTCAAACACTCTAAAGTGTTTCACATTAGCAGGTCTACCTTTCCATAATTCATAAGGAGTCTTGTTGCCATTAGTCCTTATTTGTCCTCTATTAAAAATGTAGACTATAGTTCTTAATTCATCTCTCCAATATCCATCAGATAATATAGACTCATTTATCATAGTTATATCCATCTCTTGAACTATCATATTCTTTCTTTCCACTACCTCATTTTGTTGAGGTGTTCTAGCAACTAAGAACTATCTCCTTATTCCATGAACCTCATAAAAGTCATCAAACTAATTGGATAAAAACTCACCTCCTTTTTCACATCTTAGACACTTTATCTTCCCATTATTCTCATTATCAACAAGAGCCTTGAATGCATTGAACTTATCAAGAGCTTCTAACTTTTCTCTTAATAATGCTACCCAAGTCATGCTTGTGTAATCATCTATGAGTAACATGAAGTAGTTATCTACTTACCATCTTGACATGCCTTACAAAATATGTTTGTAGGTTTGGTGATCTTAGGCATGTACTTCATAGAATTATTAGTACTTATCTTGACTATATTGTCAAAGTTTAGGTGACTTAACCTTATGTTCCATGCCCAAATTTCATCCATATTAATCATGACACATCTCTCCTTCTTGATCTCATTTAAGACAAATTTTTCTTAGTCCTCTTATCATTGGTAATTAGCCTTCCTAATTTGGATCTCTATATCTCACATCCCCTATCGTGAAAGGTTAGTGTGTGTCCTTGATTTCACATTTGAATTAAATTAAGTAGGTTATGTTTCAAACCTTCCACATAAAACACATTTTTTGTTTCTTACCAATTATATTGGTAGTTGTGTTGTCTCCAAACCTAACTATTCCTAAAGCATTCTTTTTTAATGAGATGAAATTATTTTAGGCCCATAGAGATCAGTGTGCATTAACTATAAGGGTCTATTAGTAGAGCACTCCTTGGATTTAAACCTTATTCTAGTCTACTTACCATGTTGACATGCCTTATAAAATATGTTTGTAGGTTTGGTGATCTTAGGCATGTTCTTCACAGAATTATTAGTACTTATCTTGACTATATTGTCAAAGTTTAGGTGACTTAACCTTATGTTCCATGCCCAAATTTCATCCATATTAATCATGAAATATCTCTCCTTCTTGATCTCATTTAAGACAAATTTTTCTTAGTCCTCTTATCATTGGCAATTAGCCTTCCTAATTTGGATCTCCATATCTCACATCCCCTATCATGAAAGGTTAGTGTGTGTCCTTGATTTCACATTTGAATTAAATTAAGTAGGTTATGTTTCAAACCTTCCACATAAAACACATTTTTTTGTTTCTTACCAATTATATTGGTAGTTGTGTTGTCTCCAAACCTAACTATTCCTAAAGCATTCTTTTTTAATGAGATGAAATTATTTTAGGCCCATAGAGATCAGTGTGCATTAACTATAAGGGTCTATTAGTAGAGTAATCCTTGGATTTAAACCTTATTCTAGTCTACTTACCATGTTGACATGCCTCACAAAATATGTTTGTAGGTTTGGTGATCTTAGGCATGTTCTTCACAGAATTATTAGTACTTATCTTGACTATATTGTCAAAGTTTAGGTGACTTAACCTTATGTTCCATGCCCAAATTTCATCCATATTAATCATGAAACATCTCTCCTTCTTGATCTCATTTAAGACAAATTTTTCTTAGTCCTTTTATCATTGGCAATTAGCCTTCCTAATTGAGATCTCCATATCTCACATCCCCTATCATGAAAGGTTTGTGTGTGTCCTTAATTTCACATTTGAATTAAATTAAGTAGGTTATGTTTCAAACCTTCCACATAAAACACATTTTTTGTTTCTTACCAATTATATTGGTAGTTGTGTTGTCTCCAAACCTAACTATTCCTAAAGCATTCTTTTTTAATGAGATGAACTTATTTTTATCTCCTATCATGTGTCTTGAATAACCACTATCTATATACCATTTCATTATTTCATCTTGAATGTGAAAGGAAATATGAGCTAGCATATAACCCACTTTATTCTTTTGTTCTTCCTTAGCAAATAGACCATCTTGACTCTTGGTCTCAATATGATTAGTCCTAACTTGCTTTGGCTTCCATACCAAGGTTTGACCTTTCTCATACACTCTAGGAGATTCATATATCTTGTTTAATCTTGGGGGCCTTATAAGTCTATTAAAAAAAATATTTCAATGTGTCCTATATTATGACAATTATAGCAAACAACATTTTTATACTTACCTCTTGACTGATTACTCCTTTTCCCATGGTTCCATGATAACTTATCCCTGATTACATTAGGCTTCTTGATTGGTCTTTTCATGTTGGTAATCTTGGATTGTTCTAACTTCTCATGCTATTTCTCAAGATTATTTATCTTGTCTATGAAATTCTCATGCTCAACCTTCAAGGAATGTAGCTCTATCTTTAATTGGTCATACTCAACTTCCTTTAACCTAAATATTATGTTAACACCTTCTAACTGACTCCTAATATCCTTGATAGTATTATTTTGATGATTCAAATCATCAAGGACACTTATGAGCTTAACTTTAAGGTCTACTTAAGCTTCTCCTTTTTCACTGTCATAGTAGACTTCTTCATCATATATCTTGTTTTCTTTTTTATCACTAGTCATCTTGTGCTTCTTAGGACCACCTTCAAGCTATTAGTCTTGATTCAAAGGAATAGGGTATGATACAAATTTTTAGAAACATAATGAATGAGAGGGGGTAGTGAATCAGTCACTTAAAAATTTCTTTCACATGTACCTTAACATTCTTTGAACCATCAAAGCATTACAAATATATATCACTGCATAAAGAATCATTCACATGAGCATAACACAAAAAACACACATATGAGTGGGAATACCTCAAGGGGAATAAAACCCAATGATCCATTAAAATGTAATATAGTTTGATAATTAAAAATATCATAATTTTTTGAAGCACCAACTTCACATGGATCACCAACCCCAACTAACCAAGCACCAACCTAGCTAACATTTAGAAAGTACCAACTTGTAAGGAGGCACCAACCCCATAGATGACTCAGCACTAACTTAGACACCTAATTGTTTTTATCACCTTTAGAATACCCTATTTCTCAACTAATTGATGATGACCACCTCTTCAACTCTTCACACTCTTATTTCCCTCAAACTACTTTCTAGGTATCTTCACTTAACTAATTCTCTTCAAGACATAGTATGTCATATGACCTTGATATTCATATAAATTGCCCCTATTATATCTTCATTATATTTATATACACCCTTATAATTATATAAAATACCTATTTCATCTCTTCAAAGTGTTATATCCTTTGCTTCCACTCATTCATGCTCTAACAAGTCAATTGGGCCTATTAGGCCTTATTTTTATACTAGGATCTTGCTCAAATACCTCTTGGTCAAACACACACACTTTCCCACTTATATTATCAACATAATAGGACTTATTAAATTCCAAAAACATTAATCAATATTTACATTAGGTTGGCCATAGCTCAAATGAACCAAATCCTTCTTTAGGCCTTAAGGGGACCTAATTCAATTAGGCCTTCATTAGTAAACATTACCCTTTGATCTCCTTAGGACATTTTTAAACTCTAAACATGGAAATAACACTTCATATACCACTAAAATATACCTCCACTAATCTCATATTATTTCCATGATAATTTCTAGTTTAAACAACTACTTAAAGCACACCATTAGTATTGTTCACATTAGACCTTCATACACATAGAAAGGTCTATCTTGAAAAAATAAGGATCACATGTTATTTAGACACAAAAATATGAAAATAAAACATATAAAAAGAACCTAAAAGACCTCAAAAAATTCATCAAAATTATTATAATTCATTACATAGGGAAAATGACTCAGTAACACTCCTGCAATTTGCTCACTCAAAACTACCAATTTTCCTCAAAGACCAACCTCCAACACATGTATAGATATATTAAATGAATTATTATGCATGTATATTATCCTATGAGATAATTATACCATTATCAAATATAAATTAATGTGGTCAAATGGTAATATTGGTATTACATACCAATATCATAACCCTATATCTCACTATCTCAAAAGTCCTAAAATACATATACATTCACTTGTTTTCATCATTATTTCAAGATAAAACATTCCTAATCATCTTCTCACTGTTGCCTAGATTTTTCATTGTTTCCACCACTAGGCCTATTAGTGACTGGACAACTTGGATGACTAGTTTATCACACTTAAGGACTTGGACCTATCCAAAAAACTTCATGAACATGAAACATGAATCTTAATCTTCATCCTCCATCCATTTACATACTTTGACTTGGTCAACGTTGACTACTACAACAAATCTCTAATAAATGTGCACTTTCTTGTAGGTTTTACTCACACTCTTGATAACTCAAACACACATTTAGATGCTTGGTAGAGTTTAATACAAAATCAAATATATTATTTGACCATACTAATCCATTCTATGCACTTTTGATCAACATCTTCAACATTGGGACCTTGTTAGGGTTCTAAGAGGGTTTAAACCTATTTTCATTCTTAACAATCATTCATAAATCATAGCCCCTCAATCCAAAAAAAATCATGGAATTTTTATCTAGGACACTTCCCCATATACCATGAATATATTAGGTTCCATGCAGAGGTTTAACGAGCTAATGAGCATAATAAAAATCTTCTCGGGTAGAGAACCCCTCATTTTGTGTACTTAAGAGACCTTAAGACACATTTTCGTGCCTTATCCTTCAAAATTTGACCGAAAAAGTCATGCACATGCTTAAAAAAAATTATTTACCTTTTTTAATACTCCTCTACTCACACTTCCTTGAAAACTGATCTTGATACCCCATTAGGCCATACTCTCTCTCTCTTTACTTGTTTAGACCTTGACCCACAAACCACATTAGGTATAAAAAATGATCTTCATGCCTCTTTATGTGAACTATAAACCACTCTCACATACTCAATAAACATCATACATGATCAAACACTATCATATATCCTTTATATACCTTGATAATAGATCATGATGCCTCATTAGGCCATACAGGGCTTAGGAGTGGTTTAGGTGTAGACTTGGTCTGAAGGTCTTACCCATGTAGGCTTACCTTGAGACTATTATGAGTGATATAATGCCTCATATACATGTTAAATAAACCTTATATAACCTTTCATGACTCTATTCATCCATCTCACCAAGCCACCATGCTCTTTTATGCACAATACTAGGCATCTTATACACATGCCTTCCCAAAACACTACTAAGCTCAAGCACTTTACAACTTTGACAACAAGGACCTTCCATGCTGACCTTCACATCACTCATGAAGTCATAATAAAATATATTATACTTTCATAAACACTGAAACACTTATCAATATTCTCTTTCATAGCTACATTCTTTAATGACCTCACGAAGACCTTCTCAAGAACCTTTGACATCAATGTCAAACCTCAATAGTAGAAAAACTGATCAACACTACATTCCTCACCTACTTATTAGATTCCAAAACACATCCATTTGTCAACTTTCCTCAATCATGTGCCCTAAGGGGTTCACCAACTGTCATCCAGCCTAGAAGATGAACTGATATAACCATCTTCTTAGTAACGGATAACATCTATAACCATTATTGTCTTATTCTTGTATAAATATGTAATATACACATCCAACCAAAATTTTGATGCTCCAAATAGTCATAACAAAAATATCATGTTCCATGTATCTACTCTATAAAACATGAACTATAGTACATTGTACCAATTTTCCCTATTCTCTATTAATGAAAAGACAAATAGAAGTTGTTGGATGTAGACATACTAGATATAAAAACTTAATAATAACTAAAAATAAATAAGAAAAAAATTGGTTTTTGTTTTTGGGTCCTTGATCAATTAACAAGTAGATTTTTCAATCAAATATATATATGTAATATTTGGTCATCCAACAAGATAATTTTCTAACCAACACTTTCAACAACACCCAAGGGTTTTCATTATTGATTTTTTTAAAAATTTGAATAAATTATGACATGAAAAGTTAGGAAGAGGTTTTACCATATCCTTTGGAGTTTCCAAATAAATATATGACTTGATTATACACCTTAATTTCTCCTTAGTTTGAGCTCAGTGTCCAAATTTTAATAAACTAGAGCCATCTTGTTTGAAGTTTAGCCTTGTGATCTTGTTGCATAAGATCATGAACCACTGTCTAGTATTTCAATCTAAATATATTGGTTTAGTGAACACATTATACCAAAATATTTTTAGTTATTAAGTGACCTATAGGGAATATGAAGCTTCTCAATAGAGTTCACCAAATAATGTGGGTTTCCCTAGATGCCAACATCGATCACAATGGTGAGTGTATTTTACTATATTTATTAACAAACAAAAATGTTGTGAAGACTTTTATACAACCAATTTTTACTAAACCTAAGATATTTCATAGATAGCACTTAGTTATATTCATCACCACCTTTATACTTTATTTATAAGATGTTAGATAAAATCAATAATGGAATTATTGATTTCAAGTTTATCTATGATGATAATATTGAGTTCTTAAAGTAATACAACCATATAATAATGGAACCATTGAGATTTTAGTTTTTTCATTAGTTACTAGATGATTGGATGATAATTATGCATAAAAACATGACATAGTTTAATGGAAACAACTAATTAATAACATATTTAACCATGAGGAATTCATAAAAATATATTATACATTTGAGATCTATGTTATAATTTTTTTTGCTAGTGTAATTTATGGCATGCTTCAAATAGCCATCAATTTAGCTAGGGAAAACTCTTGGTGCCTAACATGAGAGGATCCTATAAAACCTAAAATATTACTTATATGAATTATGCAAAATAAAATCAATAGTATTAGATAATAGAATAATTATTGATTCTATAATTTTGATAATATTTTTCATTGCTATAGACATGTTTAAGGAAAATCCTAAGATCTATTTTTTTTTTAGGTGTGAAATAAAAATTTTGATCATATATACGTTGGGTGGTTTGACATGATTTTTTTGGTTGATGTTAATTGATATTTCTATTGAGGCTCCAATGAGATATTCATGTTAATAAATTACCCAAAAGTATTGCAACAATATTTGTTAACTTAGTAATTGACTTCATTTATGTTATAATATTACCAAGGTAACATTTATGTGGTAGGTTTATGGAAATTAATATCCCCAAGAGAATATGAAGATCCCTTTATTGGAGGGACAAGTGGTATGTTGGAAAAAAATAGAGATGGATTGATTTGGTGTGTGTATGTCAAGTACATAAGTAAATATAAATTGTCCAAGTTATAATCTCATAGATTTATGTTGAATATGAAAGTGGTTATTTCCCATGATTTTCAGCCATAGGGATGGTTTTACCTCTAGTGAGGGATAGTTGAGTGGGTAAAATACTAATTTTTAACTTTTTTTAATCTTTAAATGACCAATTTATTCTATCTAAAACTCATATATGCATTATATAAATGTGGAAACAAAATATTATTCTAGTTTTTTTCATTACCTTATCTTATTATGTAGAAACTTTGCAAAACAATTTTAAATAAACTACGCTAGCTACTCCAAGTAACCTATAGTAGTGGTTATAGGCTAGAAACTTATGCTTAAAAAATTAAACCATTAGTAATACCAAATGATCAACATTATAAATCATAATTTTAAATCTAGAAATTAAAAGCTTCAAACCATAAAAATAAACATATATAATGTATATATTTCACATGCTAGAATGGATAAATATGGATTGAAAGTTATGGCAGGTTTATGTAGGTGTAGTATAGTGAGGTTTTTTAGGGATATATAAGTGGATGAAATAAATCAATGTGGAATGAAATTGATAAGCACAAAAGTAACATAGTTTCATAAATTACTATTAGGATAAAAATAAATGACCATCTAAATAAATTTTTGGTGAATTAAAGTCTCTCAAAGATTAGTGTGTGCCTCACCAAGTGATATTTGAGATATAGTATCATGAAATATACAAGTTCTTCCCAAAAATACATTATTTTAATAATTTATTTTATAACACACTTAATTTTTATAGTTGTTGTATCCACCATTTAAAGGATATAAGGGGTGTCGTGAAGGCTTTGAATCTTTCATGATTTCATTGTTTCATTGATTATAGATATTATTAAGTATATTTTTGGTAAGTAGACCAACTATGTGTGTATCTTGAATAGGGTGAGTGGTCTAGAGTTCTTGAGGGAAACCATATTTCTGAGCATAAGATCAACAAGTTGTTTAATTACTTGGACTATATTAAAATCTTTTGTCTTATGTCTAGGCTTCTTCTATAAAAGCTCTTGCAAACTTTATATCTTAACAAATTACACCCTTATTAATACAAAATGATAAACATTAAAAACCATACTTTTTAATCTATAAATCATAATCTTTAAATTATAATAATAAACATATAGATTGCATATATTTCACATGATATAATGGATAAATATGGATTAAAAATTATGACAAGTTTATGTAATGGTAGAATAGTTATGTGTTTTATGGATATATAATTGGATGAAATAAATCAATGTGAATGTTACATGGATAAGCATAAAAATAACATAGTTACATTAATTATTGTCAAGATAAAAATAAATGACTATCTAAACAAAATGTGGTGGCAAATTGAGATCTCCCAAAGATTAGTGGGTGCCTCCCTAGGTGAAATTTGAGATGTATTGTAATGCAATATATAGGTTATTCCCAAAAATACATTATTGTAATAAGGCCTTTTGTAACCCCCTTAAGTTTGATAGTTTCCTTATCCACCATTTAAAAGATATAAGAGTTGTGGTGAAGACCTTGATGCTTTCATGATTTAATTGTTTCATTGATTATAGCTATCTCAAGGATGCTATTGGTAAGTAGGTTAGTTTTTTTTGTATTATAAATAAGGATGAGTGGTTTAGAGTGTTTAAGAGAAACAATGTTTCTAAGCATAATATCAATACATTGTTCAATTACTCGACTATTTGAAAATATATTTTTTTATGTCAGGGCTTTAGGGAAAATTTAGAGGTTATTTATAGGCAAAAGGCTATAGATAGGCTTTTTTATTTTGAAAATGGGTAATTCTAAGAAAATATACATAGATCAAATAACCTCAATTTTTATATAATTTATTATACATGCATTTCAAATTTCCTTATAGATTATACTCAGTCCTATTTAAGACATTAATTCACCATAACTACTATACATGTATTGTTATGATTCGCTAGTAAATTATATGAGACATGTATAACTTAGTTTGGCATCGCTAGGTATATATGTATACATGTGTGTGTGTGTGTGTGTGTGTGTGTGTGTGTGTGTGTGTGTGTGTGTGTGTGTGTGTGTGTGTGTGATAAGGACCACCTAGGACACAATAAACTTAAGGTAATAATTATATTTTGGTTGGTATGGTTTGTTAATTGAAATAAAAAATATTTTAAAGGCCAATTATGGATATGGTTAAGACATTTTGGTAGACCTTATTATATAGTTTATAATTTTAAAACTATGAAAATGTTTTGAATTTTTTTTTTAGTGCCATTTATAAAACTAAGTAAAACAAACATGCACTTCCTTATATATGATTTTAATAACTAAAAAACTTAATAAAAAATAATTTTCAAACCTAATGTTTATTTTATTTCTAGCATTGAATGCAGTGCAAGTGGAATTAAAGCTACAGAGATTAAGGTTTAGACCTTGCCCCATTTATAGTGAATTGGCACTAGCATATTTAGGGGCCTAAGGTAAAATTTAATGTTGGTCCAACACATCACTCGTGATATTAATTTAAGTTGCTTGAATATATATGTGATAGTTTCTCAATTTTTCTAGTCATTGATGTAAGCTATTGGTGGAAGTGAAGCTCTAGTAGTCGAAAGATTAGAATTAAAGATTGGAAATGAAGGTGTAGACAATTTATAATTGGTTTCATTGTTATTACAATTTCAAGGTATGGATTTGTGTTTCTTTTTTTTTTGAAAACTAAGAGCATTTATTTGCATGCACAGTTGTCTATCTTGAAATGAATAAATATAATGATAAGTTCCTTGAGAAGCATTTCTTTACAGATATTTACTGATGGTTTCTTGATTTATATAGTCATTTATGCAATTTATTAGTGGAATCAAAGCTTTGGTAGTCAAAATATTAGAATGAGGTACAAAAAAATTCTAAGTTGGTTTCCTTGTGATTGAAACTACAAGGTATGGATTTGTGCTTATTTTATTTTGAAGTTTGAGAGCAATTATTTCCATGCATAGTCATCTATCTTGAAATGAATAAATATAATGATAAGTTCCTTGAAAATTATTTCTTTAAATATATTTTCTTAAAACACTATGTATTTATTTAATGATAAGTTCCTCGAAAAACATTTCTTTAAAGTATATATATTGGATCAACAGCTTCACTTACAACAATAGATTGCATAAATGATAATAAATTTTGAGAAAACCATCACAAATTTCTTTGAATAAATTTAATTAATCCCATAGGTGATGTGTTTGACCAAAATTAAATTTTTCCTTAGCCCTTTAATATGTCGACACCAATTCACTAATAAATGAGGTAAGATCTCAACCTCAATCCTTGTAGCTTTAATTCCACCTTCACCACATTCAATGCTAGAAATAAAATATATATTAGGTTTGAGAATTTAGGATGGGAATTCATTTATGTCATTAACCTATTTAAAATTTCCTATTTTTTAATCCTTTAAGTGTTTAAGATGTAGCAATTTCAACTTACAAGTTTATAATTATAGTTTTAGTTATTTAATATTAATTTTTTTAGTCATTAAACCCATATATAAGGAAGAGCATGTTTGTTTTACTTAGTTTTATAAATGTGTTAAGGACCACTTGTGACTTAGGACACAATACAATTAAGGTAATAATTATATTTTGGTTGTAATAGTTAATTTAAATAAAAAATATTTGAAATGTCATTATTTATTATGGATATGGTTAAGACATTTGAAAGACAATGTTTTGAGAAAATATCTTTAAAGAAATAATTTTTAGGTAAATTATCATTATATTTATTCATTTCAAGATACATGATTGTGCATGCAAATAACTTATCTTAGTCTTTAGAACAAAATAAACACAAATCCATACCTTGCAATTGCAATCATAAGGAAACCAACTTAGAAATTATCTACACCTTCGTTTCCAACCTCTTTTCCTAATATTTCAACTACAAATTATTCACTTTCACAATATATTACATCAATGAATACAAAAATATATAATCTATCACATATTTATTCGATCAACTTACTTATGATCGAATACATATGCATCTCTATAATAGAGTTTACAACTGTCATAGACATGTTCTCTTAATCAAATAGAAGACTGAGAGCAATTGTTTGCATGTACAGTTGTCTATCTTGAAATGAATAAATATAATTATAAGTTCCCTAAAAAAACATTTATTTAAATATATTTTCTTCCCATCCTCACTTTTCATAGTTATATTGCCTTATGGCCCCATAGTCAATTTATTATTTATACTCTATAGCCGAATTTTTTGTCATAAATTTTGCTATACTTAGTTTATTATATTATTTGGTTGGTCTTTACCATTGATTTCCTTTTATAAATAATGGCATGAAATATCCTTCTTTTAAACAATGCAAAAATAATAAAATAAATAAATGCAACATAACATCATGATCATTTCAACCATGTTTCTAAGTAACCCAAAAATACCCAGTTCACAGATTTTAAGAAAATATCAACATGAAACAAGTAAAAATTGGTGTAATGAATAAATATAATGATAAGTTGCATGAAAATAATTTATTTAAAGATATTTTTTTGCCATCCTCGTCTTTCATAGTTGTCTTGCCCTATGGCCCCATAGTAGGTTTATGCTCTATACTCTAATTTTTTGTCACAATTTTTGCTATACTCAATTTATTATATTATCTGGTTGGGCTTTACCACATAATTATTTTAAACAAACAATAAATTTATTTCTTTTGATAAATAATGATGTGCATGATACTTATTTTAAACAATTCACAAAAAATAAATTGAAAAAATGTAATAAAGCCTCATGATCATATTGTATTTTGTTTTTAAATATTTAAGGTAATAATTATATTCTAATTGAAATGGTTTTTTAATTGAAATAATTTTTTTTTGAAAGGCCAATATGGATGTGGTTAAGATATTTTGTTATACCTTATTATATAGTTTATAATTTTAAAGCTATGAAAATGTTTTGAATAATTTTTCAGTTATGTCAACTTCACTTTTCATAGTTGTCTTGCCCTATGGCCCCATAGTTGGTTTATACTCTATACTCTAGTTTTTTGTCACTATTTTTACTATACTTAGTTTATTATATTATTTGGTCAGTCTTTACCACATACTTATTATAAATAAACAAGAAATTGATTTCTTCTAAGAAATAATGACATGCAAGATACTTATTTTAAATCATGCACAAATAACAAACTGAATAAATGTAATAGAGCCTCATGATCATACTGTATTTTTCTTTTAAATGTTTAAGGTAATAATTATATTCTAGTTGGTATGGTTTTTTAATTGAAATAAAAATATAATTGAAAGGCCAATATAGATGTGGTTAAGACATTTTGGTAGACCTTATTATATAGTTTATCATTTTAAAACTATAAAAATGTTTTGAATATTTTTTCAGTTATGTCATCCTCACTTTTCATAGTTGTCATGCCCTATGACCCCATAGTTAGTTTATATACTCTATTTTTTCTCACATTTTTTGCTATACTCAATTTATTATATTATCTGGTTGGTCTTTTGAGAGACTTACAGAGGTTTGTACTTAATCTATACATAGTCATATGGCCATCAATTTTAGCACTTAAAAAGAATAAATTTAATATTTAAAAATAAGGACAAATTTAATCATTAAAAATAAGGAACCATAAATAATATCTCAAATTTAGACTTCTCATTCTCTAACCTCTTTATCCATTAGTTTTTTAATTAACACAAATTACCTCTTATAAAATAAATCTACAAAAGTGCTTTAAATTGCTTAAAACCTTAGAACCATGAAACCTTAAAACCTAAATTCATACAACTTCATTTATATTAAAGTTTTATTCCTTTGTGGTCATGAGAATCATGAAGTGAGAGGAGTTGTAAGAGGAGGCCAAACAAGAAAAAATGAATTATAATCCAAGTAAGAAATATAAGTTGTACATGTCATGAGAATCATGAAGCGAGTGATAATTAAAAGAGTAGACCAAGGAGGAGTCTAAGAAGCCAATAATGAAGTTGTATCTAAGTAATAAATAAAATTCATACATATATGTAAATGTTTTCACACCTAATGAATTATTCCTATCTTTTAAGGGATTTAAACTATTGACATGTTATTTTTTCATCAGATATTTACTCGTTGTGTGAAAACCCTTGTTTGTCTTATATCAAAACCCTTAATATTAGACACAATTTGGTTATCACACAAGATTTTTTATTTATTAATGAGATAAAAAAGATATTTGCATTTGTTTGGGATTGTTTACTTAGTAATAAGGTCAAAAAGACCAAAAATATTATGAATGTGTGTTTGGGCATTGATGTGGTTATTCCTTTTTTTTAGAGTCATACACACCTACTTAGGGTTTAGGTTTGGGATGGGTCTATAGTATTTATTATTTATGTTGTCTCTCATATACTCTTTGCTTGCATTTATTCATTAGATAAAGTGTTTGAAATGGTTGGACTACCCCCAGTTTCACAAGGGAAAGAAAAATAGCTGTTCAGAAAAACTTAGGGTATCCATAGATCAAAATAATTATTCCACCTCAAATATATTTACCCCATGAATGTGTTTTAGGAAAGGAACTTGGATTTTCCACCATTATTTCTTGATTTGAATATGATTTTTAATTTACCAAATATTTATAAGTTTTATGAAATAGATAATAGAAATCACCAGTCAATTTATACCTGCATAGTGATTTTGCCAAATATTTACCAATAGAATTATACCTAAATTCTAAGATTTGGCAGGATTTTAAAGTAAATTTTAAAGGTCCATTATTAAAATTATACCTATTGGGATTCCTCTAGAAAATATCTTGGATTGCCTCTATATAGGTGGATACATTATTGATAGTTCTAAAATAATGGAATATGATCAAAAATATTTTTTATCTTATTTAATATTTTAAATTTTTTCTATGGCTCTTTCCTTACATGATTCAAAAGTTTTTAAAAGTAAAATTTAGAAAAAATCATACAACCTTATTTTTAAATGGATATGATTTAAGGATTTGCTCATTTATTGGTAATGGAATGTTTATTGTGGCCTCATAAACCTCCTCAGATGGTTTCCATTACTATGAGTGATGCGGGTTGTCCTACTACAATCCTTGAATGTGGATGGAAATCTACTAAGATTATCTAAAATGTGTGGTGTGTCATCAATTCATTATTTCAAACTCATTAATCAGGATTACCACTAAGGTTATATATGGTTGAAACATATAATTTTAGGTGTTTCATGGGGACATTGGGCTAGATTGTTTGAAAATTCACACAAATTTTTGTGGCTATGGGTGTTTTTTAAACCAAACCTATAGTGGTTTTTAATGTTGGGGCGGTGGATGCCATGATTAGCCTTGATACCACAACCATTGGATATGTGGTTACTAGTAATTTTTTTTCTAATCTTGAGATGTTGGTGAAAAATGTATAATGAATATGGGCATAATAATTAGAAAAATGAGAATGGTGTAACAAAGATTCAATAGGCATATTTGAATTTTATTGCATTGGTGGCCAAGGTTCTCTTTTAATTTTAAAGAAAACATGCTTCCACCTCCATTTCCTTGAGTTTAATTTGAAACCAATGATACTTTGTATATGTTGCGCTCATTTTCCCAATCATATTAGAATCCACACTCAACTTATTCTTACATAAATCAAGGAAACAAATGATGAAATTTTTATCTACTATTTATATTTAATAAACCCTCTCATCCTCTATAATTTGATAAGTTTCATTTTTCTTGTTTTCATATAATAGGCACCATTCATCACATAGGTCTTCCATTATGTGTTCATGCTTAGGTATAGAAATAACATATGCATATGGTTGCAACACTATAGATGGAAGAATAATATCATATGAACCACATACACGAGGCAAAAGAATCATAAAAATTATAAATTTTGTTAGTACATACTCATTGATTTATTCTTAAATTTTGAATTCCAAAGGTGGGGTCTAAGGATGGAAACCCTTGAGAGGTTCAAGGGGAAACCTTCAAATTATTTATTTTTAATAAAATTTTCTCTATTTTTTCCATTTGTGAATTGTCCTCAAAATGTTTAATTTATGCTTAATTTGTATGATGTCCATTATCTATAACAATTATGAGATATTTAATTATGGAACTAAATTTTACAGGTTACCCTTTCTCACAAATAGCTATAATACCAACTTTTTCATTTTGTTATTATTGAGAAATGTGTAAATACAATTACCATAGACAGCTCTTATTTTCCAAAAAAATTCAAAATTTGACAATAATAGGTGATAACTCATATTTTCCAAAATATATATATATATGCAATAACAAGTATAGAAGTTTCTTCATCAACATGTACAAGTGTTTTTATAGGCACATTTGAAGGCATCCTTCCCTTGTTAACAAATGTATTAATTTTTATGGGCACACGTGTAGATAATCTTTCCACATCAATAAGTTCAAGCATTTTTGTAAGATAAGATTATACATGCACCCCTTCCTTAGTAATGGGTGTAAAATTTTATTTAAGATAAATTTATACATGAAGCTCTTCCTTATTATTAGGTATAGATGTTTTTATAAGTACCAACTCATGAGATTCCTCCTTAATTTTTCTTATGACTACTTTTGTTATGCTAACTTGGGATTAAAACATGTTACTCTCTTGTAGATCATTAACCATATCCTTGATGGATTCCACCTCTTGTTATATGTAAACTAATGTATTCTTCATGAAACATGCATAAAAATTTAAAACTAGATCCTCCTTAAATTTAAATTTATCAAACATTACTTCAATTTCATAGGGTAAGTCTATCTTTTCTTTTTTTTTGTGGGGGGGGGGGGGATTTTGAATTTCTAATTTTTACTTGTGCAAAAAGAAAATTTAATCTATAAATTAGTAAATCTATTCTCAAATTTTCAAGATTTTAGTACTTGTCACCTTCCATAACAATGGTGCCAAAATGATGAGAACAAATCAAACCATCAATGCTTAGTTGAGGTAGTAAGTGCCCACCTACAACGTAATAGATGAACTAAGGGGTGTCATTTTAACTTGTTGATAGTGCTACTTCACTAGTTTTTATCTTCGAGATGTATAAAATTTTAATGGGTATGCAGTGTATATGCAAAAATAAACTACATGGAATATTGAGAGGGATAATACACACTTACTAGGAATTAAACAAATTTGTAGTAAATAAATAACATGAAAGTAAATTGTAGGAAAGTTATAGGAAAGGAAAGTACAAGAAAGTAAATAACGTGAATTAAAATGCTAATATATATTAGAAGATTCCAACATGATGGAATAAAAACACACACATATAGATATGAAATGAATTAAAATACACACACAAGAAAAATAAACTATGTAACAGATGGGAAATTAGACCACTAAATCCTCACAAATGGACCCCACCTCGATTAGACTTGGGGATGGAATCTCGTCCTCTTTAAAGAATAATTAACTCAAAAAAATATTATTAATTAAACTATAGCATAAAAATAATTATTATAGGTCTGATTACACTCTAATTTTAATTACAACTTCACTCTCATAATTACAAAATATTAATCTAGCTTCTCATAGTTGAACTGAAATATTATAGCTTACAAATTATCTCTTAAATAGAGAATTTGGTGCTTTATTTAGATATTATAATATCTATAGGTTACAACAACTAAGATTAAAATAAAAATAATATTAAATGTAGATACAATAATCCAAACAACATGAATATGGAAATAGTACAAATAGACCTAATAGTAGTAACAAATGGTTTCAACCATAATCATAGTTTGAATAAATAGTTGGAAACCTAATAGAAATGATGATGTCATATTCCATCCCTTATTTCAAGGAAATATTTATGCCCAAAAAAATGTGGAGTAATTTGAGTTCAAATTACCAACTAACTATCATAGTCAACAATGTGCACCTACCATAGTTACTTCATGTGCTCACATAGTTAGTTGTTGCAGGTGCTAACATGGTGAGTTGCCATGGGTGGAAAACTCCCATTTTCTAGAGGTTGGTTATGTACTTGGATTTTTAATTCTTTACAACTATGGGTATATTGGACATTTTAAATTCTTCATTATCCATTAGTAATTTCATAAATAATAAATCCATTAAATCATACTATCCAATATAAATATAACTATTTTAACCCAAAAAATATGCATATACATTTTTCATATCATATGTACATATTCAAACATTGTGTTGTCCAAAAGAGTGGATAGTAATATAAGGTGGTGTTTACAAAAGGATAATAAGATGAGGTTCATTTATGGGCCTTATCAACACTACTCACTCATGACAAGACATTCCCATATTTAATACAAGACCTACATATGATAGTCCTCTTGATGTGATAGTTAGTCAGCATTTCACATAATCAACAATGCAAAAAAATAAAATATTATGAAAAATAAAAAACCAAGACCAAAGAATAACATGTTTTTCTAGTTAATACATCAATTATGTTATTTTTTTCAAGTTTGGTAGATTACACATCCTTTTTCATATGCACATGCATTTCATGATATATATGAGTGAGATGTAAGACATAATGGTTATACATGATACATGTATTTCCATATGAAAGACATTCTTACACCCATGATCCATGCCAATGATGGAGGCATCTCATTCCATAGGTCATGTTGGCCAAAATTGACCTAAATATGAAACTTTTGTCTAGATGGATCAGGCCACTCTCCTAGACCATTAAGTGACCTTTTGCCTTCATGACTAGTCTCTTTCTAGTCCTAAATTGATGATATAGTGCATTATCATGAAAGGTCTTAGTATGGTGTTGGGATATTTTGAGAGGCAATCTAATGTCTCTATATTGAGAGAGAATTTGAAGGCTTGAGAAATCATCAATAGTTTTGGCAACACCTTTTTGGCAACAGTTTTGAAAACTCAGCATAAAACACAATGAGCTCTGAAGATGCTCCAGTGAGCTTTGAAGATGCTCCAGTAAGCTTAGAAGATGCTCTAGTAAGCTCTAAACATGATACATTAAGATTCAAAGATGCTCTAGTAAGCTCCAAAGATGCTCTAGTAAGATCCAAAGATACTCTAGTAAGCTCTAAATATGTTTTAGCAATATCCAAAGATGCTTGAGTGAGTTATGAAGATGTTATGTTGAAGCTCTAAAGAAGAGGCAATCCTAGTGTAGTGGATGATCCAATGGTGGAAAGAGAAGAAAAGCTTCATGACCTTACTCAATGTTATTAGCCTTCTTGAGTGCCTTCCCCATCTAAGAAGGGGTTGGATTATGTATAAATACCCCTTAACTTTGATAAAAAGTGTGGTGTTGGTTGATTGGTCAAGGATATAGAGATAAAGAGAGAGAGTGTGTGTTGTTTAAAATACCATTGTAAAATTTTCATATGAAATCAATAGAATCACTATTTTATTTGTGAATCTTGATTTGTTAATATTTTTCGTGTTAAATCTATTTTTGTGGTAATAGATAAGTACGTGGACTGCATGAATAAATCAAATAGTTAACTCTAAATTGACATTTTTAGTAACCATGACTAAAAATTCTAACCTAAGTGCCTAAGTAAGAGTTAAGTGTATCCACCACCATAGGGTAAAATCGACAAGAACCGGTCTAGGTTGTGTGCCTTGGGTGAGTGTGTGAGTTCAATACTCATGTGATACATTAACACACTAGACCATTGGTTTCCTTCTTATTATAGGCATGTGACTAATAATTAGTTGATCGAAACTAAGGATAAAATACCCTACCATTAGGGTTACTTGATTGTGGAAAAATATTGGATGAAAAGTCAATGGAAATTCCAACTCTGATACCTAATTTGGAATTTTATGGATTGGATTGAACTCTCCCCACAGGCCACGTCTAATTTACCTTAATAATGAATTTAGTGCCTAAATGACACATTAAAGTTTAATAAAACACATTTTTTTATTTATTTTCATAAACTTGTTCTGTATATTCAAACCCATACTATGCTTTATGCTAATTTAGTTCCTTCTTGTTCTCCTTTATTTTCTTCTTATTCTCTTTTGTTCTGGTACTAATATTCATCATTTTACGCTATAATTTAAGGTACACACTATTAATATTGTGTTAAAATACCAAATTTATGTTTTTTCAAAAGTAATAAAAATATGTATTTAATAACACCATCCGAAAAAATACAAATAAATATTGACCCATTTGAAGAACCGATTATATAAAATGGAAAGTTTCATGGACAATGGATTAAGGTCTAGAAAAAATATATTAAGCAAATCACAATACTATCAACATTTTTTATGAATTAAATATTTCAAATGTTTTATAATAAAAAAAATGATATGAAATTACATTTTAGAAAATGATAATTTCAATACATATCAAATTAAAAATTGAGTAACTGAAACAATCCTTGACAAACTTACTCATCATAAGTGATATTTGCATCTACCATGTCAATGTCATATTCAGTGTTAATATTTGCATCCTCTCTATTGGCCACTATATTATTAATGTCTCTTCTTTTAATAAGATAATTCCATGTTTCCAGATCTCTTTCATAAGGAAACATGTCCACAACATAATATGCAACATATAATCTCAAATAGATCTCTATATTTTTATCCAATCTATTTCAAAGTTTTGACTTAATGATGTTAGGTTGTGGAGCTAAAAGCTTCACTGATGCAAATAGGGGAGGAGGTTGCTAAGGGTTGCTGAGTTGCAGAGCAACCGGCGTCGGTCTGATCAGCCGACGTCGGCAGGATAGTGAAGAGAAGCAACCGACATCAGTCATGGATCGGCCGGCGTCGGTCACCTCCAGGCGGATAGGGACCGACGTCAGTCGCCTGTGTGGTTTGACTACGAGTTTATTATGGGCAGTTAGCTAACGAACCAAGTGTTTGCATGATGAGTGCTAATTTTAGACTCATAGCTGCGGATCTAATTATTGTAATTAGATGTCTAATTATTGTTTGAATGAGTTCTATATAATAGACTCATGGTTGTATTGTAAATCAGTGTGTTAGGTAGTAAGAGAGCATAATTATAAGCTCCTTCGGTGTGTGAGGTAGAGCTATGGTGTGTTCCTCCTAGTGCCATAGTACCAGTTGTGTTGGTGCTGGATTGGAGAGTCAGCTGGATTCTTTAGGTATGTATGATCTTGGTCATCAGGTGAGCATGGCCCTTATAGGAGATCTACATGGTAAGTAAGATCGTTGATCTGCAGGTGTGTGTGTGTGTTTGCAAGGTCGAGGTTCACAGGTGTGCAGAACCATTTATTGATCTGTAGGTTGGAGATCAAATAGGAAAGCAACACAACAAAGAGCAGGATCAGGTAGGATCTACTTGGAGTACAGTGTGTGTACTCACTGTGATGTACGTGGAGTACATGGAGAGCTAAGAGGAAGGCATGGCAGTTCCTTCCATAAGTATGGTATGTTGAACAACAAGTTGTTGCAGGTTCATGGGAGATCTACTTGAAGTACCTGGAGTACTTGTGGAGTGCGTGGAGCACTTGTGGTGTGCGTGGAGCACGGGAGGTGAACACCAACTCTGTGTTTGAGTTGGGTGTTGGGACCTGAGAGGGAGAGCTTTGAGGAGAGAATTACTATTCACTTGAGGTGTGGGAAACCTCTGTAAGGTGGTGGAGAAGAAGTGGCATCTTCTTTATTGTATTCTTTTCTGTAAAAGTGTTAATACAAGTTGTGTATTGTCTCTCATATCATGTGTTATTCTGAATTCTAGTTACTTGTGATTCTGGTTAATTTCCGCATATTAAGTTGCTTGGTTTGGTAATCATATTGTGCTCTTTTGGTGGAGCAAGATCCTGACAAATGAAAGATAATGCACTAAATACTCTTTCATCTTCCAGTAAACCCAAAATCATTATTTGAAAAAGTTCATATAATCATAAATATACGGTATTTTCCTGTAGGATGTTATTAGGATAAAGTTATTTTTATAGTTTAATTTCACCATTTTCTATTGGTTTGTTTCGACACCGATATTGATCAATAATTATAATTTTGAAATGTGTTGACTGAGATGTCTACAAAATACCTTTTATTTCAAATCCATTGACTCTACATATTTATTGAAATGATTAATAAGAGAACCCATGTATTTTTGAAATAAATTGCTCATCAGCTATTGACCATTAACATTGTTCCAAAAAATGGGATTCACAACTATCATGGCCTCCAAAAAATAATCCCTTTGAAAATGATCTTTGATCTCAATTCATGAGTTTTGCAAAATTATTCTCAATTTCATCTGTGTTTCACAAAAAATAGTATCGTATAGAAGACATGTTACATGTAGTTCTTCAGTTTTAGCTCTTACAAAATCAAGTCTTATGTAGAAAATATGCATTGGTATCTCCTTGCCATTAACAATGACGCAAAGATGATCATTGATATCAAATTTAAAATAGATTTTAGGATTCTTAAAATATGTCAAAATTTACCATCTCCTAAAATAGGTCCCTAAATTTTTCATTCGATGTTTATAATATATTCAGAGATTGACATGCTCATTTTCTCAACCGTATGAAGTCAACAATATATATGGATCTTTCTTGAGTATGTTTTATTAAATAATTGATTTATTTCAACATTGAGAGAATTCCATGTAATGTTAGTAATGTTTCCAAATCCATTAAATGGTACAGTAAATCTTTTGCCTTATCAACTTCCCCATAGTATTTATACATAAAACATACTAATGATGGATATTATTCAAAAATTATGTGTGGTTTCATACAGATGAATCCATCTTGTATCAACATATTTCAATATTTTTTACCATCAGTCACTCCTATTTAAAAAATTTGTAACTCCAAAAATATTTTTGGATTATTTGACATATAAGCATGTAAGTCACAAATGCATTTGTCCACTATGCTAACAATTTTGTATGCAATATTCATCTTATGAGCCATGTAATGAATCAAAATCATAAATGGAGAAATTGTTGTTTGAAGTCAAACACAAAGACCATTTATATTCACCTACATTATTGATGCACCATCAACCCTAACATATACTAACTTGGTAGCTATTACATAATCATCTATCCCAACGTTATCTCTCAAATTAGATACAACTAATTTATGAAGGTTTTCAACATTACAATTTTCTACCATTTTATGAATAACTAATAGGTTAGGTTTCCTTGAATAGTTATAAAAAGTACAAACATGGATGTGTTGTCAACTATTTTGACCTCATCAATGGACATTGAGATAAACAGTGAATTCTAAACTTTTTCTTTCGAATCCTCCTTTTCAACCATTTCTAGACATTTTTCCATTTCCTAAGCATTGCTATCCGATCAATGTGATTGTGTAATATGAATAAATCCATCATGTTGAAATAAAATCTTATAATCTAAAAAATTAGAAATAGGTCTACCCTTTTTTAAAATGTAGTATACAATATAGAATTGTATATGTTTGGCCTTTAGATTGGACTGCATAACTTTTTCAAATTAAACTTTGATTGTTTCTCCTTTCTCAACAAGATGTTTTTGACATTTCTAATCATTTTCATACTCGCATGCATATCTTGAATGCATGCATTTTAAAGATTTTCTCCATCTATGTTTTTGTTGTTTGTCCATGTGTGCTTCACTAGCACATATTTTCCCAAAATGTTTCTAAATTATGTCCAACTTAAGTTGCATTCTATTTTTATTTCCTAATTTCTAACTACATATTGTACATTTGAATTTTGTTGGAGTATCATTACAATTTTTAGGTTGTATGGGTTTAATGAAGAGATATTCTGATACCCATTCAACATTAAAATACCTTCTAATTGTCCATATACTTCTCTTCATTTTCAAATATTTTTGAGTGGAATTTTCAACTGAAGTTGGTGGTTGATGAGAACAATAAATATCTTATGGAAATTGAATTTTATCATCATTATCATCCAGAGCCAGAGGAACATCTTTGAGTGGCGGCATGTCATCATCAATAAAATATTCAGGTGGTGACATGTTATTGTGATTAATTATTTATTATGAAATATAATCATTATCGGTAGGGATTTTTACATGTAAAAGGGTTTTGATATTATTCTTGACAGTTAAAATCAAATGTTATACAACTTTTTAAAAAAATTAATAAATACCTATATTTTGAATGTATGGTGGTTGCATGGGCTTTTTTTGGGTCTCTAAAATAAGATAATATGCTCAATTTTTTTGATAATTAGTCTATCCTTTTACCATTACCACAAAATGTCATTTTATTATGCATAAAGTAGGAATAAATTATGTGATCAAGTAGTTGTAAGTGATACAGGTGGTCGATTTCAACATGATACAACTAGATGGTTATTGGAGGGATGTAACTAATTGGGGATAGCTGAGATGCAACCATTTAGTTATAGCATGAATGTAACCATTCAGTTAAAACGGTTATAACTAATTGGTTTCAAAAAATAATGCAACCATTCAGTGGTAATATGGATATAACTGATCGATTGCAAGGATGATGTAACTAGTCAATGGTGGTGCAGATATAACTAGTTAGTGGTAGGAAGGATACAACCATTTGGTGTCACCTATTTCTAATTTGGTGTCAGATAGTTACTAATATGGTGTAATCAAATGTTTTCCTTTATTGAATGGTTGCTTGTTTGATATCATCAAGTTTTTGGCTTTGATAAATAAGGTGAATTGGATGGGTAACCATAGAATTATTGTAAAATTTTGGTGAGTTGACCCATAAAATTAAAATAATCACATTTTTATTTTTTAGGTGACTTAGGCCTATGTACTGGCCTTCCAAAATTGTCAAAACCAAATTTCAAAAATCTAAATATTCATGAATTGACAAATATTCACCATTAAAATTTACCCTGATGTGAACTTTGAAATACTATTTATTTTTATTTAATTTGTTATAATATAAACTATTTTCCTTGCCTTTGGGGATGTTGGTGTGAAAAGACTTCTCACCCAAACTGGTTATACCTTTGGGTCCCTTTCACACTTCTTCACTTTAAGCTTACTTAGGGTCCTAATTATTTGTACATGTGATTAGCTCCTAATGTGGTATGTGCACATGTTCTTAGTGTATGGTGGGACCTTGTCACCCCTTAGTGGGGGACAATGACCTCTCTACTTAGTCCTTAGTAGGGGACAATGGCCAACCCACTCACCTAGTGGGAGGGCCACCTGTTTGTTCCCCACTCTCCTATTACTCCTATATATATTGCACTTATGTGGTGCATTCACAAGTGAGAGAGGGAGATGGAGTTCTAAGGCCTTCTCATTATATTAATCTATTTTGTATAATAGATAGTTTATTGAATTTTATGTGAAATGCATTAATGCCATGGTTATGGTAATGTGCTCTTAGAGAGATCTTGGGTGAGTTTTCATAACTCTATCATGGTATCAGGGCACCTCCAAGCAGTTGTTACTCATCCCCTTATCCCATTATTTGTTTGTACTCTTCTATGCATAATTTGTATTCCTCTTAAGAATTTTTACATGTTTTAAATCCTTATTGAGGTTTTTTGGCTCAATCAATGATTTTGGCATCAATATTATTTTTAAAATATGTAATTTGTATTAGCCAATTCTAGTTGTATTTATTTGTGCTTGGTGTGGTCTATGTTTTTGAGTTGATGCTTTCCACTGTCATTTGGTTCAGGTTTTATGATGGCTTAGCCCTTGTGGGTCTTGTGGTATGGGTTAGATCTTTGATACAAAGGCTTTAACATCAAAAATGTAGGGATTTATTGTAGGCTACTCTACCAGCCCCTATTCTTCACCTGCCTGCTGCTCTAAATGGCAAGCTCTTACCAACTGATATTCCTCTACCCATATGTGATGGTTATGTTGATAGATTCCATTAATCTAATGGACTAACTGATTGGTCTAAATGACCATGAGAAACCACGTGTCTAGTTTATCCACTAATTGTATAATGATTTCTCTTTTTTTTTAGCACATGGTGCTCACCTCTTAGCCAAATCTCCATTTTTTGTTGGTATGGTTGGATCAACTTTATCATTGATTGGTTTTCACGTATATTATATATGTGGTGTTATCAATCAAGGAGGAGTATTTTCATGCTTACAATGTATGGTGGTTCTCTCTAGCCATCCTTTAGTACATAGACTGCCTCTTGTCCAAGCTTGTATCATTAGTTTCTGAGCAACCAACATCATGAATTTCAAATAGCTCAAAAGCCACATGACACTTTCTACATCTCTTTATCCTAGCTTTGTTATGGCTACATACCTATGACATCACCTGAATCATAGTGGTGAAATGTTTATCCTATATCTAATAGTTGAGTATAGTGATAGTCAATGCAATGATGACATGATTTGTTTTGATTGGTTGTAGAATAATGGGAATGGGCTTCCACTCTTGTGCCATTGAGATTATTTTTTTCATTTTTTGCATCTGTTCTATTTGCTTAATTTTGTAGTTCTCTCATACTTTATTGTAGTCCTTGTTCATTAAATATTCTACCCATATGACTGTGAATATTACCTTGGGAAACATTGGACAAGACATAGACTCTACATTGGTATTCAATCCACTTACCAATCCTACCACACAGCGCTTGACCACCTTCCACAGCCTCTCAATACTCCATTCTCTTCACATTTGTGAGCAATCCTCCCTTGGAGACTGTAAATCCATGTTTGGCCTACCTGGTCCTCAATTTTTCCAGTCTTCCCTCAACCACATCCATGTCCACAAAGCCTCTTGCCATGGTTTTCCATACCAAACTCGTGGTTTACTAAAACCACTTATTTTGGTCAAAAGGTGTTTGTCCTTGTCTTTTTTCAAAAAATTTATCATTTTTTTAGTGGTTTAAGGTAAAGGTGGGTATTTTATTTGCTTGGTGGTATACATAGTGGAGAGGGGCCAATTATTTAAGGTGAGGGAATTTATTTTGTTTGGTGGTAGATTTAATCACCAAGAGGGCCCTTTCTTTTTATGAAAAGGATAATTTTTTATTGTTTTTATGAAAAACAATATATTGTATGGGAGTAATAAAGAGATATTAAAAAAATAATAATGTGTTTGTCTTGTTTTATATATATATATATATATATATATATATATATATATATATATATTCCATCATCAATATCACATGTCAAAAAATGGAGGGCAAGACCCAGTTTGGTAGGGGACCAAATCCTCTCATAACCAAAAAAAAATTCTATTATCTACATTGAATTCAATCTCTTGATTACACTCTCATGGACACATTTTTGGCTGAGGGCAATGTCTAACTTTGATTTTTTAACACAATTTTTTCTCACACAAAAATAAAACTACACTTTGAGTTTTTTGACAATTTTTCTCATTACAAAAAACAAATTGCAAAATTGACCACCTCTTTTGGTCACCCATGGTGACAAGTACCACTACACTCCATGGCCCATAATATTTTTGACAAAGCCTAATGGCTGAGGCCTGATCTGATAGGTGGTTAGATCCCATCATGGAAAAACTCTTTTTCCACATCAGTTTCCTTATTTATTCTACATACCCAGTTAGCATTATCAAGACTTTCACATGCTCACATTTTGCCAAAGCATCCTCCATTCAATGCACTTTTTTAGAGTTCATGTCTCCTCTAGGCCCCTTTATTAGCACCTGCATTCTTCGATGGACACATATCAAGGCCCCTTTCTTATCACCTTGAGTTTTTTTCATAATTTTTCTCATGACAAAAAAAATTACTCCATTTTAAATGGGTATCTTATCAGGCACTTGTATGCCAGAACCCATATGAGGACCATTTCATGTCTCATTGGTATATATTTCAACTATATATTCCTTGATTGTATCTTCAACATCTATCACACATCTTTCTAGACTTTGATAGTTTTAGAGCAACTGGAGTATTTGTAGGATAACATTCGAGTAGTGGTTATGTCCACTCTTACATATATTGGTTTATGTACTTCTTGGAATTCTTTTAGTTTATTATTATGTTTGCAAGATTGTTTCTCTAGACACAGTATACATCCATTGTGCCTTTAATTCCTTCTTCACATCTTGGTGACCTTGTCACCACTTTTGCTAGCTACATCAGTAGAGACATGTATTTTTACCTTCTCTTAGTTCAACATTGAGGGGGAGGGGGGAAGTGTTAGGAAATGATTCCTTGGGTTCATTTCACTACCCTTTAATTTAGCATCTAGTGATTAATTTGAGTGATCCATGTATTTAACACCATTTCCTATATTGCTTGGTGGTTGTAGCAATTTCACTACCCATTACTTTGCATCTAGTGTTTACTTTGAGTGATCCACATATTCATCACTATTTCCTATATTATTTAGTAGTTTTAATGACTTAACATCCATATATTTTGGTAAGATGTATTAGCGTCCATAGGGACACTTGACTTTATCACTACTTTAGAGATAGTCACATGAATTTCTTCCTTCATCTTATCATAAGGGGAGTTTTTTCTTACAGATTTTCTCTTTCTCTCTTGTGCTTGAGGGGATCATTTTATACATGGGTAACTCATTAGGCCTTGTTTCTAAGACCCATTATGTTTTGCATGTTTGCAGTTTGCTTTCCTCCTAAGTTTCACTTAAGGGGGTGTTGGTGTGAAAAGGGTTCTCACCCAAACTAGTTTTACCTTTGAGTCCCTTTTACACTTTTTCACTTTAAGCTTACTTAGGCTCATAATTATTTGCACATGTTATTAGCTCCTAATGTGGTGTGTATAAATGTTCTTAGTGCATGATGGGTCCTTGTCACCCCTCAGTTGGGGACAAGGTCCAACCCACTCACCTAATGGAAGGGCCACCTATTTATTGCCCACTATCATCTTACTCCTATATATGATGCATTTATGTTGTGCATTCACAATTGAGAGAGAGAGATGGAGTTCAAATAACTTTTAATTGTATTAATCTATTTTTTATTATTGAGTTTTGTGTGTAATGAATTAATGACATGACTATGTTAATGCGCTCTTGGAGAGATCTTGGGTGAGTTTACATAACTCTATTAGGGGATGGATGAACTCCCCTCACCTTTGTGTTAATTTTTAGGTCAAGGATCTATGATTAATGGTTTTTTTTGTGTGTTCCTTGATTGATTGTTTGAGATGGATCTTGGATTTTTTCTATCTCAAAGCTTATTGAGAAGTGATTTGATGGTTTTGGTGTGCATGTGCAAAGGTGTGAAACATCAATAGAGGGAAAGGTATTTTTGGAACAAATCAAGACATGACATTAAAATAATTCCTTAGTAAATGATGTCATGTGGATTGAAAGGGGTGTTTAATTGGTGTCTATGTGTTCTTATTTTGGATATTAATTTTGAATCCGATTTTGGTCAATCATACTAATAATTCATCTAAATTGACACGTGGTGCATTGCCTACATTTTAAGAGGATATGTTGGATATTTGACACTTGTTTCCATTTAAATGGCACTTATTTCAATTATGTATTGGATAACTAAAAAAAATTAGTGGAAGTTATAGATTTCATAAATAGATGTGACATGTTACTGAATTTTGCACATGCATCTACCTGATCTTCTTTGAGTCCATCACCTAAAATACATTATCACTGCCCAACTCACCTTGAAATATTTCCCCACTTTCATATTTTGTATGGCCTTGCCCTTCCCCAACACTTCACCATTTCTCAATCTCACGAAAAAATGGAACATCTCGTTCCCACATAGTTCATTGCTATATCATATGAAGAAACATACAACCTCATTTGTTACTGTCACCTCCACCAAATTATAACATTATCATTAGTTATCCCTTCATGCATTAAAGGTGAGACAAGGTCAATGTTCATAGGTATAAAGTGAGGTATGACTATCGATTTACACTATTTTTCTTTTAAAAACCTTGTTTTACTAAAAAATAAAATGACATCCCTTCTAGGATAACTTGCACCTTTGGGGAAATTTATAGTTAACAACTACTATGTAATGGTTTGTTTGTATAATTTCTTTAATAGGTAATGACCCTTTGACCAAAGAATGAACTAGTTTGGCACACAATCAAGAGCCCAAATTCCCATGTAATACCACATTTAAACCATATATTACCAAATGTATACCAATACTTACCAACAATAGCCACCACCAATCTCAATAATAACCAATAACCATTAATAGCCTTGAGAATACAATCAATGGACACAACTGGAATCATATGTCTTTATAGAGATTTGAACCTAGGTGAGGCTTGAGATAAGCAAGACACTTAACCAACTCACCCATATCTCATTGGCTAAAAAAATGTAAGGTAACAATATTAATTTAATTGGAGCCAAAACCAATTTTGAAGAGTAGTCCTAGCCATGGATTGTGAACTTACTTCATTGCCTTGAACATAAGTTTTAAGCCATATACTAACCCCCATCACATTTAACATCAAGCCAACTAGTCCACTACATTGGGTACCCTCATGGCTGACCCATCAGAGCCTAGTGTGGGAATGACGATACAAAGGTGGTCATCCTAGGGAATGGACCCCAAAACCTCCCATTTATATAACTCAACTCACACATCATTAGGCTATCACCATCAATTTTATTTAACTATATAACTAATGTAAAATATTAATGAAATAATAAATCATTGAATAGAGATAATATGAGTGTTGGAATACAACTATCTACTAAGAGTGGGGGTGAATCAGTAGATCAACTAAAACTAGTCCTTAAAATACTTTTTAAGATAGATTAAAATGCATATGTATATTAAATCAAATATGCAAAGATCACACACACAAAAATACACATGACACTGGATTTATACATGGAAATCCCTTAGGAAAAACAACAGTGGGAATAGTTTCTAAAATCTATTGTTCTAATCTAGCCTCATATTAAAAACCTCACTGGTTACACATTTAAGGGCATCGACCCTAAGGAGACACCAATCCCCTAGTTTAAGAGCACCAACTGTAAGGAAGCACCAACTCCCTAATTGAGCACCAACTCAGCTTAACCTCACTAGTTACAATGTTTAAGGGCACCAACCCTAAGGAGATACCAATCCCCTAACTGAGCACCAACTCAGCTTGTTTGATGGCATCAACCAATCAGATCCCTATGGATCTATAACTCCAATTTTTAAAATAGATTCATAAATGAATCTAACTCTAACTCTTTATTACAAGTATAATATATAATTACTCATTCTCTACACATTATCTTTGTGTCTTTCTTCCTCTTTTCCCCTCTCTCTTTATATTTAAATATGTATCTATTTGACACACTTCATCTCTCTCTCTACAACCTCTTCTGCTCCTCTCTACCCTTTGATTTTGTGTCTATATTTTTTATGTTTGATAATATCCAACTACACCAATAGCTTTAGTATCGACAATAGAAACATTTGATAGTATCCTAGATGTCATATATATAATCTTTTGATCTAGGTTCTTCCTCTTTTTTGTGTTCACACTTGGACTGTAACACATCATGCCAATTCTAGACTCAACAAGTTTCCCACATCTTGAAATCATGCACCACCACTATGATTCCTAGTCTCATTATTATTTTTAGCATATGTTAGGCTATTGTTTTGATACACATGAATATTTACATAAATTAGATTGATCACTATAATCTAACTCATTATCTATGTCATGACTTAAAACTTAATTGTAAGTTCATGTATGTTCATGCACTTGACTGTTAGCATGATCATATATTTAAATATCAATCATTGATCTTAAGTTTGGTGCCATGATATGATGATACACATTAAATTTTCTCATCTTTAAAACATGTCCATTTGATCAATATCTAATAGGCTTACGTGCTCCATTTGATCCTTGTATGCTTTCAGACTTTAACTATTCAACTTTAAAACACATATATTGATCTTCTTAATCTGAGATTTTGTATGCCATTAGATATTCATAGTTACATGAATTTTATATGGTTAAATATCAACCACTTGTCCTCATCTCATTGTATTTTTAGTCTTTGGAGCACTTACACTTCATTAATCTTCTCAAACTTGCTCGATCTTTAACTCACCATTGTATCGATAAACCTTGAGCACTTTATCTCATCTGAGTCCACTCATTCTATTCGATCTCCTTTGCACAATCACCCACTCACCATTATATCTTTTGACAAGTTTGATCATTATCTCTAATAAGCTTATGCTCATTAGATCTCTGTCTGACAAGCTCCATGAATGTGACACTTATCACTAGCACATTTACTCAGAGGTGCCTTTGACAAATTGACTTTTTTACACTTCATTAAATCTTTAGTGTATAATTAATCACTAACCATTGATCAATCTATGACAAATAATAATTTTGAGACTTAGGAAATATAAATTCTTGATCATTGCTTTGAGTTGGTAATTTCTAGGTCAAAATAGTTGATTTAACAACAATGATAAGGGCTTAAGATATAACTTAAGCTACTAGGTCCTAGCTATATCTAGTCAACATCAAAATAGAAAATCCTATGAATTCCATGTCTTAAACCCTTATAATTTAACTAAGAAACCCTATAATGTCTGAGAGTAAAGATAATTCAATTCTAGGCTCATCACTCTTCATCTGAACCTGCGGACCATATGTTTAAGATGCTCATGAAAAACCCATAATAGATCTTCTATTTCTTTCCTTTAGAAATGTCCATAAAGGGCTTTTTTAAAAGCATGACAAATTTATAGGACCTTGTGTAAATTTGACTAAGTATGGGGACCATTTTAACATACCTAAAAGGCTAACTTTACACCTGCATAAATCTTGTTGCTCTTAGTCATATGACCTATAATTTAGCCCATAAGATCCTCTTACATAGGGGATTTCATCCATATATTCATTTTCTCTTGAAGCCTTCATATGTGCAATATATGACATCATAAAAATGCATTCTTAAATTTTTCTTGCAACCTACAAATTTGACTGTGGGAAAACATTGTCAAAATTCTTATGAGCCTAAATTTTCTCATGCATATCTTTTATTGTGCTACATCACATGACCTAAGATTTAACACATATAAACTAGGCACAAAAATGAACAAACCCATATGAACATTTTGTCCTAAAATTTCCATGTGTGTGAATGATAACCTCATCAACTTGCTTACTTGGCTTTGCCTGAACTCTTTGTAAATTTGGGTATAGAAACTTAGTGAATTTTGTCTGAGTAGCCAACTTTGCATTTCCATATCTTCAACTATGCTTCATCACATAGATTTAAATCTAACACATAATAACTAGGGACCAATGTGATCATAACCATATGACCAACTCCCCTAGACTCATCCACATGTGGCAATGGTGATGTAAGCAAACTTCCTACTCAAAATTGCATCTATAGACCCATAATGTCTAGATGAACAATATGAGGAACCAAATGAATTCCACTCATGCATATAAACACTCAAATAATCCTTAACCTCTGATAAGATTCCCTTCACATCCTAAAATCACTATGCTCAACCCTAAGCATCAATGACATCCATAATCTCCCTTTTGACATCAATGTCACTCAAATTACCAATAATCTCCCCCTTTGTCATTGATGGAAAACTAAATGCTCTAATTTTCTAATATTATGCTCATTCTCTAGCATTACTTGCATTGTCTTCTAATGAGTATGAACTAAAGTTGTTCATACTAAACTTTTTCCCCCTTAGGTAATGGCACATTTTCCTAATACTCAACTTGGACACTTGATCTGCTTCTTATTTGACATTTTCACCTTTTCTCCAAACCTTTGTAAAGAGAATTTGATCTTTTTCTCCCCCTTTGACATCAATGCCAAAGGGACTCTTTATTAATATTCGCCCAAATGTTTCTCCCCCTTTATCAGATAAAGGAGTTTGTCCAAGAATCTGCAACCATCAACTTATTAGAAATTTGTAAAAGTATGCATACTTGAATTGTTTTTTCTCTTCTTCTTCCAAGGATTAATAAAGATTTTATGATCCTCCCCCTAGACTTATACTCTATCACTAGTATCTAGTGATGTGATGTAGGAGCTACCATATAGGCTTACTAGCCTTCTCTCTCAATCTAAACTATATAGTCTTTTAACCCTAAGACCTGACCAATTGCAAAGCTCCTCTACTCTGAGTCTTCTTGATCCTGACAGACTAAACAATCGAGCTCCCCCTTACACTATGCATAGCTTCTCAAGCTATTCATGTTATCTGAGTTAGTTTCACCTAACTCCATGTTCCATCTTTTCACCAAGGTACTACCTATAGCACACCATAACTTCATTTATCACATGTATATCATAATTTTACACATTTTCTCTAAGTTTGGTGACCCAAATCATTACACAACCCAAGATACATAATGTCAAGGGTTTCTTACATTACAACCCTCATGGTAAATGATTCTATAGACCATATATATATGAGATTTACTCCAACAATCTCATTATGTCATATTAAAACACTCATTTTGTCACTACAAACATTGCATACACAGCACTTGATTTGATTTTATCAAGTCATCGTCACAACTTGCTTGAGTTCTCATTTCTAGTAGACATCACTTGCTTCTCCACTAAAAGGAGTCTCTTAAGAAGCATATATAGAGATACCTTATACTTCACAATGTCCTAGAACATTGTAAAACTAGGAGCTATACATAAATCCTCATATTCCTTCTCCTCCTTAGTCATCTTGTACTTTTTATTCTTCTTATTATTTTTAGGATTAAGAGAATTAACATGCTCATCCACTATAATTTTCTCCTTTTCTTGTATGATTGGATTAACAATACATGGAGACAACATAGATTCATGACATACCTTTTCATCTGATGAATCTTCCTTGTAGATCAGAATCTCATCACTAGGTATAAAAGACTGATGTTCTACACTTTAAACTTGCTCAGTAATAGCAAGATGTTCACTTGAATCTGTATATACCTCAAAACTAGCCTCAACAGACACCTTGGTTTTATCTTTGAGCTTGGTCTTCTCATTCTTAACATGAGTAGACATTGAGAGCTCTTGACATTCTTCAAATTCTGTAGTATTATCCATCATAGCTTGATCTTTCACTTTCCATACATGCTTGGGCTTCTTAAATGTCCTATTTTTCCTTTTCTTAGAGACTTATGAACTTTTGTTCACAATGGGAGGCATGCCTTTATTCTTATTCTATAATTTTGATCTTACAAAGATTATTCTACATTGTTTAGCTATGTGACCAAAATTATTGCAATTATAAAATATTATATTTGTATCTAAAAAGGGTGCAAATGAATTTTTGCTTACAAAGCTTGTTTTCCTTTTAGATACTACTCTACATTCACTAGCCTTATGACCAAACTGATTACAACTATAACAATAACCATAGAAAATGAGGAATACCTGGTCATAACATTTCTTTGTGTAGTATGAAGAGCTCTTCTATACTTAGCTTCTTCAAGTCTCTCACTTTTATGTATCTATTTGCATCAACTACCTTTGTCTTCTTCTTTTCTTCAAGCTTCTTTTCTCCTTCAACTTTCTTCATATCAACTATGTTTGAGTCTATCTTTGTATCCTTGTAAGCTTTCTATTTTTTTGCTCTATATTCTTCTCTTACTTTGTAGTTGTCATATAGGTTAATATATGTACTAGTTATGGAAAATTTTCCTCTTTCATAACTAAGAATTTATCTCTCTTTTGAGGGATTTTGAGAGTTGATCAATTCATCAAGAATATATGATCCTCCTATCAACTTCAAACTTTTGTCTAGTTGTACTTTAGTTTTCTCAAGCTCTTTTATCAAAGCCACTATCTCTACTTATAACTTCATGCACTCTTCAGATTTAGATTATGGTTCAAGTTTGACTACATCTTCTATTCTTTTAGCCTCTTCAACTTGTGTCTTTAGGCTAACCACCATCTGATTAGATTTCTCAAGACTTTTGGACATTTTCTCAATTTATTTTAATCTAAGCTTCTTTTGTTTTGAGCTCTCTTTTCTTAGCTTGTCAATTTGCTCTAAAGCACAAATGAGTTCACACTCTAGATCCACTTATCCATCCTCTTATTCATCTGAGTCTTTAACTTATTCTTGATCTTGATTCATAGAATCTGATCCTAATGTCATGAATAGGGATTCATTTCCCTCAGCCATAAAGGCACAATCATGGATATTATTTGAGCTATCACTCTCATCCAATGAGTCACTATCTTCTCTTATATATAAACTTTTCTTCTTTTTAAAGAAGTTCTTTTTGGAATAGTGGGATTGCATCCTTTTATCATCTTCTTCTTTCTCAGTGTTATCATTTTTCTCATAAGGGCATTTAGTATAAAATTGTCCTACTTTACCATAGTTAAATCATTTAAAAGGTAACTTACCTTTGTACTTTCCAGATCCTCTTTTCAATTTTCTAACAAAGTTGGCTTCTTCTTCATTAGTCTCCTTAGATCTAGATGTAGATGCTTCTGCTTTCACTTTCTTGGATGCTTTGAATGCAACTTCTCTCTTAGAAGTATTTGTTTCTCCCATTCTCATCTCATAGGTAGTGAACGTTCCATGTAACTCATCAATAGTGAGTTTATCTAGATCTCTTACTTCCTCTATTGTAGAAATTTTAGAGTCATACCTAAATGGCAGAGATCTTAGGACCTTTTAACAATGACTTATTCTTTCATCTCTTCTCCAAATCCTCTAATTACATTGACTATTTCCTCTACTCTGACAAGATAGTCTACAATTTTATCTTCTTCATTCATTTGAAGACTTTCAAACTTACCTCTATAAGTTTGTAGCTTGGCCTGCTTTACCTTGTCACCACCTTCATAGATGCTCTTCATTTTATTCCAGATGTCTTGTGCATTTTGATAATGCATCACTTAAACTTTGATTTGGACAATCCACAGAGAATAGCATTCTTTGCCTTGGCATTGCTCTCATATGCCTTCTTTGAATCTTGATCATTGAGAGTTGTACTAAGAGTTATATATCTATTTACAATAGACATCCATACATCAAACCATAATAAAGATAAATATGATTCCATTCTTATGATCTAAAATGCATAGTTTGATCCATCAAATAGAGGTGCTTTGTTTGATGAAGATTCTTCTTGACTAGACATTTGTGTTTACCATTCCAAGATCTACCTAAGTTGATTAAGCTTCTTCTAAGGAACTTAGACTCTGATACCAATTATTGGAACACAAATATCTATTAAGAGAGGGGTGAATCATTAGATCAACTAAAACTAATCCTCAAAACACTTTTTAAGATAGATTAAAAAGCATATGTAGATTAAATCAAATATGCAAAGATCACATACACACAAATACCCATGACACCAGATGTATACATGGAAAACCCATTGTGAAAAACCACGATGAGAATAACTTCAAGAATATACTATTCTAATCCAACCTCACAATCAAACCCTTACTGGTTACACATTTAAGGGCACCAACCCTAAGGAAACACCAATCCCATAGTTTAAGATCACCAACTCTAAGGAAGTACCAACTCCCTAACTAAGCACCGACTTAGCTTAACCTCACTGGTTATAATGTTTAAGGGAACCAACCCTAAAGAGATGCTAATCCCCTAACTGAGCACCAACTTTTATTGTTTGATGGCACCAACTAATCAAATCTCTATGGAACTACAACTACAATTTACAAAATAGATTCATAAATGAATCCATCCCTAAATCTCTATTAAAATTCTAATCTATAACTTCTCATTATTTGCACATTATTTTTGTGTACCTTTATTCCTTTCTTCCCCTTTCTCTCTATGTCTGTATATGTATCTATTTGACACACTTCATCTCTTTGCATCCTCTTTTACTCCTCTTTTCTATCTAGTTCTATGTCTATATATTTTCTATTTGACACTATCCAACTACACCAGAAGTTTTAGCTTTGATAACAGAAACCTCTGACAGTATCCTAGATGTCATATATATAAAAATTTTATCTAGGTTTTTCCTCTTTTTTGTGTTCACACTTAGACTGTAACACATCTTGCCAATTTTAGACTTAGCAAGTTTCTCGTATCTTGAAATCATGCACAACCACCATGATTATTGGTCTCATTACTATCTTTATCATATATTAGGCTCTTGTTTTGATGCACATGTATATTTACATAAATTAGTTCAATCACTTCAATCTAACTCATTGTCTATGTTGTGACTTACATCTTAACTATAAGTTCCTGTATGTTCTTGCACTTGACCATTGGCATGATCATATCTTTAAATATTGACCATTGATCTTAAGTTTAGCATCATGATCTAATGATCCATATTCAATTTACTCACCTTTAAAATGTGTCTATTTGATCAATCTATGATAGGCTTACACACTCCATTCAATCCTTATACGCTTCAGAACTTTAACTATTCAACTTTAAAATGCATCTATTGATCTTATTGATCTGAGCTTCCACATGCCATTAGATCTTCATAGTTGTATGAACATTATCCCTATTTATGGTTAAACATCAACCACTTTTCCTTATCTTATTGCATCCTGAGTTTTTATAATGCTTATGCTTCATCGATCTTCTCAAACTTACTTGATCTTATAACAAGCTTGATCACTATCTTTGATAAGCTTACACTCATTAGCTCTTTGTCTGACAAGATTCATGAATATGACACTTATCACTAACGTGTTTACTTAGAGGTTCCTTTGAAAAATTAACTTTCATATGCTTCATTAGATCTTCAGTGTATGATTAATCCCTAACCATTTTGCATGATCACTTGCTCACCCTTATATCTTCTAACAAGCTTGATCATTATCTCTGATAAGCTTACACTCATTAGGTCTCTGTCTGACAAGATTCATGAATGTAACACTTATCACTAACATGTTTACTTAGAGTTTCCTTTGAAAATTTGACTTTCCTATGCTTCATTAGATCTTCAGTGTATGAATAATCCTTGAACATTGATTAAGCTAAGACAAATATTAAGTTTGAGACACAGGAAATATAAAGTCTTGATCACTACTTCAATCTAGTAATTGCTAGGATGAAGGGGTTGATTTTACAATGATGACAAGAGCTTAATATATATCTTAAGCTATTAGGTCTTGGCTATATATAGTCAACATCAAAATAGAAAAGCCTATGAACACCATGACTTAAACCCTTAGGGTTTAGCTTAGAAACCCTATAAGTCCAAGATCAAAGATAATTCAATTATAGGCTCATCACTCTTCATATAAAACTATGGACCATCTATCTAAGATGCACATGAAAAACTCATAATAGATCTTTTATCTATTTCCTTTGCAAATGTCCATAAATGTTCTTTGTAAAAGCATGACAACTTTTTAGGACCTTGTGCGGATTTGACTAAATATGAGGACCATTTTAATATGCCTATAAGACTAACTTTGCACCTACATAACTTTTATTATGCTTAGTCACATTGCCTATAATTTAGCATATAATATCCTCTTACATAGGTTATTCCATCCATTTTATCTTGAAGCCTTCATATGTGCAAGATATGGCATCATAAAAATGCCTTCTCATCGTTTTCTTACAACCTAAAAATTTGATAAAGTATGGGAAAACACTATCAAAATGCCTGGAAGCCTAACTTTTCTCATGTATATCTTTTGTTGCACTATATTACATGACTTGAGATTCAATGCATAGAAACTAGGCACAAAAATGAGTAAACCTATATGAACATTTTATCTTGACATCTCCATGTGTGTAAATTTTGACCTCATCAACATGCTTACTCAGCTTTGCTTGAACCCTTTTGTAAATTTGGCTAAGTATAGAAACTTAGTGAATTTTGTCTGAGTATCCAACTTTGCATCCCCATATCTTCAACTATGCTTCATCGCATGACTTTAAATCTGGTGCATAACAATTAGGGACTAATGTGATCACAACCATATGACCAACTCCCCTGAACTCATCCACATGTGGCAATGGTGATGTAAGCAAATTTCCTACTCTAAATTTCCTCTATAGACCCATAATGTCTAGATGAACAATATGAATAATTGGATGAATTCCACTCATGCACATAAGCACTCCAATCATCCTTGATCTTTGATAAGATGCCTTTCACATCTTAAAATCACCATACTCAACCTCGAGCATCAATGACATCCGTAATGTCCCTTTTGACATCAATGACATGCTCATAATGTCCCTTTTAACATCAATGACATACAAATTTCCAACAATCAGAAGTTGTGAAGTGTGATTTGTTGAGCTAACTACTCTTTGTATTCATACCTGAAGGTATTTTAATGATAATTTAATTGCTACAATTAACCATGTGTGTGATGGATATTTTCTATGAAGTTGATAATTTGCTGAATTTTCTTGATTATTCATTCTTCTATTTATTGTTTGCCATATTTTATGTTTTCCCTTTTAATGAAGATTTGAATGATAATAATGACCTTTTCTAGGTGTAATAAACCACACTAGAATAGAAAGGCTTTCACCAGGCACTGAGATAGGGTGTTAATCTAAGGATGGTGTCAATCTCATATTATGCATCAATGCATGGGCATAGCTATGGTGATATCCATTATATTTCTTGATGACATGTATTAGAGGAAATTAACTATACTATGATTTCATGATGTGAATCTACCACTTGGCTTGTCCAAAGGTTGATTATTTTTATGTTTTTTGATGTTGATGAGTTTTTTTTGCATTATTGAATTAATATATTGATCCAATATATATTGTTATTTATTATTGATGATATTATTTATTGGTGAGTCACTTGGCTTGTCCAATGATCCTTGCTAGTATTGTTTTATGAATGAGAGTTGAAAAATGAGTTGCTTATGTTTGGTATTCAATTGGGTAAGTTTATTTATTATTTATGATATTATTTCCATTTGTGAAATCTTCTCCAAATTTTTATTAAATCTATGAATGTATGAAATTGATTATCCATGTGAAAATTTGGCATGTCAATATGAACTCTCGATCCTAGGTATGGTGTATTTATAAAAAACTTAAAGGTATATTTTTTCTATTGCTATTAGTTTGCTTTCCATGAATACACATGTATATATGATGTTATATTGATGTTTCCAAGAGTTAATTTCATTATTGTTGGATTATAAATATGAAATTAAAATGGATTTGACTATGTGTACATGCTTCCTTATGGCAAAAGATACTTTAGGAATAAAATTTTTAAAGGGGGAAGTATGTAGTGTCCCTCCTAGCCTAACCCTTACTCAAGCCAATGATTAATGTGTTAATTGAGGTTGGAGCTACTAATTATGTTATCTTATATGGTCAATCTCCTAATACTCAAAAATATTGAATGATGTAATGAGTAAATTTAAGTATGAGGAATAATCATTTAGATTATTATGATTTTTATTATATCATCATACCATTTAGGTAACATGATGAATCTAGTTTATGTACAAAAAAGCAAGATTCTAACTTTATACCAATAATTTATATTATATTTGAAGATGATAAGAATAGTTGAGAAGGGGGTGCCATGATTCTATGAGAGGGTAATAATAGTTTATCCAACCATGAAGTGGCTCTATAAATGAGCATCTCCAATAAAAAATGTAATTAAAGGTTTTGGATCTCATTAATATCAACTTATAACATTAGTTATTCATGGTGCCTGTTTGATATCATTATGTTTTGAAAATATTATAGTTTAAATGGGAAAAATGATAAAAGTGAAAAAAGGACAAATTTGGGTTGTGGAGGAATAAAGCTAAATGCTTCACGATATTTAAATAAATTATACAGTAACCCAATAGCATGAATTAGTTTGGTATGAGAAAATAAAAACAAATTGTTTTGTCCATGCCTATAGGTATATGCTTGGCCTATGAGAAGCAAAGAGTAAAACCATCTACCTCCACCATAGAGTGCCTTTTCTAGACATATTTTTACCCAAATTAACAAGGAGATCAAGAAATTTTTTGAGATTAATTAATCTAAATGATAGTATGTCCATATTTGTTTATTGATTCAACAACTAGGGAGGCCAAGTATTCAATGGAAGTTATCATATTTCAACTTTCCTCTTTTTTTTTGTTGATCCAAATTTATTGGGAGTGTGATAGTTTTATCAAGTATTAAATATATTATTTTTATTTATGGAATTTTAAACTTTATGTATGCATTGTTGGCATTCTTAGTCATGTTGGTTATCAAGAATAACATCTAAACTATATCATCAAAATTCCAACTAAACATCTTATGGTTGTGTGGATGTCTCTTCTTGGTGCTTGTAGCTCATGTAAGAAAATCAGGATAGGAAGATAAACTAGTGTAAGACTTAAAAATTATCCAAACATTGCAATAGATACAAGTGTAGCAGAGCTGTTGGAAAAATTCTTTCCAAGTGAAATATTACTTTATTAGTCACTTTGGAAAAAAATCACATCATAGGGTGTAATAGAATAGTCAAAATCTAAAAGACTTGTTAGCAAAAAATAAAGTTAAACTTACAAATGAAATATCCTAATAGATGACTAGGGAAATGAATTGGTCACCATGCTACCAAGCATAATTCGCAGACAACAACAATGTCTTTAACCTTGAACATTAAATGGTCTTCAGATGAGAGGGCATGTATAGAAGCTAACTAGCATGCAAAACCATTTTTATTTCCATTGATTAAAAATCTAAATTAGAACAAAGTAAATTATGTTTGATGAATACCTTCTTAAAACTATTTTAATCTCACTAATCATCAACTTGTCTTCACAAACTAAATAAGGTTATATTGTGGGTAAACCTACCTAACTTTCTCTATTAACATTTTAAATTTTTTCTTGATCATCAAATTAATACATTTCCTATGATTTGTTATTCCCATAGAGATTCAAAAGGACAAATATGATTAGAATGTAAATATTATTGGAATTAGTGTTCCTCAGTTGTTATAAATGAAACAATATAGTAGTTGTATAAATAGGTATTGAATAAACATAATCATTATTTATCGCCAATAGTAACCCATAGTACACACCTAATCATAATCATGAAAACCAACTTAGGAGAAAGGACCCCAAAACAACTATACAGTTTATGATATAAGTCACTGTACATTTTACGATAAAACCAATTTATCAAGAAAGGTAATTATATGGATTTTTTTAACGTATGATCAAAACTTATATCTTTTACATACTAATAATTGATCCTTCGAATTCATTACATATAGTTTTTTAATGTATATATTTACCACTTAACATTAAAAACCCCATTCATAGGTAAGTAGTAAATATATTCATATTTTAAAAAGTCCCTTTAATATTCTTTACTCACCCTAATATAAAGTATGAAACTTTAAATATTTTTTTTCCCCTGAATATAACACCAAATACCCTAAAAGCAAATACTTAGAGTTCATTTTATCCATGCCTCCATTAATTCAAGGATCCAATAGTGGCTGCCATGCTTGTATGACTCATTGATTGAACATATTTGCACTAATTCATAATTTTTAAATCTAAATAATAATAAAAAAGTAATTATGCCTATGTAAGAATGTATTATTAATAACATGTTCACATTTGAATATAATAAATGTATCCAATAATATATAAAACATAAAAGTGAATATTTTTGAAACACTAAAATTCAAAGATATGTGTTTGAAATCTCAGTGAATTAAGACTCGACAAGTCCTGGAGAGGACTCACCAAATCGAGTCTGGGTCAAGCCTATCAGGAATCATAAAGTCTTTTGAAGACTCATCTAATTCCTTAGATAAGTCTAGAAAGTTTGTCTAGACTCATGAATATGTCACTGGACTTGTTCACTTCTTACCATTTTCTATTTTTTTAAATAAAAAATTAAATGAGCATGGGAGTGATAATTTGTGTCAAACATAAATATATATTACTCAATTTTAGGATTATTAACACTGATGTAATAATTCCAACAAAATTATGAATGTGCTCATATCACCTAATGTAAAACAATGTTAATAATTATTCTATTGCTATCCCAAAATAGACTGATGCAATAAAAGGATAGGATATAAACTATGAGTTAATAATTAACTCAATATGCAACAAGGAATATGAATAAAGATGGCACATATTTTAACGTAAGGCACTTTGCAAGGGATGCATAATCAAAAAATTGAAATAGTAAAATATTAATGTGATCACACTAAACTATTTAATGCCTTCAAGTATTGACTTGTAACATGAATTTATGAATGCCCAAATTTAACATAAACTCTAATTAATGACTCTGTCTAATAAATATTAACTTGATCTATATGCCTCTAGTATGACCAAGGTAAGACAACTACTATGATAGCTTTCAAAATATAATAACAAGAAAAAAAATCCAACAAGAATAAAAGAATCAATTACTTTTGATTGATTTTTCCTCTCTCTTATAGTTTATTCATAAGATGGATGCATTCATCTGATAAGAAACAAACATGATTAGGACTTATGAACACCAGTAATGGCCTCTGGTAAAATTAGAACTATCAACTGAAGGTGAGAAGAGGTGGTAATATTTAAGAGGTGAAATGCTTTATCAACTACGATCATGAAGAATAAGAATACTAAGAAGGGGATTATATGCAACACACCATATATCAAACTTTCTTCCTACACAACCAAGTGGTTATCCCAACTGACTATCATAGCTAAAATTTTCATAGAATAAGCAAGTGCATAGTTAAAATAAGAATGAAAAACAACTTAAATATAATGAAAAAATAATTTAAGCCTTGTTGTAGTAACCTTAACCAAATATTTAATTATAAATATGCAAATCTATGAATAAAAATTCATGTATTCAATCAAACAGATAAAGACAACATTGAAATCATGAGGAAATCAATCTACAATCATGTTATTCAAATTTGTTGTCACAAATTATCTTCAAATAAATAATAAGGATAAGTTATGTTCAAAAACATAATACTATCAATATAAAAACCCAAGCTCCATTAAGTTTGTATTAAATATTATAGTATTATCTAACTGAATAACATATTTAAAGACTTGTTATCTAAGAATCCTTGTTTATACACACAAGTTGTGAATAAATACACTACAATGGTTTAACCTAGACATACCTAGTGCTTTATAAAATTACCACAAGAGTAATTATAGTTTAGTCTCAAACCTACCAGGGTTTCCCTAAAAAATAGAGCATCTAAATCAAATAATTGATTGAAATTTAGACACAGTCTAGATATCATGCAATACCATTCCTTAAGACTCAAAAATATTGTGAGCATATATTTGAAGTTATGAACTTTCCAAAGCATAGAACTTAGAAATTTCATGGTAGTAACAACCACAATTATGAAATTAGATCTTTATGAATTAAAAATAATAATTTAGAACTTCCAATATCCTTACTAATATATTCTTTGCAATAACACTTTTATTGAACACAATTTTATTCTATCCATGTTTCTTATATGTTTGAACACATATTTTAGAAAAAGATACTAACTTCACTTCCATTTTCATTAGTATAAATGGACAATCAATGAAATTACAATATCATGATAGGTATATTAGGCTAGGTCCATTCACTGAGGTGAGCCACCCTAATAAGTTTCCAAGAGACAATACCCACTAGGTCAAGAATGGAATTAAACTTGGGTGTTTAAAACCATTACAATTGAGTTCAACATTACAAGGGCATTTATATAGTCATGAGCTACCATAATAAAATTCAAGCAGTATATTCACTCACCTCTATGCTCATATATTTTTGTATTTTCTTTTTAACTAAGATGTCATTCATAAACTAGGATAAAGTTACAAAGTTCAAACTTTTGAATGACATATTTTTTCTCAAGAATTTGCTTCTAATCACTACAAAAGTTTTCTATGGATTTTGGCTTTGTTGAATGGTTAGTGTCTTTCAAGACAACAAACATGGTGGCTACCTACAAGACTAAAATAATGAATAATTTGCATGTTATTTTTGAATTATAGAGTAAAATTATCAAGAATAATCAACTAAAATATACTAAAAATAAAGAAGCTTAGTGAACCAGTTAATCACAATTCCAAAAATAGAAAAAAATAGTTGAAAGTTACAATAGAAAAATACATATGGACAAAATCAAAATCAACATTGACAATAGAATAAGGTCTCACCTCGTCCTCATCAAGGGAAATATGAATGGGGTTCCCATTATAAATCATTTTGAATCCATGTGGATTATAAGGCAAAGGGAAAAAAATTCCACTGCTCCAGAGTTATCCACTTCTAACCTTCACCAGACCCGAGAGGTAATTTCCAACCTTTAGACTTTTTTAGGCTATGTAAAGTGAAAATATACCTTTTAGGAGTGTGTAAAGTGAAGAATAACATTAAAAAAATTTAGCATAGAATTATCTTGAATTTGATCGTATACAAAATATGCCTCTTCATTTCCATGGAAACGCTGAGAAGGCTCAAGGGACATTTTAAAAACCCAAATGTACAACCTCAAGATATCATAAATGACAAAGAAATAGGTTTTACCTTACATATTTACCCTAGTGGTGTATGCTTAACAAAATTTAGAAATAAAGTCATATAAAAAATATAATAGTAGGCTAAATATTATTATTACAAATCTACACCATACTCAAGGTGGTTATTTAAAAGAAATTTGGGAGTTTTCCCATTGTGCCAGAGGCATCACTGCCATGGAAAATTCCTATTGAACTATTGTTGTGTCTTATTCATTATATTTCCCAAGTGTTATTGTTTATGAACTATGCTTGGAGATAAGCATTTATTTTTAGGGTTTTTTGTGTTATATTCAAGTGAGTAAATAATATATTTGGGGTTTCATTTATTATAATAGGGTGAGTAGAAACTATTAAAAGGGACTTTTTAAAATATGAATATATACATATATATATATACATATATATATATATATATATATATATACATATATATATATATATATATATATATTACTTACTGAGTGGGGTTTTTATGGTTAGTTATTGGTGCTCCCAGAGTTAAAATTGGTATTCCAAAGGTTAAGTTTTAATCATACAGTAAAAAAATGTATATAGAGATCTATTATGATAAAATTGGTTATATCATAAAATATATAATCACTTAAACCTTCAAACTTTTAGTTATAAATAATTAAGATGACATATTAAAATGGGTAAAATTTTTAAGGTCTAATATAATCTCAAAACAAATCTATATGTTCATAAAATTAGGGTGTTGGCTTATGGAACATTTCCCATAAAAAAGAGTTGTTGAAACTTCCAAGAGAGAAGAAAATACAAAGCAAGCAACTTCGAAAGAGTGAAAAAGGAACAGATCAGGATATAAAGAGGGATTTTTCCTCTGTTAATTGACAAACATGGTCGACCCTACAAGGAAAAAGGAAGATTAATTAAGAAGCAAAAATATTTTTATTATTTATGAAGATTTGTTGAATAAGCTGTAAAAGTCAAAAAATACTCCATTCTTTGATTTAATACATCAAGGAAGAATTATATGTAGGAAAAGGGGTCTATTTAAATGGGTCTATTTAAATGTATGTATGAATAGTGAAACTTAGATATATATAAAGATCCAAGAGGTGTCAAAAATAAATACTAGATAGGGAGATGTTTTGTGAGAAACTCCTAGATAAATACTAGAGGATTGAAATCACTACCTCTGATTGTGCATGTTCGATCTTGTATATTAGAAAAGTTATGTTGGTTGTACCCTTTAGAGATAACCTAATTGTGTTTAAATTTTAATAAAGGATCATTGTTATTTTTTTACCATAACCCCACACTCATAATAATTTACAGCCATGGTGTAAACTATGAGGGGCCACTATGTCAAGTTTAGTTTACCCCACATTAGTTGGAAATGACAAATGCAATTCATATTTTTAAGTAACAGTTGGATTTTGGTTTCACTTTAGGTAGACACGTGAAATATATTGTATAAAATTTATAAAATATCAAGTCATTACGTGCTTTTTTTAAAAAATTTAGACTTAGATAGTGAGTTGTGGTAATAGTGGGGAATGCCTTATTTAATAATGGTAAATTTTAAAATGAAAGATAAAAACAAGATATTTACTAGTACAATGTATCTTAGAGGAACACACATCTACCTAGATGAATATTTAACCCCCACATAATAAGAAGAGAGAAGGAAAGAATGGGAGAAAGTGAAATCAACAAGAGATGTAGGAAAATGGGCATGGTTACATAATGAAAGAGTCCAAATCAGCCACCAAATGACATACAAAAAATAGGGACTCAGGGACTCCCATGATCACTTGACCTTGGTACGCTAAAATTGTAGAGGCTACCCTTGGAGAAGATGCCCTGGGTTGGGGCCCATAGCAGGGGGAAAAGACATCATCATTCATACTGAAACTCATGAACTTGAATGCTATAATGTCCTATATTTTGAAGGATATAATAAAATATCAATTTGTAATGAAAGAACTAAAAGTTGCAAGGGACAAGGAGGGGTTATGAGGATAATCAAATAAACATAATGTGGAATAATAAAACTGGAGAAAGAGAACCCAAATAAATAGTACATGTGGCTGAAAATAATATAAAATGAGTTAACAATTAGGCTTGTTGCTTTCTATTTTGCACCAAGATGCTCAAAAACATATAATAAGAGGAAGTTATAATATGAAGACCTCTATGTGTCACTAAAAAGTGACATTTCGATATTCAGTACCTTAGGTTAAGTCTTGATCATAGGGGACTTTAATGCACAGACAACAAACAACTAAGCTTCTAATTTGAGGAATAAAGGGGGAGTGAGAAACATATGTTATGGTTATAAGAAGAAGAATAAAAGTGTTGGGAAAGGAAATCACAAGATCGAATGAGGAGTTACATATTATGGATAAGAACTATTGGGACTATGTAGTTTGTATGACATGGTTATATTTAATGGCATGAGAACATGGTTGAATTTAGGGAACATTACTTGAAAAATTTACAATGGTCAAAGCATGATAGACTATTTTATTTGTTCACATATCTCTATCCTAATATTGATTAAGGTTTAATTTGGATACTACCCCATCAAGATAAAATCATATCACAATCCAATATATGTAAAATTCAATATGCACATAAATTATCAATAGGAAATGCAAGACCATCACAAGTAAAGGAAAAGACTTTTCAAGGTAGGATCTTTATGAATAATGAGAATAGATTACTCTTCAAATCAGCCCTTGAATAATATTTTTAAGAAACAAATAATAGTCTTTCATCTATGGATGATGAACCCTTGTTTATACGAAGATGAATTCCATCAAATTCTATTTTTAGAAGGAAAGTCTTACTGGCATTTTCCACTCTATTTTCAAGAGGAATCCTAATGGTGATTTTATAATTAGGCATATTTATGTTTGTGGAGTTTGCATGTAATCTACACAGTGATTTTGCATGTAATTTATTCATCTTGGAATTAATAAAGATTGATATCTTGCATTATGGATGTTTCCTTAGATTTGTGAAGGTCTTACCATGTAAATATTGTGTTTAATCTCATGCATGTTTGGTATTTTGTTTGTTTAATTATCTTTGTTATTGCATTATGTTATTTTTTCACTGCATTAGAGTGCGTGGTTTCCTAACAGATTTTAACCCTCTTAGTTTTCAAGATAAAAATAAAGAAAAAAATTATACGGCAACTATAAACCATTAAAGTTTGATCTCTTGATGGGAATATAAATATATATTATCATTCATATAATTTAAATAATGTTAAGACACCTTTGAAAGGATACAATTATTTTAAAAAAACATTGGATTGGCTATGTAGACACTTGCCCTCATCTTTAATTGTTCATAGCTGTGTGAAGATATTAATTGTAATGTTTAAAAAAACAAATGGAAAATTGTGGAACCTTCACCTAATTAATGGATAACTATTAGACTAGCATCTTTGTGTGGTAAAATTAACAATTTTATCCAACCTAACCCATGATGAACTAATTGTGTGATGACTTGAATGAATCAGGTTGTGTACCAACCACTCTAACATGATAAGAATATTATTTTTAGAAACTTTGATGATTGGGATAATATAGCTATCTTGTTTCTAGTTAGTAAATTTGGAATGCCACCCTTGTATGTGTTGAAAGATAATTTTATAATTTTTCATTAAAAAAGGTGGAATGCTTAAGATAATTTCTATCAAGCTCTTTAGATTTATCTTGATCATCATCCTAATGATTGATATTTCATTATTTTCACTTTGTTACTATCACACTTTGTAGAGTTATCTTGAATGTCCTCCTAATGATTACTATTACAATATTTCTAACTTATTGTAAAATATTTATATAAGTGATTTTTTTATTTGTGATAATTGACACAAAATATTCTCATTGAATTTCATGGCAATCATTTGATAATATGTGTTCTTAGATATGTAGAATTACGTAGATACCTTATGACTGGCATATTGAAGAACTATATGCCCAAAGCTTAATATTTTGATTTGGGGATTTGAATTTAAAATTTGTTATATCACATTAAGTAAATAAACCTAATAGTAGTCTCTTTTTAAAAGGTTATTATTATTGTGTCAATTTATGGCATAATCTATTTGAATTGTAATAAGTAATATAAATAAAATAACACTACTAATATGCTTCTAATTCTATGGGTGTTTTATTCTTCTAAAATTTGTCTAATTATGTTATGATTTGATGAAAAAATCAATAACATATCTCTTCATTGTGTGCACTAAAATATAAATCATTGGTATAGTACACAAATTAAATATGCTTAATATTAATCCTTTGCCCTAAAGATTATGGGGACTAAATATCTCTATATGGTTGATTATGAAGCAAAAGTATTTTTTTTAAATCAAATATTGAATTTTATAAATATACCTTTGTTAAATGGGAAGCTAGGACTTACTTCTCTAGGGTACCTTTTTTCAACAATGATGTGAATGCATTCAATTACTACTATGATGCATGTCAAAGAGTATGAACTACATTATTTTGATTACTTGGGTTTTATACCTTGTATCTGATTAATGAATCTTATTTGCTTAGTGACATCTTGTTGTATGAAACACACCATGTAATTTGAATAAATTATATGAAATAATTTTCTTGGTATGAATCTATCAATGAATGATTATTCATTTATATGATTAGATATGTGAAGGTACTATTGTTTGTGTGATTCATTTTATTTGATATGCATATTTATGATGATGCATTATGTTAATATTATTTATTTTCCTTGTATCATTTGCATGTGTGTCATTTATTGTGTGGAAGGAGAAGGAAGAGAAGTGGAGGTTAGCATGAGGGTTTTCCCTCTTTAAATAGACAAAGTTTGTATTAGACACTTGGAAACATCAATTATAAACTCTCTTTGACATGCATGACTTGTGCATACACATTTGACTATTGGATGAAGAACGGAGCATGGAAAAACCACAAATTATAATAGAAGGGCACATGGCAAAGTATATGATTTTTCTCTTTTGTATAACTTTTATATGTATTCAGTCTTGTAAGCCTAATTGGGCAATGAAATAATGTGAAGAGTTTTTCATTTTGTATCTCAAAAGGATGGAATGTTAAGAGACAAAAAATTATAAAACACTATATATATCACTTTATTGTAATATAATATGGCTCATATGTGTTGATAGAGATTAATATAACTATTTTGTTATGGTTTTTGTAATATTCTTTTATATGTGTTTAATGTGTAGTAAGATTTTCTTTTACTTTAATCTATTATCAAATGTTATGTTGGTTATGTTTCATATTCTATTAGCATCTATTTTCTTCTTGCTCTTAGGTGCAACTTTATATATCATAGATGGTAGTTAATACTATATTATATTATGTGCCTATTAGTATTGATCCAAAACTCAAAAGTCTTGGTTGAAGAATATTTCAAGAACACAAATAATAATGTTATATCTGAGAAGAGATGTTTTATTGCTCAAAATTGCAGACACAACATATGCCTATCTCTGGGAAGAGATGTTTGATTTCCATTTTAGGTCAAATATTCATTTATACACATTCTTAAGGAATAGTATGTGGAAGGTCACCAAACTTGAGGGAAATTAAGTGGTTTGACTTCCACAATTTACGATAATACAAAATTTGAGGAATTACTATTTTTTGACTGGTTTACTGGAATTGAAATTTGAGGCACTTTCATTAGGTTTTGTGGGGTCAAACCCCAGTGATCAAATCTTAGTGCCATCTCACTATGTTCTCCTCATTTTTAGATTTCTAACGGTTCAAATGGGGAGTCAAATAGAGCTATGATGCAAAAGTTATAGCTCCTAAATGTTTTGTCACCAATTAGGGTAAAACCATCACCCGAATTGTCACCTAAAATGTTGCTCAGATCATTCCTTCCTCCTTGAGAAGTAATGGTTTCCATTACATTAATATTTTCCATCAAGTGTGTCAGTTGTGTTTTGATTTGATTCTCGATGCATACTTGAAATGGACTATGCTTTGTGGATTTGTGCTTTATGGAGCTGTGCAAGGCCTAATTGTTCACCATTTCTATCTAACCATCAGTCTATGAATGAAAGGCTATAAACTTCCACAACTTGGTATCTATTTTATTTATTTTTTGTGTTATTTATGTAGTTAGGGCTATAACATCAGCCCTTTTGGATTTCTATGGCTTGACCACCATGAGAATAAATTCCTTGGCACTAATCAGGGAGACAGATATAGAAGGTGGTACCTCTGGTACCCTATAACACCATGTTCTAAGAGTGAGGGTGTTCCTTTGAGTTATTGATTCATATATTCCATGTCGATCATACATGAATGGCTAACCAATGATTACATTGTAAACATCTATATTGACCACATCACATAAGACCTCATTTTGGAAAGGTTTTATTGCATATGAGAGAAGACATTGGTGGGTGACATAGAGTTTTCTCCCTAGAATCAACCATCCAATACTGTATGGCTTTGGGTGAGGCTTCATGGATAGATTTAGGCTTTTCACAACATTAACAGAGATTAAATTCTTTTGACTCTCACTATCAAGAATGAAATGTAGAGGCTTATCTTTCACCCATAACTTAGAGTGAAATAACGTTTCCTTTTCATCTGGCCCCTCCTCGTGGGTCTATAATGAAGCAAAAATAGCATCAAGATCAGCATCTATAATATCTTCTTCATCTTCTTTAACTAAAGGGTGTGTATGAGGTAGATTAGTAGATGTTGAGGATTGTGACTCAGAAAGTAAGGACTTGATGGTTTGACATTCTTCTTTAGAGTGAGTTCTAGATTTGTGGTAATCACACCATTTCTCAGTCTTCCCTTCCTTTTGCTTCTAATTTTAGCCTTGTGTTTTACCTTCTTTGTCACTTTTCCATTTTGAAGGCTAACTCTTCATATTCATTCTTCCATGCTTCTACTCAATCTTTACCATGAACTTGTATGCCTCACCAAGGGTTTCCAAATTAAAGAATTCTATTTCCCCCCATATATACCATTGCAGTCCACCACGATATTTGAGAACCTTGTGTTTCTCACTTTCTTGGATATTAATATCATAGATAGAGAATGAAAAATGTTAGTGTAATCTTGAATAGACTGTTCCTTACCTTGATGAAGTTGTTACCACTTTATATATAGATCATCATATGCTCCAATGGGGTAGTATTCTTCCTTTCCAGCTTCTATGAAGTCATCCCAGGTAGGTTCCACCTCAAGGCTAATATCATCCATATTGAATCTCTTCTTGTACACTTCCCACAAAGTTTTGACAGGTAATGATGCTTTCAAAAGAGCAAAAGTGATCTTCTCTTTATCAATGAATTTATTTACAGAAAAATAGGATGACAATTAATCCAACCAATTTTTTACTGCATCAGTATTGATTTTGACTTCAAATGTAGGGATATCAAAATTCACCTAAACCTCGAAGGGTGTTGGGGCACTAAAAAGATGTGAGGTTGCAGATGAGGAGCTAGAATTTCCCATTAAGATTTATTGGATAATTTGGGTGAATTATTATAGCATATGTGCTTACTACTACTAGAGGGATTCATTCACCATTTCCTTGGAAGGATTGAATGTCTCAGTGTTGTCCACCATTTGAGGTCATTTGTAGCAAATAGGTGGATAGTCTATTGATTCTATTATTTTCCACTCAAGCTTCCTGTAATTTGACATCATCCTCAGGATCATACACTCTAAAGACAAACTACTTAGATACAATTGATTCAAAACTTGAAAGTCTTGGTTGAAGAATATTTCAAGAACACATAAATAATAATGTTATCTCTGAGAAGAGATGGTTTACTATGTAGTGAGTATTTTGTTTTACTTTCATCTATTATCAAAATTTATGTTGGTTATGTTTCATCTTCAATTAGCATCTATTTTCTTATTGCTCTTAGGTGCATCTTTATATATCATAGATGGTAGGTAATACTATATTATATTATGTACCTATTAGTACTCTCCACTGTGCAAGATATCCTTGTAATTATCAAGTTTTGGAATATTTCTAATAACCTATGCTAACAATGGTGTGGTGAGCATGGAACCTATTTGGATGAAATATGTTTAAGATGGTTTCCATTGCAAAGAGATGCAAAAATATGGTTAGATGAGAGAATCTATAGTTTTGTATAAGAAGAAGCATGGAGAGTCAAAAAAACTATAGAGGGGATCATCCAAGGACATCTCTATGATGAAATCTATGAAATTTTCTAGTGTGAATTGCTTGGATTGTTAGCTACATGGCTAGCTAAATTAGAATACTATGCTCTAGTCTAAAGATAACATGATTTACAGTATGGACTGAGAATAAATTAAAAAGACTATGCAACCTAGATACTGATTAGTCTCAAGCATTAGATTATTGGATGAAGACTATAATTGATAGTTATATTAATGAGTATACAGTATAAGGATACATATCTTTTGAGACTGTGTAAGATTAATTTTTCCAAGGAATCAAAGATAAATTTTTATAATGACTTCATTTGTTGATAAAAATGTTTGTTGTGGAAAAGGCCATGGTGCCTACTCTAACCAATATGGATTAGTTACTTCGGTCACCATGGGGGTGCAAGTGGAAGAAAGTCAAAGATGAAGAGTTAAGTAAAATGAACTTGAACCTGATCCCATAAAATGGAAGGTGAAAAGACATAGAGTGATAAGAAAATTTTTGGACTAAAAAGGGAACTGTGATAATAAAGAAGGTCAAATAAGACAAAATACCTAGAAGTAACTATGAATAAGACTAGGTATTGAGAATAAAGTGTTAAAGCTAGAGAAATACAAGAAAAAAATGCTAGAATAGAGAGGTTACTAAGAGAAGATGTGGAAACTAATGAAAGAAGAGGGTATGTAGAATTTGAGAAACTTCCTGATGAGGAAGATGCTATAAATAATGATGCAGAGGTATAATAGTTAGAAAATAGATGTAGATCATAGTTAAGGGATTGGTTTTTAGCTAGAACCAAGGAGGAAAGTTTCTAGGAATATATTAAAATTGAACATAGTAATATTATAGGTTTAAGTTCAAAGTTAAGAAAAGTTATAAATAAATGTCATTCATTTCAAGGGCATGCATCCCCCAAGCCCACTTTATTTATTGAAGATAGAAAAATTACAAAGAGAAAAGCTGATTCAAGTTAGTTCGATTACTTTATGACAAGTTTGCAAAGCTTAGAGTAGAAAACTAGTGAGCATTAGAAAGAAAGAAGTTATAAGAAGCAATATTTATTTTTAATCCTAAAAATATTAGTGGGTAGTAGCCTATAGTCCTAGTAAGCACTACACAATCACCTAACATCATAACAAGTGCACAGTCACCACCATTCATAGTCACTAGTATTCATACATTTATAGTAATAATTACCTACCTACCAACTATGACACTTAATGCAGGTATGTTTGTGCCTTTAATTCTATATGATGGGTCTTCAGACCCTATATAATACCTGGTAAACTATGAAATGAAATGGATTGTAAAAGGGCTAATATTAGATTATGTGAAGAAGTATGAACTCATAGGGGCTTTGTAGGATGTGCTTTGGAGTTCATTTTTAAAATAAATTTAAATACCCTCGATCTCTCACAAGTTAAAGATTTTCTAGTAGTAGAATCAAAGGTAAAAAAATGTTCTAGTCAAGTTATTCAAGACCTAGAGGAAATTTGGCAAAAATCTAGAGAAACATTTGGAGAATATGATCATAGGTTTTTTGATGTGATGAACAAAATCAATTTTATTTAAAATAAAAAGATAAGGTTGATTGGTTTATAGAGGGCCTATGATGAAGAATAAGGTTCATTATTTACCAATCCCAATTCTCCACCAAGGTTGATGCTTGGTCTACTGTCATACGAGTAGATCAAATAAAAGATTATACATATCTTCCATCGAAGGGATCAAAAGTAGAAGCTAAGTTAGATGATTTTATGAGGAAGATGAATGAGATGCATGATAATTACAAGCCTAAATTAGGCTTATGGTGTGTAGAATGTGGCCTAGAAGGACATCATAGTAATGACTTTCCAACAATTAAAATAGAATTTTGTTAAATTTATAGGTAGTTGGACATTCTACGTCTAAGTGCCATCTTTTATAGTAATATATCCAAAAGTCACACATATGTACTATAATTTTTATAAATCTATATATCATGATGAGACAAGCTGTTGAGTTTTGCAAGAATTAAAATAAGATATAACTAAGAATGTCTTTACAATTGTAGCTCAGAAAATACCAACTATGAAGCAAGTAATTCTAGTACCAGATGTGGAGATGATAAATATGACTCAAGGTAGTTTGGGATGGATTTCATCTTCACCTGCATATCAGATGCCTATATCACCGCAACATCAGCCATAGGCGCTAGCAAGCTGGAATAATATGTCATCTCCCTCATACTAATATTTTAGTCAGTATATGTAACCCTGAAATAATATGAATCTTTAGCAACAGTAGGTAAACTAGACTCCAAGTTCCCCTCAACATCAAAATGGGGGATATGATGCATAGATGAATCAACAAGGAAGATATGCTAGACAACAAGCATAAAGATAGAAATATCAACAAAATAGAGGAGACTATAAAGGGGGATATAGGGGAGGATATCATGGTAGATATCAAGGAGGTCTCAATAATGATAATCGACAAGCTCAACCCCCTATGTAATGTTATCTATATGGTACATATAATCATTATGTGAGGAACTACACCACCAACCCTCAGAGGCAAGTCTATTATGTATATTCTAGGGTTGAAGATCAATATCAAACATAATATTAACCTATTTTGGAGAAATAAAAAAGGGAGAAGCCAATGTGCAATGTAAATATGATCAATGTGCAGCCAATGGAAAATGCATTTATGTAAGCCTTTAAAAGGAAACAGAGAGTTGAACAAGGATTATCTCCTTTATAAATGACTCAAAATCATGGTATTAGAAAAGTTCAACTAGATAAATATCATGATCCTTCTACATAAAAAAATTTAATGTACAAAGATGCAGAGGTATTATAGGGAATGCAACAAAAACCATTTTTTGAGGATGATAGCATAGCTATTGATGCTCAAATGTATGGCAAATTTGTTAGAATAATGAGGAAAGAGGGTGTTGTGAATGCTTTAATGGTTCTGATGAAACTACTATGTACACTAAAAAATGAGGATATATCCTAGAATTTCACTAACCTCCTACACAATCTCCTAGAGTGTGCACAATGAGGATAAGCAAGGGACGATAAAGTAGTTTGGTAAGTCAAGACCAAGAAGCCTTGGGATGTGGATTCATAAATAGATATTGAGTTGGTTGGATATGAAACTAAAAATTTAGTATTTGAATTTAGAAGCACAATCAATATGACTCCTTGATCAACATGGGAAGCCATTGGTTGACCAAATCTAAGCTATAGTCTAGTAACATTGAGTTCAGTGGGTCATGGTAGAGTCAAGCCCATTGGTCAGTTAGAATATGTTGAAATTAAAGCGATTAAGCTTAGCTTGTGAGGGGACTTTGAGCTCATCAATATGAAGATGATAGAGACTCATTACCCTACCTTAATCAGTAAGAAATGAGCCTATGATGGCTAAATGACTATCAACACTATGCATAATTAGCTAGAAGTGCATCAAAAATATAAAATAGTGGTCATACCCTTAAATAAGTTTGATCAAAATCCATATATCATCCAAAAAGAGCCAGATTCTCTTTATGCTTATGGGGATAATATTTTGTTTAAATTGGGTACAGATCAAAGTCAAAATGGGGTGTGGTATGTAGAGTGTCAAAATTAGAAACCAAGTACAACGTAGTAAGAATGATGACTAGTATTCAAACCCATTACAACAAAGTCTCCAGTTAGGTAGTTTCATGTTGAATATTATGTTTCTCATTTAGTATGTTCATTGACAAGATTTAAATTAGACTTCATGTATAATAATAGTACAACTATGATGGACTATATCAAATCAAACCCAAAAGGTATTCTAACCTATGATTTTATATCATCCATAAGTGGTGATTTGAATGCACACATCTTGAATTAGTCTTACAAAGATCATGAGTTGTGACCTCTACACATGGTGTTCACTATAAAACATGAGATACCTCAATAATTTGTGATAAAAGATATCAATCCATTCATATTAAGCCTTCAAAAACATGTACCATAGGTAGATCAACAAGTTAGTGTACTCAGCTATGAACTAGAAAGAAGTTCTATCACATGGTGGGTCATACATAAAAAATTAGAAATATAGTGGGAGGAAGCATGTGAAATATTGCATGTAAGGTTTCAGCTACCAGTTAGTGTCAAATCAAAATGGCCCTTATCTCAATAGGTTCAATGCCCATAATTACACATTTATAAGTGTATGGATATATGGACCACATGAGGAGTAGAACCATGATATTGGGTGCACATATTCAGCCACACCCTTACACCTCTTCCAATAGCTTGGTATATGCACCAAGAGCATATAAGGGAAACCAAACATTGGGTATAAATTCATCAAGATTTCATTCAATCTTTTGTGTTTGAAGATGATAACCCACTAAAACATAATGCCTTGCAAAAAATTAAAGTTTTTCTATGTCATAAACATGCAAAATATTTAGAAACTATAGCTAAATCATCATGTCATTAGGAGGCTACGTAGGACTTGGATATCACACTACACAATGACAAAGCCAACCAAAAAGAGCAACACCTTATTTATCCATGTAATAGAATAATTAATGATCTTAACAAAAGCAAGTGACAGTGACAATGATTGAGATATCGATCTAGAAGGTTTATTTGAACTACATCTTGAAGATAGACCCAAACTATTGTAAAATAAAGAGCAAGTGGAAGAGGAAAAACTATGCAACATCAACATTTTTCAATGTGAATTCAAACTCATTCTACAAGATACTTTTCCTAGATGATCAGGCAAGATATATAAGGAACTTTTACAAAATATTGAAGGAAATATTGGGATAGAGTTAGCCCCTAAACTTGAAATAGTGGGAGATTATTAGGGAAAAGAGAAAATCCCTAAGGCCTTATAGTTATTATGGGATTATCAAGATATGTCTCAAGAAAATTCTCAGAGGGAAAAGGCATAGATCCATATCTGGGAGAAATGCACATAGAATTAAAAGACTGTGTGTGCCCTATCAAAAATAGACCCTAAAGGCTAAATCTTACTATGAGTACCAAAGTAAAGGCTAAAAATAATCTAATGTAAGAATCTAGAATCATTTATCTAGTTTAAAAGGTAGAGTAGGTGAGTCCCATGGTTTTTTAACCCAAGAAAATAATAGAAATTTAGGTGTGTGTGGATTACTGTGCACTCAATGATGCTTGTGTTAATGATCCATTTCCTATTCCTTTTACAAATGAAGTCCTTAAATCCATGGTTTGGCATGAGGGATATTCATTTATGGATGGTTTCATTGGATATTACTAGATTCCAATTACCAAAGAGGATCAGGCTAAGACCACATTCGTTGTTGAATAGGGATCATTTGCTATAAGGTAATGCCATTTGGTTTTAAAAATGCACCTACTATATTATTTAGAGCTATGGTAAATACATTAAAAAATTCCATTCATGATTTCCTAGAAGTCTATCTAGATGATTGGTCTATCTTCTCTATATTTAAATAATACTAGTCAAAACTAAGATTGATAATTGATCGATGTTAGCTTTGTGCATCACTTTAAATTTAAATAAGTGTCTATTATTTACACCTTTTGGTGTCTTTCTAGGTCATGTTGTGTGTAATGATGGTATTCTAGTCAACCCAACTAGAATTGTTGTTATAGTAGGAATGCCACCTCCTACTAATTCAACTGAAGTGTGCACCTTCCTTGGTTATACAAGATATTATCAGAAGTTTATAAAAGGGTATGAAACTATATTTGCATTTATGGAGAAATTATTGTGCAAGGATACCAAATTCATATGAATATTAGAAAGTCAAACAACATTCATTTATTCATTTATTTAAATCAAACATTGGTAACAACACCAATATTAGTATTTTTTGACTGGAAGAAGCCATTCTACATATATGTGGATGCTTCTAACACTATAGTAGGAGTTATCTTAGCACATCCTAGTGAAGGTAGGTTAGACCACCTGATACATTTTTATGGTAGGAAAATATTAGTTGTATAAAATAATTACACAACCACAGACAGAGAATCACTAGTTGTGGTGTTTGTATTACAAAATTTTTGGCATTACTTATTGGCTACTCCTTTTAAGTTTCACCAAGCATTGTGATACCTAGTTAATAAAATAATGTTGGAAGGATGTATATCAAGGTGGTAAATTCTCTATCAATAATTTCAATTTCAAATTAATGTTAAGCCAGGATGGGAGACTGTGGGGCTAGATCACCTTAGCAGACTTCACAATGGGGAGTAACATGAAGATGAATACCTAGATGTACATTTATTTAAAACTTATATAGTTCTTGATAATATGGAGGATATTAAAAAATTATTGGAACAAGGGAATTTTTTTTCACACTACACTAAATATACTAAGAAGCAAATGGTTACTTGAGTCATAACGTATAGCCTTGTGAATGGATTCTTGTATAATCTTGGCAATGATGATGTATTGCATAAAGTATCTCTAGAGCACAAGTGACTACAGCTTCTTCAATAGGCCCATTAAGGAATTGTAGGGGACCATTTTTTAGGAGAATCCACTGTAAAAAAAATGCTACAAAGTGGTCTATGGTGGCCTATGTTATTTCAAGATGCGCACAGATTTACTAAGCACTGTGATGTCTATCAAAGAATGACAAAGCCAAACCAATGTGATGAAATGTCTTTGGTACCCATGATTGTGAAAAAACCCTTTGAACAATGGGGAATTGATTTTTTTAGACTTATATCTCCTCCAAGCACAATCATGCTTGATAGATTATTTCATAAATGGGTAGAAGCTACTAGCACTCCAAGCTGCAGTGTGAAAGATACTACTAAATTTTTATATGAAAATATCATCATGAGGTTTGGATGTTTAGTTAATCTAGTAAGTGATAAAGGCATGTATTTTATAAATATTACTATCAATACTCTCACTGAAGATTTCATGATATCGCACCATAAAAGCACAGCTTACCATCCATAGGTAAATGGATAGGCAAAAGTGTCTAATAAAGTATTGGGGATTATCTTAACAAAAATTTGTAATGTTTATAGAGATGATTGGAAATATCAAATTCTTTTGATTATATGGGTTTATCAAACACATTACAAGAGAGATATAGGGTTCACTCTATTCCAATTAGTATATGCCCTTAAGGCAATAATGCCAATGGAATATATTGTGCCTAGTATGTGCATTATGATGGTCATGAGATTAGGAGATCATGATTCATTAAAGGCATGGTTGATGGATTTAATAAAGATGGAATAAAATATATTAAGGGCACAGTGGACACAAAATATTAACAAATAGAGTGAAAAATCATGACATGACCATAAATTTATGATTTAAGCAATTTTACCTAAACCAAATAGTATTGCTTTATGAGATCATATTTAAAGCATTCCTAGGAAAGCTATGCATTAGATGGAAAGGACCCTATATCATTCATGAAGTATCATCATAGGGTACCATAGTGTTGAAATATTTTTAGGTAACCATATTACCAGGACATATAAATGGTTGTAGGCTTAAGACATATCATCTTTAATCTCTATTGCTCATCTAAAAATTTGAGTGGATGCTAAATAGCGCCATGTAATTAGGATTTTATTTAATGTTTTTCATTTATGTTTTGTTTTCATAGTATATAATTTTTGTATAGCATGTTCATTGAAAAGCAACACATCATAACCATCAAAAAGTAGTTATCATTGTAGGATGCGATCACATTCTAGAGACAGCTCATCAAAGATAGATAGTCATAACTACATTGAAAATTTAAATTAAGTCTAAGAAGGGGGAAATAAGATAGGTATGGTGAATGGAAGGCCAATAGTCAAGTCAGACTATTAATGATGTGATGTTTCAAAAAGATTGCATCATTTTTAAAGTAGATTTGGTAGTAAATGGATAAGTGGATTCATAAGGACAATTGATTAGACAAAAAGATAAATACTCACATATAATAACTACCAAAGAAGAAAATCAAAGATCTTAAGCAATAAACATCCCTATCAAGCTAATTTCCATTAACTAATATTAATTGAAAAAGGAACAATGCATTCAAAGGAGGCAGTGAAATTAAATTGGGTGCCACTAGCTATATAAGATTAGGGTATAGACAATGCTAAAACATTAAAACCTTAATCTAATAAGAGGATTTTGTGATCTAATTTTAAAATATCCTATTGAGAATAGATTTTAAACCAGAGCAAACTAACCAAAGCAATCATTCATTTTAGAGCATTAATTGAGCCATAGAAAGAGGTCAGTTATTGATTCTACTATCAGATGCATAAAAAGAGGAAATAAGAATTGTCTAAGTCTTCAAAAAACTAAGTATAATGATCTAGATCCATTCTATTTCATAGACACAATATAAACTACTTTTTTTTCCCAATATACTCAAGGAGTAGCACAAGCAAGATCCCTAACACTTCAACATCCACTGTGAGGTTCTAACACTAAATGGTTACTTAAGTTGATTATATTTGGGTATTTAGATGAGGTTATGATGACTTTGATGAGCTGATACAATCAAGAGGATATCTATTCATATCAAAATGTTACAATCTAGATTAATATACACACCATGGCATGAGAAACTGACCTTCCCAATCATGGCAAATATTACTTGCCTTATAAGTCTATAGCACCAAAAATCCATTGAGATATCAAGGAAAAATATACCACAAGGGTACGGTGAGGAACAACTATTGACTTGATTGAGGATGCTTTACTACACATCATGGTACAATGCATCATGAAAATCTTTTGGCAAACCACCAAGCAAGTGAAACAAATGACAAGAGGCATAATTAATATTGCTTATCATATGACAAAGTCATGGGAAGACTTCAACTGGCTTGAGTTTTTGGTATCCAAACTTACCACTAACATATAAAAGTTACTTGCAAGAAGCACACAGATATTTCAATACCAATTTTGGTTCTTTTATTATGTTTCACATAATGGAAACATCCACTGGGGCTAGTTAACGTAAATATATATTTTTGTCCTTGTAATGCCTTCACAAGTATCACATAGACCAAAATAGGACAATATTATGAACAATTGGAGAGATTTAACAAATGGTGGATCGAAGACCTAATATTGATCCAAACACACCCCAAGATCCCATTAGATGTAATATAATATCTAGGATAAAAATTTTCCATCACCAAATTGCATAATGACATTCAGATTAAGGTTCATCAGTTGACTACTTATAGGCAAAAATCATTAGTTATGAGTTTTGTTCCTCTATTTCAAGCCTCCCTCTAGATGTGCAACAACCAAAAGTAGAGCAAGCACCCTTTGAATAAAAAACACAACTACATGCTCAACCACCATAGCCATCACAGCCACAAGCTCTAACATAACAAGAGAAAAGAAAGAGGAAAGCAAATACATGTAGATTCTCACCACTTCCACCAAAAAAAAGAACCCATCAAATAAAGTCCTAATTTGAGAATCCCATAGTTCCACATATAGTTATTGAGTGCAACCTACCTAAGTTGGGGGTAGAAGAATAGGAAGTACTTTGATCAATGTTGGAAGATATCAAAAAAGAGGTGTATGATGAAGAGGAGGAGTTTTATTTTTGAAAATAGTGTGCACTTGCCAAGTGTGAAATCAAGTAATGAAAGACCTTTGGGTTGATATTACTCAACCACCTCCTATTCTTGTTGATACTATAGGACAAAAATTAACTTGGTGCAATTTGGAGGCTAAAATATTTTCATCAGAATCAGCTACAAGATCATCAACTATGCAGATGGTGGATTTACCTAAAGAAGGTAATCCTACACCAGCCTTTTTCGATGACCACACACACACCTTTCTACTATGCCATCACAAATTATGTGGTAAAGGATGGTCTCTTTCGATGAAACTTCAGAATAAAGTAGTGTATAATAGTCTCAAATAGCACAATAATAGCCTTAGCACTATGGTCCAAATAAGCAAAAGTAGACTCTCACACCTCCAGCTAAATCTAGGAAATAGAAATTGGTACACAAAGGCTAGTTGGGAAAATCACAATCACCTGAGCATACTAAATATAACATCAAGATAGAAGGTGATGAGGAACCCATGAATACAACTATGACTAAAGTAGTAGTTAAACAACAAACTGCATAAGACACACTTGACCCTAAGGAGGTGAAGGAGGAAGAAAGGAGCAAAAAAAACTAGAACAAGCACAACTAGCAGTGTCGCAAATGACACAACAAGAAGCTACAAAACATCAACAATAAAAGTAGTAACATATAGGTGCTTAAAAACAAAATAAGTCTATGGAAGTAGAGGCTTTATGAAATAAATCTAAAGAAGTTGAAGCTATAAGGAATAAATCTAAGGAAACATATGTGCAAATAGGCTAAAGAAGTAGAGCTAAAAGAGAAAGAATAGGAGGAAGCCCAATGATGATTATAAGAGGCACAAGTTGCACAACAAAAATTAAAGGAACAAGAAGCTCAAGATAAGACTGTTAAAGAATAGCTCACATGTGTATTAGAAGCACAAGTAGCCTAAGATAAAGCTAAGGCTAAGGCAAATGCTAAAGTTAAACCTCAAGATGATGTTAAGGCTAAGGCGAAAAATGACATTAAAGTGCAAGTTGAAGCCAACACTAAGGTCAAGGATATTATTAAAAGCATAGGCAGAAGTAAAAATTGTATCTCACATAAATGCCACAAAAGAAGCATCACAGATCTCTAGCCATGGATATAGGATGTCCCTCATATATCAATGTGGTAAACTACTTTCATGCTTCCATTAAATCAATTCACACCTACTCATGTGACATATTTGACCACATCCATGACACTTTCCACCACTATAATGGAAACATCATTGGACATGACCCAATTCTCGCTATCAAAACAAATTGAAAGGAGTTTTCACCTTTTAAGAATCAATTACATAGAAGGCTTCAGATTTAGATCAAGAAGTCCTGAGGCTATGAGAAAAAAAGGTTAGAGTAGAAGATCAACTAGAAAATGTATGATAAATAATCAATAATGCTTGTTCGACCTTAGTTATGCAAGTACTGGGTGATCAAGTCACATGATAAGATAATCAATTCACTACTCTATTGATAGAGCTTATAAAGAATTGGGGAATTACACAAAAAAAATTACCATTATGCACACAAGGGAAATCTCTCAAGATAAAAATATACATCATATGTGAAATCTTTGATGAATATGATTAGGTCGTAGACACTATTACGAGGCAGGCCAAGTAGATAACCTAAGACATGTTAAATTAGATACAACATCTTAATCAATCATCGGCTACTACAAAACCTAAATTTTCCATTAAAAATAAAGCTAAAGCCATATTAGAGGATCAAATGGAAATGGTGGAGAAAATTAGTGGCGCCCTCAGATAACTATTGGATTATAGGGATGTTTCCATATAAAATTTACAAGTATGGAATAATGAAATAATGCATAATACTTATACAGCCATCCAATCCCACAAGATAGTAGACAAAATGGATGAGCTCATCTTGGATATTCAATTGAATTTATCTAATGCCAAGGTGTTGCTCATAATCATTGATGATGATGATCTTAAAAATATGATGATGATCTAGGTACCACTATGCATTCTATTTTCCATGGTAAGAGAAGTGCTCACAGATTAGAAAATAATAAAGTAGGATCTATCTTAAGTTAATCTAAATATTGCACATATAATAGATGATACCCAATTAATTACTACATAATATATTTGACAAATCATATAGGAGAGGAAGTTGGACACAAAGGCATAGTCTCCATAACTACCTCTGACAATTGTGCATTTCCTTTTTGTGACTTCAGGCATATTGTAAATTTTTTGTAAGATAGTCTAAACAGTAGGAGTGGGCCCAAAATGGTTAAAAACATGTAAACGGAGGCCACCTGGTTATGTTATCCGATTGAAAACTCGAAAGGGTGATAAGTTAGTTTGATACTTAGTTGAAAACCCAAAAGGGTGGCTACGTAGTGCATAAAGGGTGAAAATGAGTAAATGACACCTAGACTGATACTGTAACTTTTTTTATGGCTTATCTTTTCAATTTAGTTTAGATTAGCTTGCAACTTTGTCTCGGGATGAGACAAATATTTAAGTCTGGGAAAGTGTTGGATGAAGAATGGAGCATGGAAAAACCACAAAGTATAATAGAAGGACACATAAGTGAAGTATATGATTTTATCTTTTGTATAAATTTTGTATGTATTCAGCCTTGTAACCCTAATTGGGCAATAGAAGAATTTGAAGAGTCTTTTCTTTTGTATCTCGAAAGGCTAGAATATGAAGAGACAATAGATTGTAAAAGAATATATATAACAGTTTTATATAATAGAAAATGGTTCCAATGTGTTTATAGAGATTAATTAAAAAAATTATAGTTTTCATAAACTTTTTTATATATCATTGATTCCCAATGAGTACTTTGTTTCACTTCAATATGTTATTGAATGATATGTCAGTTATGTTTCATCTTCTACTAACATCTATTTTATTCTTGATCTTAGGTGCATCTTTATATATCGTAGATGGTATGTAATATTTTAGTCTCTTATGTGCCTATTGGTAGTCTCCACTGCATAAGCTATCCCTGTAATTAGCATGTTTTGGACGATTTCTAGGAACCTCTACTAACATCAGTTCTTGTTTACAGTCTCCCCTATTCGTTTATCTATATATTGACTTGGCCAACCCAATTTGTCTCCATTTATACTTGGTATCTCCCTAGTTTGTGACTAATGATATATTATCCTGAGTATATTATCATCATCGTGTTTTAAATCACTATTTTTCACTTCTTGGATAATGTCAATAAAAATCACCTTTGTCTGCATTGTCCCAAGATCCTCAAACAACTATTTTTCAAATTTAAATCTCTCCCTGAGGTCAACCTACATGTTTCACATGTTGGTTATTAAGGTAAATTTCCTAAAGAGTTATATATGTGCACATAAATCATAAGGTCTTATGCATTTGGTCACTACTTGAAAGCCACATACACATTGAGAAATATATTTGCACATCCTTAAGGCACTATCCAAATGTGTCTAAATCTAAAAATCCCTCAAAGGAACAATTTAAAAACCCAATTCTATAAACCTAATGCATGGTCAAAGTTGCATATTATTAAGTGCCAAAAACCAAAGTGTTACATTACATTCTACTAAAACACTATTAAGCATGCACACATATAGATGGTAAAACTACATGCATTTTGAGTCCTCTTTAGAGTATTAAAATGTAGGAAATGTTCAACTACTTAATGGGATGTGCTTGAGGCTATCTAACACATCATCCTAACCTCAACTTCTAGGTCAAGAAAGTATCAAAATTGGAGCTAGAGTTTCAATGAAAAGGAAGAAATAATTGGTATCATTGGATAAGACCAAGGATCAAAAATCACTTAGAAGTCATCTTTACAAGAATGCACAATGATCTTTGGCAAAACAAACTAACAAAATCTATAATGATGATTCTAGGAGATAATGAATGAGACTGATCATCATAGGTGTTTGGAATTTTCTATCATTGTCTTATCAGATTGTGACACTATGATTCTTGATCTAAATAATCATAGAGTCATTTAAAAACATATCATATGACTATGCATAGGTACAAAGCAATACAAAATAGAATATCAGCTAGGTAATTATTTCTCTTGGTTATTTCTATACTTAGTAAGTGTAACTAATATATCTATTACATTCAAATCTATAAGGTTAAACATTATATCTTATGTGACATAATTTCAATATTTTTATACCTTTTTAGATCACTAAATATAAAATAAGTTAAAACACCCTCAAAAGATGTATGCATGCACATTATTCCTCCGATGAGTGGTCAATTCTTTATCTATAAAGGCCTTTAATATGAAATGAATAAAGTCCATGCACGACAATTTTTATGTGATTAAAATGATGGGGGAAGTCATATTACATACACAAAATATCATTCACTTTATCATTTATTTATGCTTTCTCTTGTAGGTCTTGTCGTCACATCAATATCCCTAAGTACATGCCTTAAAGGGTGCACCAAGAATGGGGTGGGAAAGGCTCATGATGCTTTTTAAGATATGTTGCATTTATATTTTGATTGCACCATTATTAATATTAGTATAACCTCCCCTAAGTGTTTATCCATTTATACCTTTTATTTACTTCCAATACATATTTCTCAGTTTCCCTATATCATATTATATTAGCCTCATTGATACCATCTACTTTTTTCTTTCACCATTCATGTACTACATCGGCCAACTAAATAGATTTCTGAGTGTGTTATATGATATCTATATTGTATCAACTTAGCCCATACCATACTATGTTAGAAAAAATATTCTAACTATATTATTTGGGCTAATACAATTGCTTTAGAGTCTAGGGTTAGTTTTGGGTATTAAAACACTATATATATGTGTCATATTTTAGTCATATCATATCATGTCACACCCATTCACTCTGATTTCACTTGCATTTTTTCCCTAAATAAGTATTGGGAGAGTTAGTGGATTAGAACCTTATTATAATGATTTTTATCTTGTGGTGTCATTAAATCTCAATAGGAGTAAATAGGAGTTACTAACTAAGGATATCTAGGTATTCATCCAACCATTTGAGGTCTTCAACCTATAACATTCCCTTGAAAATTTCCACTTGAGCCAAAGGGGAGATCGAAGCATCGATAGGACCACCCCAAGGTAAGTATTTCTATCCCTACACTCTCTCTTTTATTTAATTAATAGAGTAGATAATACTTATTGATTTGTAAATTAATGTGTGTCTCCTTGTTTAGGATTTCTCTATATTGAATAAGTTAGTAGCCATAGGATTTCTTAGACATTCCATAAATCACTTTAGGTTGCATAAAACCCCATTTGGTTGACCATTGCACCTTACCCATTTACAACCATTCTAATCTATAATTTACTTTAGTTTGTACCCACTTTACAACCATTTATTATACTTACATATTTGCAACCATAATATAAAACCATTTACCTTTGCTGAGGTCTAATGAGAGATATATCCTTGTGTCATAAGTTTAGGATTTGGAACCCTTTCCTCTTAAAATTTGAGATGTAGGTTAGCCTCTGTTATATATACAAAATTCATAGGTCCTTACCCAATCATCCAAGTATCGTAGGCTTTATTTTATTGATATTATTTGAGTCCTAGTATGTTGAGAGAAAGATGATAGTTGTAGGTCATCCTAGCCCATGCATACATTTTGGTGAACCCAATATGAATCTTATCCCTATTTTATTTGGATCAGTTTGTGTTTACCTTTTAGATTCTTAACAAAATATTCCAAACCATCATTCTAACTATATTGACTAGCTTGATACTTTGCTTCTTATCTACGAATAATATCAACTAGCATAATATCATTTTATGGTTGTTCAAACTATATTGACCAACCCAATACAACTATGTGTGTGTTTACAATTATATCCTCCAACCCAATATATTTTTGTGTGTTTAATTTTAGTTTTATTAGTTTTTAGTGTGTCAACAAAACCCATACCATTTTTTTTTTCTATTTAAATTCATGGCATATTAGAAATTTATCTTTTGACATATTTTTAAATATTTTATTTGGCTTTCCTAAAAATTGTGTTTTAGTGATTTTAAAACTAAATAGGATATATCATTCTAGGCCAAGTAGTTGTCAATTTTACCTATAGCATGGTGTGAGGGATACTTCCCCAATACTAAAGCCATTAGATATCACTATACATAGAATTTAGTTTTCATATACCTCACTATACATAAGAAATGCCTATGATTCCTTATTTTTTTAGCCTTAGGAAGTTATCCATCTATTTGATTTATAGTGCACCAAAAAATAGTTATCCCCTATAAGTTAATCTTAATGTACTTTAGGAATGAGATATTGTGGCTAATGGAACGATGGAATCCTCTATGGTTAGTGCCTTCATGATGTGGAGCATCACTAATAAACATAACATGTAAATATGTTTAAGAGTTCATTTTGACCATTTTCGTCTTGTGTAGGTGTTAGTGTTATTATAGGGACCATGAGAGTGATTTGGATTCATTATAAGTCCTAGTAGTGTGTGCTTCTAGTCATTTTATAATTTCCCTCCAAAATCAAAATTTGAAAATTTGAATAATGTACTTATGCTTAAGAGAGCTATTTTGGGTTGTTTGTGATGTCAAGGGTGTCAAATGTTTGTGGTAAGGTCTTATATGGTATTAGTAATGGGTATTAGTATTATTCCAATGTATAAGCTATATATAAAATATAAATCAAGAAAAACAAACAATTTGTAACTGCCAACTCCATGGCGAGTAGCCATGTGTAGGAAGTGGTTTTGAATGTTTGAGGTATATAAAGATAAAAATGCATGTAGATGGTTAGTATGTTGATAATAGGATATGTAGAGGAGAAACATTTTAATAACAGAGGGAGAGCCTCAAGGAAGACAGGATAAATCAAGACGTGAAAGGAACTCTACATTCTTTGTAAAATTATGTATTTTTTGCTATAAAGATAATATAATCAAGAAATGAAAGAGTGGTTTTAAGATCATTTGTGTGTGGAGATTAAATTTATGATATATATTTAATCTCAATTAATTATTCTCTTTATTGTGATTGGATTCTATCAATATTTTTTAGGTAAAATAAGACTTTTATGATACAGTTAGTGAATAGAAGATCCTGCATTGTATAATCCTACTTGAGAATCAAGTTTACATAGTTAATGTTTATTGAGTGTTTTTGAGGAGTTTAAAACACAAAAATAAGGATAAATTTGAATTTTATAATAATTAACCCATTGAATATTGTTTACACTTGTTTATAAGTTGAAGATACCATTAAAATCCTCCATACACGGTCAATGGAAGGAACCTTGTTTGCACATTATATAATTTAAGAGTCTAAGTTATTTGAAGTCTCATTCAAGTGTTTATCATAGATAAAATATCATAAGGAGAATAAATTTAGTGTTTTTAACCTTATCAAATAATAAGGATACATAAAAACATTCATTTTTTTATCAAACTCCTTGAGTTACATAGTCTTGTACCCTGTTATCGTACACACAAAGGTCAACAAATAGGAGATTAGGGGAGTTTGGAAGAGTTTTGGTGGATGAAAAATATTTTATATAGGTTAATTTATTTATTGGATTTAGGTTAAATTATTTATGTGGACATATTATTAGTACTTCTTGATGTGGAAGGTTTTAAGTATAGTACAGTCCAATCATGCATAATTTTGAGTTTACATTGTCAAAATTATCTAATAAATGATCTATTTGTGAGAGTTTAAAATTATATTAAAATTTTTTGGTGTCATAATAATAGATTAATTGGTATTAATTATTATTCAATCCATTTTAAATCTTGTAACACTTTATAATGCAGGAGTCTAGCTAAATCCTTTCATACATACCCATAATTCTATAAAATGGAGTTGGAGAGTCTTTTATTGATTGTTTAAGACCAAATAAGTATTGGAGAAGGTGGAAAATATTAGGAAAGACATCATAAATGATTTATAAGAGATTAATATGGTAATATATGTAATTTGGATCATTTTGTTTGCTCTTGGCCACCTACAAGCCTGTGTAGAGGTAAGTTAGGTTTTCAAGATGGAAACTAATATAAAATTTGATTTAACAATTTAAAATTCTTGAAATTTTGAGATATGATGTGTTTTCATGTGATTTAAAGGATTTAAGATTTTTTGGGTTGACTTCAGACCATGCTATATGGTTATATGCTCTGAGTATCTAAACTACGCTGAAAGACTTAATTGTTAAAGAAGGGTATAGAGTTAAGTGGACTCTATTAAGAATTGGATACTAGAACTTTGCATGAAGTTGTATGGATTTAATGGGTACTCAATAGTGTATCTAGTTTAACTTGAAGTTTTTTATATTTTCTAAACAAAGGAGATTTATATGAAAGAGGGTTACAACGGAACATAGGTCAAAGAGTCTTGTTTAGTGAGATTTGGGAGATAAGACCTTTAGAATAAGTGAAATGACATATGAAAGAATGCATGTATGAGATAATGTCAGAAGTGGATGTGAGGTATAGATTTAAGATGAAAAAGGAGAGTACATGACATAAAAAAGAGGATATGTCTTGGAGGGCTTAAGGAGGACTATGAAGGTAAGAAGACTAATGCATATAATAGCCTTAAGAACAAGAAAGGATGGCCAAATTAAGACAAGTTTGAGAGGACAGAATAAGGTGGAGATACAAAGTAAGTACATGAATGTTCCTTTTATATCATTTTATGTGATTTAACTTAGTGATATGCATCACTTCATGACTACATTCAATATTTATGACTAGGATCAATATATCTGAGAGCCTATAAATCAATCAAACACTATTAGTTTACCTTCCTATATTGAATTTTAAAAATAGTTAAGTTAAAATTGAGCTTACTTGTCTTATAGACTATATTGGCCAGCTTGATACCATTTTATGTTATGTTTATGAATTACATCAGCCAACTCAATAAATTATATGTATTATTTAACTAAATTAGCCAACTTGATACAGTTATATGTATCTCCCTAACTACATCATCCAACCTGATAGATTATAAAATCTAAATCTAACTATATCAACTAGATTTATCAAGTCATATACTACTATATCAACTAATCCAATACCATTATTTTTCCGAACCACCAATAGTGAAATATTGTTATTATATTTAATCATCCTGCTTGATATAATTTATGCCTCAAACTTAGTAAATGAATTGTATCATCCTGGTTGATACAGTATTTTGTCTAGATCTATAAACTAACTTTACTACTCTGGCTGATACTTCAAATTTTGTACGACCAACCTTTTCTCTCATATTAAATTTACATCCCCCATATCACCATGATGTCACCTCTCATAATGTTATTTGAAAGCCTCAATCCATTGAAATTTCACATGGGTCATTCTTTTATTCCCACTTTGTCCACCATTGAAGACAACTCTTCATGGTGTAATTTCTATTAACATCAATCTATTTCTATAAAATGAAATATGGTTTAAATTTAAAAAAATGATTATATGAGGACCCCACTTAGTTTATCAAAAACCTTAATAATAATACCATCTATACTCTAAAAAAGAGTGGTGGTCTTAATAATATTCCCTCTTATACAATTGTAGTTGGGGTAACCAACACCAACATTGGGAATCTTCCTCCCAAAAGTAATGTTTGGAATCCCTCATCTAATCCTACATCATCTCAAAATCCTCCTTAAACAAACTCTAGTCAAAAACCTAATCCACCTCTAGATTCAGCTCAAGTCTTTATATAAATGGTCAAACAACTGACTTTTATGCGATCTTCTAGTAATAATCAAATTATCTAAAATGAATGGGTTCAAATAAATACTTATGATACTAATAATATTCTAAACAAAACCTTTGTATAAGATGTGTTATAATGGTATAATCAACTTCATATGCATTCCATTCCACAACTAGAGGGTTTAGTCAGAGTTATAGTTAAGGAATTCCAATATAATGAACTTCTTAAAAATAACCTTAGTAATGCAATTGATGTTAGACAACTCCCTAATGAATCATCCCATAATTTCATAAATCAATGAAAGTTTTTAGCACATAAAGTGGATCATAACATGAGTGATGATAATATTTTCAAACTCTTGGTTGCCACTTTTAAAGCCCATTTTCAATACAAGGTTAGGATTTTTTCTCATCAAACTTTAAAAGATGCTTTCAACCAATGAAAATGGAAATATTTCCTTATGAATCAATTTGAACCTTCACAAAATACAAAAAAATAATATTTCCAAACTAAAATTAATATAATCTCTAGTAATACTTCCAAAAGTAAACCTCCCCAACCTAAAGTGAGAGCATTTAAATTAGATAACCAACTTCCCTCTTGCATTCCATTTAGTATGTTAGTGATTAAAAATATATATATATACATCCAAAACATATATTTACACTACTACCCCTACATCATGGTATGATCCCAATAAGTTTTGTTGGTTCTATGCTCATATTGGTCACTCTCATGAGACATGTTGTGGACTCAAAAAACATGCAATAGTTACCATTTTGGGATAAAAATTTAATCACAATGCTATTACAAAAGAGTGCCATAAATAATACATCAAAACATATAAAACATGAACTTAAAATCCAACATATACAAATAAGAAACCTCAAAAATCATCTTAATCTTTGGATTCTAATAGACAACATTCCAATGAATTTACTGGTGTAATTAATGCCAACTATGATCATTATTACATTGATTACCAATTTTTGAATGTAGCCAAGGTTAACTAACATCATAATCCCAATCACAAAGGTCACATTATCAAACCTAATAATTATTCTCTCAAATATCAACTTATTAAGGGTACTACTACCATAACTACATCATCTTTAGATCTATAATGTAGTGATGAGTCTACTCCACCATTGAAGCCTCATCATGGTTCTTCCAATCCTTATACTACTATTCATCATAAAATCATCATTCTAAACCAATATAAAACTTGTTATGATCTAACCCAAAATCAAAATTAAATTTCCTAAATGAACCTAATTCCATGTCTTACAAAATTCTTCTAATGGAACTCATGAGAACATCCCCTTATCATTGAAAATATCTCATGAAATAATTGTAATACATCAAAGAATTCCCATCTAGTGAATTTAAATTACCTACCCAACCTTCTGAAGGTCCCGCACCTATGAAAGTTCATGTTATTGAAACAATTTCTCAATCTTATTCATCTAAGAAACTCTCCATACAGTTTCCTAAATAAGATATGATTAATGATGAAAACCTCTTTTGATCTAATGATCTACCCCTCTTCATTAAGATTGTGATTAAAAATACCTTAATTATAAAATTATTGATGGACAAAGCCTTTGACATTAATGTTGCTTCCATTTCGTTAATCCAATAATTAGGATATTCCAAAGATTACCTTAAGCAAACACGACTCACTATTGTGGATTTGACAAAACTAATATAAATCCTCTTAATTTCTTTTGGTTCCATATCACTATCAGAATTAAAATAATATGCACCAAATTGATGGTTTTATATCTTCCACTTTCCTATAATCTCATTTTAGTCCATCCTTGGACTCATTGCATGAGATTTATCACATATTCTAGTAGCCAATGTATCAAGTTCAATCACAATGGCAAGCATTAAAATCATGAAGTAGATCCCAAACCATCACTAAAACTAGTATCGCATTCCCATCATTTCTCATATAGTCCACCTCTTATTTATTTCATTAACATACATCCTGATCTCCAAGTATCTCTTGCAGATTCAGATGATGATGAACCCATTTTTTTCTAAAATATTTTTAATACCACCAAACTACCACATTACATAGTGGAATGGCTTCTTCCTTGTCTCTTACCATAATATATAATCATTCCTTTAATCAATGGAAATATTTAAATTCCTCCCCCATTCAATGATATTGAAGCTTATTACATAAAATAGGACTTTATATACAATGATTTTAGGGTATCTAAATCATGTTAAGATCCTTTATCTTTATCCCCTCTCACTTTTAGTAACATGGGTGTATTAAGTAAGGATATTCCCACTAAAGTTGTTCAACAAAATACTCATGCATACAATATATATCCATAATATGATGATGAATACATAGTTTTCCAATCCCAAATATAGAACTTGGATGTCATTCTTTATCATAAAACTATAGCTAAAATATATGCTTTTAACTTATATATTCATTTGATTTGTATCTCCTTTGAATATAGTGATGATGAGAATGATCCAAAAACTCTAGGTTATGTCACTCATGTCAACCCATTATTGGAAAATACTCCATGGATTTTCCAATATCTTTATGATCTTCCCAACATAACCAACGACATCAGCCAACCAATATTATTCAGAGTATTTCCAATAGTCCTAACATTATCAACTAGCTTGATACCATTTAGGTTACTCTCATCCTTCAAATTGTATCATCCCGATCGATACAATCTAACCTTTAGCTCATAATTATACTAGAAAGAGTTTACCAAGTTACAATATAGTTTCCTTAACAACCTACACTATACCAACTAGGTTGATATACTCAAAATCATGTTTGTTTCTACTAACTATACCACACATATTGATACAGTTCAGCCTAGTTCTCTTGTCCTCAACTATATCATCTAGGTCGATACCATACAATCAAAATCATTAACTACTACTAAAAATCCCAAAATTACCTTAGATTCTAAAGCCACTATTGTAAGACAAATCCATTCTAAGTTTTACAATAAATGTATTGATATTATAGATCTTGAAATAGATGTTGAATAGTACAAACCATTACTTACACTTTCTAATGATTAAGTTATCTTAGAACTAATCCATGTTAGAGAACTCCAACTTCCCTGCCAATGTCATAAGCTTGGCCATTTCAATAAAAAGGCTCCTTGATTAAATAACTTTATTTCTAGTGTCGATCAAAAAATGGATCCTATATCCAAGTTTCATTTGGCTCCATATAATTTTCAAGATGGTAATGTTATGTTTATCAAAGAAATTCAAGTAGTTAACTTTGGCATAACTGCTAATACTAAATCAGTTTTTATCTCTAAGGAACTTCATCTTAAAGAAAAAAAAAAATACAACCTATTTTTTGACAAGCATCATAAATTCTTTCCATGGTCATATTAATACATGCCTGACATACCCTAACATAGTTGTTTATAACATAGTAACATATCTAGATGTGAAACCCATGTGCTAGAAACAACAAAAGTCTCACTCTGAGGTTTCCACATTATGTCACAAATAAATTATCAACATCATAGATTATAAGTTCATTAAACCTTTAGATTACTCAGAATAGGTATCTAATATAATACATGTTCTCAAAAAATTCATGTTGGTCATTTATATATGTATCGATTTTCATAATCTCACCTTAACTTGTTATAAGGACAACTTTCCTTTACCAACAATTGATACCATTGTTGAATCTACAGGAGGTTATGAGATGTTATACCTCATGGATGGTTTCTCAAGATATAATCAAATTCATATCAACTAAAGGATCAACATAAAACCACCTTTACTAATGAGTGGGGAACCTAATTAAGATGCCCTTTAGCCTTAAAAAACCTAAAGCAACTTAGAAACATGTAATGACCCACATATTTCAAAATATCATCCATAAAATAGTTTAAAATTATGTGGATTATATTATATACAAATAAAAACATTTTGAGAACCATATTCATGAACTTTCCATTATATTTGTTCATCTTATCAAACACAAAGCTAAGCTCAACCCTTAAAAGTGTGTTTACAGTGTTACTTCCAAATATATTTTAGGAATTTTCGTCTCTTTGCAATGGATAGATATTAATACCACTAAGGTCGATGTTATTCTTAACAAGCCTATACTTCATTCTATTCCTGACATTCACACTTGCCTTGGGAAGCTTGGGGCAATTTGAATATTCATCCCTGAGATGGCTTACAACATATATTTGTTAAACTCTCTCCTAAAGAAAGTTGTTACCCTCAAATGGACCAATTTATGTAAAAAATACTTTGATAACATGAATAAATCATTACTTCATCCCCCTACTTAAAACCACCTTCAAAATATTACCCTCTCATCTTTTACAAATCATCCACCCCATTATAGTTAAGGTAATGCTTGCTCAACAAGATGAGTCAGAAAATGCATATGCAATCTAATATATTAGTCATGCCATGATATTTTATGAGACCAACTATATGAAAGTGGAATGTGATTGTCTTTTAATATACTTTAAAGTAAAAAAAAACTTATACATTATATGCTTTATCAAATCACTTATGTCATTGTCCATTTTAACCCCCTTCATCACTTCTTCTCTAGGGCCTTATTGCCTGGATATCGATCAAGATGAGTCAAAAAAAGAATATGCAATCTAATATATTATTCATGTCATGATATATTATGAGACCAACTATATGAAAGTGGAGTGTGACTATCTTTCAATATAATTCAAAGTAAAAAAAACTTATACATTATATGCTTTATCAAATCACTTATGTCATTGTCTATTCTAACCCCCTTCATCAATTCTTCTCTAGGGCCTTCTTGCCTGGATATCAAATTACCAAATGAATGGTATCTTAATAATTTTGACCTAATAATTATCGCCCATAAATCAATAAAATACCAACTTATTATTGATAAACATTTCATTTCTATCATCTTAGTTATGTATCACCTTTGAGATACTCTTCCAAATGTAGATGTCCTTTTAATCAAAGGTATTGACCACGTTATTTCTCTCAAAGACTAATTTCATAATTTCATGGCTGATCTCAAGGCACAAGCTCTTAAAGAGTTAGAAATAGTAGTCTCCAAACCTAAATCATATACCAAAGGTATAGAAAAAATAAATGATAATTACCTAAATTTATCATCGAGCTCCATGAAAAAACTTGGACACTTTACTTTTATGCAACCAAGTGTCTTTAAGGCACTAAGTCGGCTCATGTTTTAGTTGATTCTTATGGAAAATAATTCTTCAAGACTTTTGATTAAAATATGATAGGTCACTATTAACATGTTTGAATACGAATCTATCATCCTTGGGATGTAAGTAGCCAAAGATCTACATATCCTCTATTTACATGCCTTGGGGGATTCACAACTTATAAGATAAAAAATTAGTGGCACATATCAATGCAAAATTTCAAATCTTGTTTCATATCATCAATGCACCTATAATATTTCCAAATATTTTTAATCTTTCACAATCAAATAAATTATAATAGAGAGAAATGTTATTGACATCTCTCTCACTTCCTCAACCTCTATCTTTCATCCTCATCAGGCATCGTATGACTCATAGTTCCTCATCCACATGAGTAAATATTCACCTGCCTTAACAACCAAGGATGATTCCCTTATTTTCCAAATCAAATCAATCACTACTAGACAAATCCCATGGTACAAAGACATCATCCAAATCATTGAACATTGTTATTACCCTCTTGAGGTTGATTCTCATGACAAGACTAGACTTTGCATGTAATATTTCAAGTATGTCCTTTGACATAAAATTATTTATCATCACAACATTTAAGTTATCCGAGTTTGTTGTATCACTCAATAAGGAGTTCATTCTCTCCTTGAGTAAACACATATGGGCATATATGGTGGCCATTATAACAAACATGTTACATCCCACTAATGCCTCTAAATGGGATAATAAGGGCCTAATTTTGAAAAATATGTCATCACATTCACAAAGAAGTGTAATCATTGCCAACTATATGATGACCTAATCCACTCTCCTCTAATTGAGATTCAAACAATTGAATCTCCTTGGTCATTAGGATTAAGTTAATAAAATATTGATATCTCACACTATGGATGTTTCCTTAGCTCTTCTAAGGTTTTACCATGTAAATATAGTGTTTTGTCTCATGCATGTTTAGTACCATGTATAGTTGAATTATCTATATTATTGTAAACTTGTATTTTGTTATTGAAATTACTGGTTATTTATTGCTATGAAGTGTCTAGTTTTCTAACAAGTTGTATTAGATCAAGGTTACTCCTCTTTTACAATAATTGTGTTCTAGATTTGGTGTTGTTTTTTTGTAGCATCAAATGGCAAAAGTTTTAAATGCAAATTTTGAGGTGGAGAAGTTTAATGCAAAAAACAACTTTGAGTTATGGAAACTCAAAGTACATGATGTGTTAATGCAACAGGGCTACACAAAGCCCTGAATTAAAAGGCAAAGAAACTTATGAGAATGTATGAAAATTATTGGGAAGATATAGGTACAAAATCTTTCAGTGTAATATGATTATTTTTAAAATATGAGGTTATTTTCAACATAGCTAGAGAAAAGATTGTGGTAGGCTTATGGTCTAGATTAGAAAGCTTGTACATGATCAAATCAATAACAAATCATATTTAATTAAAGGGGAAATTTTATACATTACAAATGAAATAAGGTATAAAAATTATTGATCATTTAAAGGTTTTCAATACTATGTTATACCAGTTAACTAATATTAGTGTGAAAGTGGACAATGAAGACAAGGCAATCACCTTGGTATGTACTTTGTCAAATTATTGGGATCATATAATAACTATCATTATCTTTAGTACTTCTAATGTGCTTGACTATGATTCTATTATGGGATTATTGTTGGTTAAGAAGACGAGGAGAAAATATAGTCTAGAGACCTATATGCATGAAGTTATGGTTACTAGGGGAAGATCTAGAGAAAGAGGGTAAAGCTCTAGGGCACATCTAGATCTAAGTCACAATCCAAGAAGAGTAATACAAAGTGTTGGCACTATCATAAAGAAGGGAATCTTAATAAGGATTATTTGAATAGGAAAGAAGATAAAAAGAAGGAAGATTTCACCAAGGAAGCAAATCGAGTAAAAACAAGTGAAGGTATGACTGATGAAATTTTATTTGATTATAACATTTTCTATTATCATCATAATTGGTTATTGGATTTTGGTGCTACACATAACATGTGTCCACATAGTATTTTGTTTTACTCTTACCAAACCCTTGATAGAATTTCTATTCTTATGGGTAATATTATTTATTCTAAGACTGAATGGATTGGTATCATTAAGATAAAAATATTTGCTATTATGGTGAAGACTCTAATAGAAGTTAGATATGTACCATAACTTAAACAAATTTTGATTTATTTGTGTGAAATATATTCTTGTGGTTATAAGTTCACAGTTTAAGGTGGATCTCCAAAGGTGTCTAAGGGTGCCTTAGTTGTAATTAAGGATCTAAAACCTTGTAACCTTTACATATTAAAAGGGAGTGTGGATTTTAGTTGAGTAGCTATGGTATCTAAAATAAAAAAAGATCCTACTCATCTATGGCATCTATGTTTAGGCCACATGAGTGAGAAAGGGTTAAAGATACTAAAAAATCATGAATTACTTCCTTGTTTAAAATATCTAGATTTGAATTTCTGCAAGCGCTATGTTATTGGGAAAAAAATTAGATGGAATTTTAAAGAAGGAAGTCATGTAAGTAAATGTATTATTGACTATATTCATTCTAATCTTTTGGTCCCAACCCCTATAAATTCATATGGAAGAATGTTGTATTTTTTTACATTCATAGATGATTATTCCATTAAAGAATGGGTCTATTATCTTAAAATATATATTTTTTATCTATTGAAGCAATTTAGATCTTTGGTTGAGAAGAAAAATTACAAGTCAATCAAATGTTTAAGATCAGACAATGAAAGTGAGTTCACATCCTTAGAGTTTCATAATTATTGTAAGGAAGTTAGGATTGAAAGGTATAAAGCCACTAGTTATACACTGTAATAAAATAGGGTTGGTGAATGCATGAATATGAGTCTTTTAGAGAGAGAAAGGAACATGCTCAACAATGCAAATTTGGATAAGCATTTATGGGCAAAATTAGTTTGTATAAACAACTATCTGATAAATCATTCACCATTGGTTGTATTATACTATAAGATTCTTGAAGAGGTATGGATAGGCCATCTATGTCATTATTTGTATTTGAATGTTTCTTGTTGTAATGGTTATGCTCTTACTAATAAGAATTAACAGTCAAAGTTAGGCCCAAGATCTAATGATTACATCTTTATTGGGTATAGTGAAGGAGATCATGTTAAGGGATATAGAGTTCAAGATCCTACTACCCATAAAATCATCATTATAATAGATGTAGAGTTTAATGAATCACCTTTACTAAAATTAGATGTTGAAATGAAATAAGAATAGGAACCTAAACATCAACATGTCAAATCAAAAATTGAGCCATCTTTAGATTCTAAAAATGAGTAAATTCAACCATTTTTTATGTTGAAGATGTTGAAGTTTCATAATAACATGAAGAAATACCCCAGTAGTCAGTATGGAGGTCAGAACATGAGGAAACACCTCCACGACCAGTATGGAGATCTACACAAGTTAGGCATCCTCTTATTAAGTATAGTCCCAATAGTTCAATTGTTTTAATTTCTAATGATGGGGAACCTAGTTGTTATCATGAAGATTTGGAAGATGTGGATAGTGACAAATAGAAAATAGACATGAAAGCAGAAATGGATGCCTTGGATAAGAACAAGTCATGGGACTTGGTATAACTTCCAAAAGGTAGAAAATGTGTTGGCTATAAATGGGTTTACAAACAAAATATAGGTGTTCATGAAAAATTTGAAAGGTACAGGGTTAAATTGGTGGCAAAAGGATTTACACAAAAATAAGGTATTGGTTCTCATGAAATATTTTCATTAGTTGTTAAATTCTTTCAATTTGAGTTGTTTTAGCATTAGTGGCTTTACTTGATTTGGAGTTGGAGTAGTTATATGTTAAAACAACATTCTTGCATACATATTTAGAAGAGGGTGTATATATATATATGGAAAACCCTGAAGGTTTTGTACAAGATAACAAAAAAGGATTTGTTTGCAAGCTCAAGAAATCATTATATGGCCTAAAATAGTCACCCATGCAATGGTACAAGAAGTTTGATTCCTTAATAATGATCCTAAATTTTCTAAATAGTGAGAATGACCACTATGTTTACTTCATGTTTTTAGACAATGGTTTATTCATTACATTGGCATTGTCTGTTAAGTATATGCTTCTATCGAGCAAAAGCATGACATAAACCAATAGTTTAAAGGTTCATCTATCTAAGACATTTGAAATGAAGTATCTAGGAGTTGTAAAACAAATCTTAGGCATGGAGATACATAGAGACATGAAAAATGGTAAGCTTTGGATATCGCATCAGAGGTATTTGGAAAAGATACTAACCAAATTTGGTATGAAGTATGTGAAATCAATTAGTATCCCTTTTACATCCTATTTCAAACTTTCTTCAAGTTTATGCCCTAGTAGTGATGAATAAAAATAGTATATGGCTCATGTACCATATGATAGTGAAATAGGAAGTTTAATTTATGCTATGATATGTACGAGGCTAAACATTTCACATGCAGTTGGAGTTGTTAGTAGATAAATGACAAATCCAAGTAAAGAACATTATGCAGCAGTGAAGTGGGTGTTTCACTACTTGTGAGGCATAGTGACTATTGCATCACCTATAATAGATATAGTGATTATATTTTTGGATATGTTGATTCTAATTCTATAGAGGATCTGGACAAAAGAAGATCAAGATTTGGTTACATTTTTACACTTGTAAGAGGACCTATTAGTTGGATGTCAAAGCTTCAAAAGATTATTGTTGAATCAACTAATGAGGCATAATATGTGGCTTCCTATCATGCTTATCAAGAGGTAATTTAGATAAAGGGCCTATTGGGTGGGTTTGGAAGAGATCAATACAAAATGAAGGTTTTATGTGATAGTTAAAATGTAATTTATTTGGCCAAGAATCTAGCTTATCACAATAGGATAAAGCATATTGTGGGAAAGTACCATCTTGTCAAATAGGCAATTGATGAAGGAAAAGTAGCACTTGAAAATTTTCATATTGAGGAAAATAGTAATGATATGTTCAAAAACCTAATATTATTAGAGAAACTACAATGGTATTTTGATTCTTTTGGCTTGCAAAAAAGGTGATGTGTTGGTTGGCAAGATATTAAACAAAAATTATTGTCAAGGTGGAGATTGTTAGATATGTGACAACAAAGTTAAATGTCGGATCCCTTTATGACATGATTTATATCCCACCAGTGTTGTGGAGAGAGGGGGAGTCTAGGGGGTCTAGAGGGGTCTAGAGGGGTTGATAACAGTTATGGAGCACCGTAGTGAGGGTTCAAGGGGAATGCCCCCAAAGCCAAAAATTAAGGAGTCAAACCCTTATTTTTAGAAAGACAAATTCCATTGGAGTCTATTTTTATGAATGAAAATCCTAATGGCATTTTTCCAATCTATTTTTAGGAGGAGGACTCTTAATGTTACTTTTATAATTAGGCATATTTATCTTTTTGGAGAGCCAAAGAGACAATGAATTTCCATGTAATATGCTCATCTTGAGTTAATATAATCTTGATATCTTACATTGTAGTTATTTTCTTAGTTTTGCTAAGGTTTCACCACATAAATATGGTGTTTTGTCTCATGCATGCTTATTATTCTATTTATTAAAATTATCTCTCTTATTGCAAACTTGTATTATATTATTGAAATTACTAGTTATTTGTTACTGTCAAGTGTCTAGTTTCCTAACAAAAGCAAGATTCCAACTTTATACCAATAATTTATATTATATCTAAAGATAAGAATAGTTGATAAGGGGGTGCCACAGTTCCATGAGAGGGTAATAATAGTTGATCCAATAGTGAATTGGCTCTAAAAATAAGCATCTCTAATCGATAAGGTACTTAAAGGTTTTGGGTCTCATTAATATCAGTTTATAACATTAGTCACTCACAGTGACCATTTGATATCACTATGTTTTGAAAATATTATTGCTTAAATGGGAAAAATGATAAGTGAAAAAATGAGAAATTTGGGTTGTGGAGAAATAAATATTAAGGCTTGCATATTTACATACAAGCTAGGGGAAAGGCCCCAGAAGGCAAGCATGTTCCAATGATGAAACAATGTGTTGTTCAACTAGGACCTATTGATTGAAAATATATGCACCAATACATATATTTTTTGTATTTAAATAATAAACACATTTAATTATGTCTTTATGCAAGATTTTACTATTAATAATATGTTGACATTTAACAATAATAGATGTTCCAAATAATATATTAAGCCCAAAAGTGAATATATTTTGTAACATTAAAAGAGGGTGTTATTTAGAGGATGGTGTGAAGCTCATATTAGGCATCAATGCATGGGCATCGCTACGATGATAGACATTATATTTCTTGATGATAGATATTGGAGTATGTTAACTATACCACGGTTTCATGATGTGAATCTACCATTTGGCTTGTCCAAAGGTTGATTGTTTTTATGTTTTTTGATGTTGATGAGTTTATTTTAATTATCGAGTTAATATATTTATACAATATATATTATTATTTATTATTGATGAGATTATTTATTAGTGAGTCACTTGGCTTGTCCAATGATCCTTGCTAGTATTATTTCATGAATGAGAGTTGAAAAAAGAGTTGTTTATGTTTGGTATTTGATTGGGTAAGTTTTTATGATATTATTTCCATTTGTGAAATCTCCCTTAGGTTTGTGTTAAATATGTGAACATATGAAATTGATGGTCCATGTGAAAATTTCGCATGTCAATATGAACTGTTGATTGTGGGTATGGTGTATATACTTATAAAAAAATTAAATGTATATTTTTGTTATTATTATTGGTTTGATTTCTATGAAGACACATGTATAGATGATGTTATTTTGATGTTTTCAAGAGTTAATTTCATTATTTTTGGATTGTAACAATGAAATTAAAATGGATTCAACTGTGTGTGCATGCTTCCTTATAGCAAAATAGACTTCAAGGATGAAATTTTTAAAAGGGGGAAGTATGTAGTGTCCCTCCTAGCCTAATCAAGGTTGGATACAATGATTATGTTATCTTATACGATCAAACTCATAATACTAAAAAATATTGAATGATGTAATGACTGAATTTGAATATGAGGAATAACCATTTAGATTATTATTCTTTTTATAATATCTTGTCATACCATAGAGGTAACATGATGAATCTAGTTTATGTGTGGGAAAGCAAGATTCTAACTTTGTACCAATAATTTATATTATATTTAAAGAAGATAAGAATAGTTGATAAGGCGGTGTCATGGTTCCATGAGAGAGTAATAATAGTTGATCCAATGGTGAAGTGGCTTTAGAAACAAGTGTCTCCAATCAACAAGGTATTTAAAGTTTTTGGGTCTCATTAATATCAGTTTATAACATTAGTCACTCACAGTGACCGTTTGATATCACTATGTTTTGAAAATATTGTCGCTTAAATGGGAAAAATGATAAAAGTAAAAAGGACAATTTTTGTGTTGTGGAGGAATAAAGCTAAAGGCTTCATGATATTTAAATAAATGAAGAATAATTAAAAAATAATTTGAAATTTGCATATTTGCATACAAGCTAGGGGAAAGGCCCTAGAAGGTAAACATGTTCGAATGCTGGAAAAATGTGTTGTTCAACTAGGGCTTATTGATTGAACATATTTGCACTAATACATATATTTTTTTATATTTAAATAATAAACACATTTAAATATGTCTTTGTGAGAGAATGTACTATTAATAAGATGTTGACATTTGACAATAACAGATGTACCCAATAACATATTAAGCCAAAAATTGAATATATTCTAAAACATTAAGAGAGAGTATTATTATGAGGATGGCGTCAAGCTCATATTAGGGATTAATGCATGGCCATAGCTATGGTGATAGCCATTATATTTATTGATGATAGGTATTGGAGTATGTTAACTATACCATAGTTTCATGATGTGAACCTACCATTCAGGTTATCCAAAGGTGTATTGTTTTTATGTTTTTTTATGATATTGAGTTTCTTTACATTATTGAGTTAATATATTTATCTAATATATATTGTTATTTATTATTGATGAGATTATTTATTGGTGAGTCATTTGGCTTGTTCAGTGATCCTTGTTAGTATTATTTCATGAATGAGAGTTGAAAATTTATTTACTTGTGTTTGGTATTCAATTGGGTAAATTTTTTATGATATTATTTCCATTTGTGAAATCTTATTCAAATTTATGTTAAATCTGTAAACGTATGAAACTAATGATCCATGTGAAAATTTGGCATGTCAATATGAACTCTCGATCTTGGGTATAGTGTATTTACTTATAAAAAATCTAAATGTATATTTTTGCTATTGTTATTTGTTTGCTTTCCATGAAGACACATGTATAGATGATGTTATATTGATGTTTATATGAGTTAATTTCATTATTGTTGGATGGTAACTATGAAGTTAAAATGGATTCAACTATGTGTGCATGCTTCCTTATGGAAAAAGAGACTTCAGGGGGAAACATTTTAAAAGGGGTAAGTATGTAGTGTCCCTCTTAGCATAACCCATGCTTAGGCCAATGATTAAGGTGTTAATTGTGGTTGGAGTTGTTAATTATGTTATCTTATATAATCAAACTCATAATACTAAAAAATATTGAATGATGTCATGAGTGAATTTGAATATGAAGAATAATCATTTAGATTATTACGTTTTTTATTATATCTTGTCATACCATAGAGGTAACATGATGAATCTAGTTTATGTGCAAGAAATCAAGATTCTAACTTTGTACCAATAATTTATCTTATATTTAAAAATGATAAGAATAGTTGATAATGGGGTACCATAGTTCCATGAGAGGGTAATAATAGTTAATCTAATAGTGAAGTGGCTATAGAAACAAGCATCTCTAATAAAAAAGGTTTTGGGTCTAATTAATATCAAATTATAACATTAATCACTCATAGTGACTGTTTGATATCACTATGTTTTGAAAATATTGTCACTTAAATGGGGAAAATGATAAAAGTGAAACAAGGACAAATTTGGGTTGTGGAGGAATAAAGCTAAAGGCTTCATAGTATTTTTAAAAATGAAGAATAATTGAAAAAGAATTTTCATACAAGCTAGGGGAAAGGCCCCAAAAGTTGAGCATGTTCCAATGATGGAATAATATATTGTTAAACTAGGACCTATGGATTGAATATTTTTTCACCAATACATATATAATTTTTGTATTTAAATAATAAATACATTTAATTATGTCTTTGTGCAATAATTTACTATTAATAAGATGTTGACATTTGACAATAATAGATTTACCCAATAATATATTAATACCAAAAGTGAATATATTTTAAAATACTAAAAATCAAGGATATGTATTTGACTATTCAATTAATGTGACAACTTGTAAAATTAAATGATTTGTACACATACCAATTGTACGTATATATGCCCATGACTAATCAACTATTGGAGCAAAATCTGTAGCTTTTTAATTTCATTAAATAGAGAATCATTAATTTTATCCCAAGATCCAACTCCACCAATTTCATGTACTTGAATAATTATGCTCAATTTATGTACTATCAAAAAAAATTATAAAGTAAGGCTCACCATTTTTAATATATATATATATATAGTTGAATCACAATATAAAAAATTCCTCCAAAATTTTAATAATCTCTCCAATTCCATCAAGATTTTGATTTTGATTTTTTTTGAAATTTATAAATTAGAGGCATGAGGATGTCCAATGGTTTCAATAAAATGCATGCAGATTAGATATTTAACCACAATACAGAGTAGAGACTTAGACTACTAAATTAATAAAAAAACCTTGAGTAGAGATATTTAACCACAATGCAGAGTAGAGGAGGATTGACAAAAACTTTGACAATTTTTAAAAAGGTATGAAAATGTGTAGTGTATTATTCATTGGAAATTGCATATCAAGTTAAATGAATGTTATAGTTATATCATAGGGATAGTTCATGTATATGGATAAATCTATAAATATAAAATTGGAAATGCTTCCAAGTAAATATGTTACAGTTACACACATCCTTCCACTTGGACTTTTGGCTATAAATGGTTTATTCATAATTATCTTATTCATAATGAGTTATTATTAATGGAATTAATTTTTATTCGCATTGTAGGTAGTGTTTAATTATTTTATTTGTTCTTTTTTTATTGATTTTTACTTATATTTGTTTTTTCCATACTATTTTTTGGATTAAATTTGAAAACCAAATCATTTCGTGGTGATGCAGTAACATAGTGGCATGAATTAGTCTGGTATGAGAACATAGAAACACATTGTTTTTTCCATGCCTGTAGGGAGATGCTCAGTATATGATAAGTAAAGAGTAAAACCATCTACCTCTACCATAGAGTGCCTTTTCTTAACATAATTGTACCCAAGTCAACGAGGAGATCAAGAAAGTTTATTAACTCCTTTCATCTACTTAATAGTATGTCCATATTTTTTTATTGCTTCAACAATTGGGGAGGTCAAGTATTCAATGGAAGATAACATATTTCAAATTTCCTTTTATTTTTATAATGATCCAAATTTATTGGGAGTGTGATAGTTTTATCAGATATTAAATCTAATTTTTCTGATTTCTAGATTTTGGAACTTTATGTATGCATTATTGACATTCTTAGTCATGTTGGTTATCATGAATAATATCTAAACTATATCATAAAAATTCTAACTAAACTTCTTGTGGTTGTGTGGATGTCTCTTCTTGGTGCTTTTAGCTCATGTAAAAAAATTGGGCTAGGAAGATACACTAACATAAGACTTAAACATTATCCAACATTGCAATAAACACCAGTGTTGCAGAACTATTGGAAAAATTATTTCCAAGTGAAATATTGCTTTTATAGGCACTTTCTACAAAATTCACTTCATAGGGTGCAATATATTACTAAAAATATATAAGACTTGTCAACAACAAATGAAATTAAAATTACAAATGGAATATCCCATTAAATGACTAGGGAAATGAATTGGTCACCATGCTACCAAGGAAAATTCACAAACAACAACCATGTCTTTAACCTTGAACATTAAACGATATTTAGATGAGAGGTCATGTAAGAAGCTAACTAGCATGCAAAACAATTTTGATTGTCATTGACAAAAAAACATAAATTACAACAAAATAAATTGTGTTTAATGAATACAATCTTAAAACTATTTCAGTCTTGTTGATCATTGACTTATCTTCACAAAATAAACAAGGTTATACTCTAGGTAAACCTACCAAACTTTCTCTACTAACATTTTCAGTTTTTTTTTAATCATCAAATTAATATATTTATTTTGATTCGTTATTCCCTTAGAGATCCTAAAGGAAAAATCAGATTAGAATGTAAATATTGTTGGAATTAGTGTTCCTCAATTGATGGAAATCAAACAACATAGTAGTTGCATAAATAGATATTATAGCAACATAATCATTATTTATCACCCATAGTAACCCACAACACACACCTAATCATAATCATGAAAACCAAGTTAGGAAAAAGGCCCCCAAATCAACTATATAGTTTATGATATAAGTCATTGTACATTTTATGATTAAACCAATTTTATCAACAAAGGTCATTGTATACAAATTTTTAATGTAAGATCAAAAATTATACCTTTGAAGTACCAATAATTGATCCTTGAAATTCACGGAATATAGTTTTTTAACATATATATTTACCACTTAACATTAAAAATCCCATTCATAGGTAAGTAGTAAATATATTCATATTTTAAAAAGTCCCTTTAACATTATTTACTCACCATAATATAAAATATGAAACTTTAAATATATTTTTTAATCACCCGAATATAACATCAAAAACCCTAAAAGAAAATATTTAGAGTTAATTTTATCCACACTTCCATTCATTCAAGGAGCAAATAGTGGCCGTCATGCTTGTATGACTCATTGATTGAACATATTTGCACCAATACATATTTTTGTTATATAAATAATAAACAAATGTAATTATGTCTTTGTGCAAAAATGTATTGTTAATAACATGTTCACATTTGACAATAATAAATGTATCCAATAATATATTAAACCTAAAAGTGAATATATTTTGAAACACTAAAAATCAAGGATATGTGTTTGACAACTTAGTGAATTGAGACTCGACAAGTCCTGGCAAGGACTCACCAAATCGAGTCTGAGTCAAGCCAATAAGGAATCACTAAGTGTTTTTCAGACTCAACTGAGTCTTTAGACAAGTCTATAAATTTTAGCCATCATGAATTTGTCCTTGAACTTGTTGAGTTCTTACCGTTTTCCATTTTTTTAAAATAAAAAAGTATATGAGCATCGGAGTGAAACTTTGTGTCAATCATAAACATATATTGCTCAAGCTTAGGACTATTAAAAATGATGTAATAATTTCAATAGAATTATGAATGTGCTCATATCACCTAATGTAAAATTATGTTGATAAATATCCTATTGCTATCCCAAAATAGGGTAATGCAATAAAAGATATGATATAAACTATGAGTTAAGAATTAACTCAATAAGCAACATGGAATATGAATAAAGATAGCATAGATTTCAAAGTAAGGCACTTTATCAAGGGATATGCAATCAAAAAATTGAAATAGTAAAATATTAATGTGATCACACTAGACTATTCAATGCCTTCAAGGATTGACTTGAAACATGAATTTACAAGTGCCCAACTTGAACATAAACTCAAATTAATGGCTTTGCCTAATAATTATTAACTCAATATATATGCCTCTAGTATGACCAAGTTAATACAACTACTACGATATCTTTGAAATCAGAATAATAAGAACAAATTCCAAGGCAAGAATAAAAGAATCAATTACTTTCACTTGATTCTTCCTATCTCTTATAATTTATTCATAAGATGGATGCATTCATCTAATAAGAAATAATCATGATTAGGACCTTTGAACACCAGTAATGGCCTCTAGAAAACTTAGAACTATCAACAAAAGGTGAGAATAGGTGGTAAGATTAAAGATTTGAAATGCTTCAGCAACTATGATCATGAAGAAGAAAAATACTAATAAGGGGGTTGTATGCAACACTCCATCTATCAAGCTTCCCTCCTAGACAACCAAGTGGTTATCCCAATCGACTACCATAGTTGACATTTTCATAGAAGAAGCAAGTGTATAGTTAAAATAAGAATGAAAAGCAACTTAAAGACAATAAAAAATAATTTAAGTCTTGCTACAATATCCTTGCCCAAATCTTTGATTATAAATAAGTAGACCCATGAATAAAAATCCATGTATTCTATCAAAGGGATAAAGAAAACATTGATATCATGAGGTAATCAATCTACAATAATGATATTCAAATTGGTTTTCACTAATGGTATTTAAATAAATAACAAGGATAAGTTATATTCAAAAACATAATACTATCAAGATAGACAACCAAGCTCCATTAAGTTTGTATTCATTATTACAGTATTATCTGATTGAACAGGGTCCTTAAAGACTTGTTATCCAAGAATCCTTATTTATACACACAAGTTGTGAATAAATGCACTACAATGTATCAACCTAAATAGACCCAATATTTTAAAAATTTACCAAAAGAATAATTACAGTTTAGTCTCAAACCTACTAGGGTTTCCCTTAGAAATAGAGCATCTAAATCAAGTAATTGATTGAAATTTAAACACAGTCCAGATATCATGCAATACCATTCCTTAAGACTCAAAAAGATTATTAGCATATATCTAAAGTTCTAAGCTTTCCAAGTATAGAACTCAAAAATTTCATGGTAGTAATAACCACAATTATAAAATTAGATCTTTAACAATTGAAAATAGAATTTAGAACTTACAATATCCTTCTTGATATATTTTTTTTAGACATTATATAGATTCAGACACATTCAGGAACATATGCCATGCATATACACTCATTTTACAAGAACACGAACTACATGTTTTCAAGTTTGGAGAGATAACATATATATACGTAACATTATATATCATGTTAGAAAATTTTGAATTAAATTAAGGGGCATGATGCATGTTCATACATATATATTTTTACATACATATTCGATGTTACCTAGAAGTGAGCACCCTTGAATCTAAAAGTTTGTCTCCAATAGTTGATTCATGTATATTGAGGTAATGTGGTTGATACTCAATAATGTTTAATGACCTTAACATTACTCACAAGGAGACCATATGCATATCCCACCTTAACATATTTGGGTAAAATATTAATTACATGGATAGTGTAGTTGAGGATTCTGCAATGCTCAATGGCCTTGGCACTACTCTTTGATGCTTCAACAAGGAAACATCATCTCCAATGACAAGTTACAAGGGCAATGTGGTTTAGCCACTTACAAGTGTATTCATTCCATGCTTTTTGAAATTCAAAAATTTCAATGTCATTTCAATTTTAATATTTAATAAATTGATATTAATTATCGTGTATTCATTGTAGGTTACGTGGAGTAAGGTGGACATTTAGATCCTTCTACCAAAGACAAAGTATGTAGTACACATTTAGGGACATTTATTTTCATTTTACTCTAACATTGTACCTCATTTAAAGACTAAAATAAAAATGGAGCATATGTAGACACTAAAATATGGTATTAGATACATGGTAATGTCACTTTTAACCTACCTTCATCTTACATGACATGTGCATACACATATGGATCTTATTCAACCTTCTCTTACACTTACATACTTTATATGGGATTGACCTTCACAATTTGTTGTCAATCACCTAAATGAATTCCTTAGTTTGTGTCTGACCAACACAAAATCATATTCAAACTCTCTTTATATTATCATATTATTTTTATTTCCTTCTATTCATAATCATTAGACTTAAACTGTATCAAAATTATTGACTTGTCTAAGTCTGATGGACTTGACATGTGCTAAACAATAATTATGATTCAAATTCAAATCATTCTTGTGGGTTGGATCATGCATTTCACATATCAGTGGTGTGATAAAGTACCCAAAGATTCTCATATACATACACAATAGGTCTAAGCATTTTCCCTCTCTGTCACTTATTTAGGAAATATCTATTAAGCATACTCAAACACTTTCATATTCAAATTCATTGTCTTATTCTTTAAAATTAAACCATTAGTCACAAGGAGTAGGTATTATACAAGTTTAAAGCTCCTCAAATTCAAACCAAAGTTGTCATTTTCCAAGTATCGAAACTTAGATCACATGTTTCATACATTCAAGGAGCACTATTACACACATACACCTAATGGTGAGAACTACATGCAATTTGACTTCCATGTTCAAACTATTGGATATGTAAGCAGAGCTAAACCATTCACAAGGAATGTTTGAGGACAAATCAACCCATATTTTCCCCCTTTTACAGAATAAAACCTAGTGTCAAAAGTGGACTAGGTGTACACACTAAATCTAAATTATATAGTACTTTGATCTTGTACACTTGGAAAATACTTAAAATCTTTCCGTTATAAGAACTTCCCAAAGCTAAAAGGCTCATGTTTGTTATCACTTTATGATAAATTATTCATCTATTATTTTGACCACTATTATTCTGATGACCAATCCTTTTATATTATGCAAAATTCTATAAACTTGATTATTATTACTATCTATAAGTTTTAGACATGTACCTATTTTCTATCTTCCTGGACACTTGTGTTCTAGCCAGACGCCTATGTTAATATTAGTGTCTATGTTCAAACTAAGTGTTAAATGCCCAAAAGTCATCTAATTTGCAAATGAAATGTATCCTAAATGTCAAACTAAGTGCTTTAGTGTGAGATATTTGTAAAATAGATTAGTATATATATAAGATCAATCCTCATTCATTTCCTCACCTAGCATCTCACAAGGAAACTTACCAAAAACACTCAATTAAGCATTCAAGTGAGAAAATCTACCCCATTCATCCCTATTTCCATATCAGGCATAGAAACAGTATCCCCATAGATCTAAAGTACTAAAGGGGCATCCCAAGAGCCATATTTTCTAAGTTACAATCTAGGTCACTCTATGTACTTACTTATCACACATTACATCCTTATGCACACACAAACTGACACGTAGGGGAGAAATACATGAGTTTGAACCCATTTTTAGATATTATCTATGTAGGTAGTGCTCATTGATAGAAGAGTCCTTGGAGTAGCTTGACACCATGTGCTCACTAACCCATTTTCCCATAGTCACTCCAAGGGTGAAGAAGTTAAGGTTTAATCATTTGACAAAGAATGATAGCATATGCTTAAAATTTGAACACACCATAATAAACATGATAGAAAACTCATAAGACTATAGTGGTCGCATCCAAATCTAGTCACTATTCTATATTGAACACCTGCATGTAACTCAGACACAAACATTGATGCAATTATTTAGATATGATGAAAGTGTCCGAGGCCACATAATGCAAAATTATAGAATATGATGATTGTTCCTAAATGCTGATCTAGTCCACTTCCATACTATTTCAACCCAAATCTACATATGCATAATAAACTAGCTAGGTACTTTTGTTTCCAATTTATTGAAATATCAATCAATAATTATACTTCTATTTTTGGCATATGTCACATCCTGATTTCTCACTAATCAAATTTACCTGATTATTTATGGATTATTATGGTTGTTAAATTTAATAATTAATTTTTAACTAAGTTGTAAGTCATAGGTTATTATGGGATGGTTGTGTGTTGCTTTGATTATATGATTACATTACTATGAGTTAGTTATATAGTATATTATTTACATTATGATCATGTTGATTTATTATTGTAGCAATAGTTTATGATATATATTATGATGTTACGGGCTAACTACCTTATTGTCATGAGTTGGATGCATGAGAGTTTCATCTCTCAGAGTAAGACAGAGGGAGAGCATCATTAGAGAGGTGAAATAGATGGAGGTGTTGGGAGACAAGATAGGAACAACTAGAACCCATACACACACCAAATTATATAGTACACATTTTATGTATTATTTGAATTGTTAGCATTAGTACGTTTTGATATTATTTGCACTTAAATAATTGATTATGTGTGGTAGTTGTGTGTTAGTTTAGTTTAATACTTATATGTGGAATTAGTCTTGTGTGATTGCATTTTGGATATTAGACGTAGATTTAGTGTATAATGTTACAATATGATTATGTTATGTTATTGAATTCATGATTTTTAATACTTAAGAGAACGTAAATCTACGTGAATAATATCTAGTTATTATTTTGTATAGACTAACCATAATGTCTTTATAATGTTTAGAACATTAGTTAGTTATCTATATGATATTCGGGAATATCATTATATGGATTAATACCTATATATATATATATATATATATATATATATATATATATATATATATATATATATATATATATATATATATATATATATATATATATATATAGATAGATAGATAGATAATCTATATAATGTAGTAATAACACAACAATTATGTTGTTATAATACTATTATGATTGGTCTAATAGTTATCTGATTTACCATTACTGTTGAAAGAATATAATTGACTTTATATTAGTCTAGTTATTATTAAAGTCGTGATGTTGTTATCTTTAATAACTTAGTAACAAAATTGCATTATATCCTAAAGAATAAGCCTAGCCATTATTCACATACATAGACTATGATAAAGTTTGAGGTGATAGTTATCATTGTTAATAATGTTAAAAGTGGACTTTGCGAGGTGATACTCAGGCATGTAATGTAGATTGGTCATGCAAGATTTAATAGATTAAAATAATGATAAATATATTTGGGGAAAGTTTGAGAGAGAGATTAAAGCTTTTATTGGTTTATTCAATGGGAATTTAACTATGTTTACTCTTGGTTTGAAAGGATAATTCAGATTATGCATGGACAACTATGAGTTATGAGCTAAAAATTGCATGCAAGCTCAAATAAAGTAAGAGAGACAAGTAATAATAATGATAAGAGATGAGTTGAGGAAGATAATGGGGGTATGAAGAGAAGAAGAGAAAGAGTAGAGTGAAGGAGAGAGATTGTTGGTTAATATAATTAAAGATTAGAAGCTTTATAAGGTTGGTGATGAATTTTAATTATTATTTGAATTAGGAAAAGAACTGTGAATCTATTGCCTCTTAGGGTTTTTGAAATTGATTTACATTTTAATATTGATATAGTTTTAGCCCTGTGGATGGCTCGAACATCCACATAACTAATCCTCTATTCCCTAAATCTTTATAAAAGGCAAGCAAATTTTGTGTGTGTATCTAATAGGGTTTAATGGATTTATCATTGAAATGCCCTAGTTTAAGAAATTTAGAATTTGGGTAGTTGATTTGATATTTACAAAGAGAGAGTTAGGTTATTGAAAATGTATCATATATATATATATATATATATATATATATATATATATATATATATATATATATATATATATATATATATATATATATATATACTCAGTCAAGATGGCTGTTGAAATACTGAGTATATAGATATGATACCTAGGTCTTGCATATATTTTAAATAAAAATAATGTCTGAGTCGAATATATGTATGAATGGGTTTACAAATAAATTATGTGTAACTATTAGTCATGAAGTCGAATCAGGGTTAACATATATAAACGATGATTGTCAAATCTAGGTTAACATATATATGTGTTGACTATGTGCTTTTGTAATTCAAAATAGTGAATATATGTGTGTGTGTGTGTGTGTGTGTGTGTGTGTGTGTGGAATTTGTATTCATGTCATTCTAAAATAAGGTATATGCATACATACATACACACACACACACACACACACACATATATATATATATATATATATATATATATATATATATATTATGTGTATATTTATTGCATGAAACTATGAGATTATATAAATATAAATTGTATGTAATTGTTATTCCAAAATAGTAAATTGGATGTATACTTATTATTTAAATAGGGAAAATATATACGAACTGTGTGTATGTTTATCATTCAAACAGTGAAGAAATATATGTTTGAGCTGAGTGTTTATACTTATATATTTAGAGTGAAAGTTAGGCTTGTGGCTATTAGCTAAAATCAAGTTGAGGAAAAATATAAAACTATCCTAGAATGAATAAGGTAAGTGATTAAGTTTTAACTAACCTCAATATATAAATCTATGTTTTGAGTCGATTTTATAACCTTTGAAATATTTATTAACATATTCAAGGGATCTTCATACATATTATATAGATAAATGATTGTAGTTGTGTATTGGGTTGGAGTATACAGTTTGAACTCTTTATAGAAAATTGTTAATGTATTTTAAAACACAAGAGTTTATATATATATATATATATATCAATTCAATAGGGTCGAGCTTGTAATACAATATATGATAATATATTTAAACTAATACATCGACTGTTGTGAGGTCTAAATACCTAAGGAAACTGTGCAAGTGTTTCTGTGTATAATTTGATGTCAATTGATTTAGTTAACACTTATAAAAACCTACAGTAAGTTGGAAGAGCATAATATTGATTTAAATAGCCTATTGACTATAGTACTCTATTTATTAATAATTCAGGATTATTAATATCTTATGCTGGATAATGAATGTATTTGTGAATAGAAAAAGGGATTATTAATATCTTATGTTGGATCATGAATGTATTTGTGAATAGAAAAGTTATAATAGTTGTTGAAATCATATGAAGTTCTTATTTAGGAAAATATAAATGACTGTTGATATTTATATATGAAATTTATATATTGTTTGAGTACTTATATAAAGTACGTATTATATATATAATATGTACGAGTGCACATATATATGAAATATATCGATATGAGGACTTAGGTACTCACATACATATATAGCATATATATATAATAGTACATTGGGAGGTGTGCATATATTTATAGTTTCATTGACTGTTAAAAATAAGTCATAGGAACCTGAGGGACAAGAAACTATAACTATATGCAATCTCCTAAAACATAAAAAAGACATAGAAATGAAAGATATGTTTATGTGAGATATGACTTGGTTTATGAGTTTTTTAATTCTCAAAAATTATTATGATTGGTTGTTTATAATTGAGTAATGTGTCCATAAAAATATTAGACTTTGATAATGTTGTTATTTTAGAATAAACTCCATTTGAATTTCTTATGGAAATTAGAAAACATGTAGTCTGAGTATATAATGTACCTGGCTGGTATAAATTATACTTTTTAGGCTTATTATTTATGTGATAAATAATATAGTGGAGATTCATTCATACATTTGATGGACTAAATGTATACATATTGATTATTCTTTTATTTTAGCATGTTTTATACCTACTAGTAGGAAATAATTTGTATGAATTTATTGGTTATATTTATATTAACCAAATTTCACATTGTTGGTACTAACTAAATAGTGAGACGGGCTTCACTAGCTTACTTAGCATCTCCAATGCTAGATGAAGGTAATTTGATCAAGTGGTGTGTATGAATTTGATTGATCCTAGAGATCAATAACTATTGGAAAACTTTGGCCAAAGTAACTGTTGTAGCATAGAATTTCACCCTTGTGGGAGAGATTCTCAAGCTCTCTCACCCTTAGCTACAAGTGATGGGACAACCTTAGGCTATGGGTATCCTATAGTGAGGTTGAATATCTAGGCTTTCTAATAAGGGTATCTCCTCATATGCTTCACTTTGGCTTATTTCCCACACTATAATCTATTGTTGACTAAGGAAAAGAGAGAAAAATAACATGAAAGGGAAATCTAAGCTAAGGATGGTGATAACTAGAATATGAAATGATCCACTTTCAGCCCAGAAACCTTAAAAATTGCTAATAAACCTAGCCAAGACACAGAATAATATGATCCTATCTCAAGGCCACAAGCATAATTATTTTGTGTGGAGGTTGAAGGAAAACCCTACACTTTGAAAGATAGAAAGAAATAGGTCTATATGAGACACTATAAACTTGTGACACATCAAGAAAGGCACCAATGTCTAACACTTTACACAACCTGCAAGGAAGAAAAAGAGTTAAAGAAAGATATGTAGAGAATCAACAGATGATGAAAGGGACATACATCTACAAATTAATCTCCAATAATGTACACTTGACTTCAAACCAAAATCAAAAAAGTTTATCTTATTACTTCAAGAGAGTGTTTAAAAGGCAATTTTGATAAATTAACTCTATCACCAGTCGAGGGATCTCTTTTTAGGCTCAAACACGTTTATATATAGCCAAAAAAGAGAGAGAAGAGTGGGCTTGAGTGAGAAAATAAAGAGAGGGTTCATAAATGGCTGCAACCACCACTATGTCCATATAACTACCTTGACTATGAGATGAGTTGTCCAAGATCATCACAAATCTCCTCGAGCCCCCTCATGCATTCAAGTCTCCTTTGATTGGAGTTGAGAGAGCCGTGTCATGGGTAGTTGAATGTTCCTACCAAGTGTAAATAATTTGATCTTTTGCATTTAAAATGTGGTGTGCTTCTTTACTTTACATGTTCGTTGTTCCACCTAGATGCATCTATTCTTAGTTTGACCACTTTATATATTCTGACTATGAGTTGTAGACCACATCATCAAAGTTAAAAGGATAAATCCTCATCCTTTTTTGTTGATTGGTTATAAAAATACCATGAACTATTAACCTCCTTACTATTTGGATGGGATTATGCCATTTATCCCTAACTGATTAGCCCTCCTTACTATAATTCATGTCATTGATTGTGAGATATTGACAAGTGTCAAGCTTGCAATAATCATGATGAACCTTTTAATATTTTGAATACCAACAGATACTTTATGAGACCTAAAGTTGATTTCCATGCAACTGCCATCAATTTCTTCAGATTTTTCTTCTTGGCCATTTCCTGAGGATAATTCTCTCGAAAGAATTCATTTGGATAGTTTTCCTAAAAGAATTCATTCAAACAATTCTTTCGAACCTTTTGATAAATGTCTCTTCAAACAAATTGGAATGGTCCTTTTACAAAAGATGAAATGGTTCATTTCCCTTTAAAAAATACCCTTCGAGAAAGGTTGCAAGGGTCCTTTTCTTTAAGAAAAAAAATATCTTTTAGAATTCTTGATTTGGTCCATTTCTGAAGAAAAGGTGCCCTTCAAAAAATTTGAAATAGACCACTTTGCCAAGAAAAGTGCCCTTAGGATTTTTTGGAAAGGACCAATTTGAAAATGAAGTACCCTTCAAAAAAGTTATTTTGGATAAAGAGTCTGAAATAATTCCTTTGGAAAGATATCTTTTGGGAATATTGTAAAGGACCCTTTAGAGCCTTTCCTTAAGACAAAAAGTCTAAAGAAATTCCAATATTTTGGTAAAAAATAGTCTCAAAAGAAAATAGACTTGTTCTTTCACTTCATCAGGTTTTACTTTTCTTCTTACTTTAGACTTCTTTAAAACCTGCTCCTTTCACTACTTTGATCAACATAATACTTTCCTGTAAAGAATAAGACAAGTGAAAGAAGAGACCCTGAATCACCTAAACAACTTCACGATATTTTAACCATGGATTCTCCAAGTAATTTTAAGGGACCAATAACTGACTCACAAGACAAAATGACATGATATAAAAAGTTTCAAATGGTAAGGGTGGCATTTTTGGCCTGTGGGGTCAAAAACTACCAACATTTTTGGTGACTCACAAGGAAGCATGCCTGCTATGCTTGAAGAACCCAACTCATTGCTTCATCTGATCCATTGGGCATGGATTTATTGCTTTCTTTGATAAGGTTGGCTCTATTTTCAAACTCCCCTTGAAGTAATAAGAACAACCAAAACAAAACAAAGTGCCCAAGGCACTGGGAAAAGAAAAATAGAACAGAAAGGAAAAGTGCACAAGGCAATTGGAGGAAAGCATGAAATCTATCCTAATATATAAAAGGTTACAATTTACAAGTATCTCCCTCCTAGATCAAATGGTAAACTATGAGGATTATTCACTTGTAACAATCCAAGATGAAAATTACCTTGCTTTAGAGGTACCAAAATTGGTGAACCAAGCAGCTTTATGATCAATCTTTTTTATGTGCTCTCTAATGGATGGAATGGAACAAACATGTCTCTGATGTAGACATACTAGTTCATGTCCTGCAAACATGGTTCATGTTGGACTGTAGGGGATTTCTCAATATTCTCATTTGATGGCTCAATTTTTTGCTCTAAAACAAGCACAACATGTGATGGCTCCTTTGAAGTGGTGCTTGGTTTACTATCTAGACTTAAGCAGAAATGCTCTAAGTCATCCTAAAAGGCAACATCCTCTTGGTCATCCGAGATAATGCCAACTTCAACTCCATATTTGCTCTATTTACTTTGAAAAGATCCATATGGTAGTTCATTAATCCACATAAGGCCCAACATGTCATATTTTTATGTCTCTAGATCTGACCATTCCCCCTCATTCTTGAAACATTAGTACTACCTTCAATGGGCAATTCATCTTGAGATTGGTTAGCTTATTCAACCTGATTGGTGAGTTCATCCTCATAATCTAGAGGAGGCATAGGCTGGTCTAGAACCTCTACCTAATCCATGAAGTCATGGTACAATTTTTTCCATACTTCATCATCATCCTCTTGCTCATTCATGACCTCTCCAACATGGTCAGCTAACTGATTGACTATGTCAATCTCTGCACCTTGGGCATCTTCATTTGTAGCCACACCAAATGGAAGCTCTTAGGACCAAAAAAAATCCTCTTGTCTCTCATTTGCATCTTGAATACACACCTCTTTAAGTATGAAGGCATCAGTACTGCCTTCAAGCTATAATTCATCAATGTCAAAGCCATGCCATAATAGTTGGTCCAAACCTGATTTCTCCTCCCTTTTTGGGAGTGGACTACCTATCATGATCTCTTCACCATAGACACTTGTGTCATCTTCTCAAGACTCAAATTTGACTCTAATCTCCTCCTCTATTCCTTGTAAAATAGGCTCATTCTCCATGAGGGAGATGGTGGAAGGGTGAAAAATTTCACCTTACTTGCAGCTTAAGAGAGTGTCTTTCCAACTAGGTACTTTGACTAGTCTCTTTGGTGGTTCTTGAGGGAGGGAGAAAGAGTCTTGAAATTATGTTAGGGAAATCTTATTGAGCTAATCTAACACTCTTTTTTATACTCTTCAACCACTAACTCCTCCTTCTCTTGAACTGGTTCTTGGACCATCACAACTAACACCTCTTCCTTCTTCTCTATGCCTTTCTGAACCAAATTTCATGATGGAAATGTGTAGGGAATAGACACCTTTTCCTCCTTTTGAGTGAGTGTAGGAGAGAGTGGTTTCACAAGAGAGGGTATGACATAGCTAGGGTCAAAATTATTAGAGAAGATCCATAATGGAAGGGATTCATGCTCTTGAGTAGGAATGGGCGTTGGGGTAGGAGAGGGCAAACTGATTGGATCTTGGAAAGGAGAGGACACATAAGACTTATCACACTGAGTCTACTGATCTTCATAAGACATCAACACACTTTCCAAATTTTGGATAATGCTTCTCAACCACACCTTATTCTCCCTCTCGCAAATTGCCCATTATTCATTCTCACAAACTGACCATATATCCTTGACCAATTGAACATCATTCCTTACCTCTTGTAGGACATGAATAGGGATGACTGAAGAAATTTCTAAACCCCTATCAATTTCCCTTATCAACTCAATATAATTTGATAATGCTTGCTTTAATCTTGACAAGGATGTAACAAGATAAGCAGAGTCTTAACAAGGGGAATTAGAGGATTGATTTTAATGTTTAAGAGGCTAATATTGGTCATACATAGGGGTGGAAGGGGGATAAAGGCCATGATAGGTTTGATAGGTTGTTTGCAGACCATTTGTACAAAACACCTAAACATTACTAGCCTAATAAGTGTGATGTTGAGGCAGAGAATAAGCATACTAGTCAAAATATGGCTGCTTATACATACCAAATAATGATGATTAGGCACTTTGGGCTACTCAAACCAGCTGATAGATGTTCAGAGTCACCATTGATGTTTGTTGAAAGCCTCTAAAGGCTGATATGCAAAAGAACAACACCAAAAATCCTTCTACTATTTTAGACCTTAGTCCCACTAGGCGTGCCATAAACTATTGTAGCATAGAATTTCACCTTTATGGGAGAGTTTCTCAGGCTATCCCACTCCTATCTACAAGCATTGGGATAACCTCATGTTGTGGGTATCCTGTAGTGAGGTTGAACCTCTAGGCTTTTTAATAAGGCTAGATCCTTAGATGCTTCACTTTGGTTTGTTTCCCACACTATAATCTACTATTGACTAAGGAAAAGGGAGAGAAACATAACATGATAGGAAAATCTAAGCTAAAGATGGTGATACACCAGAATATGAAATGATCCACTTTCAGCCTGAAAACCTTAACAACTAGTAATGAACCTAACGAAGACACAGACTAATCTGATCCTATCTCAAGGCCACAAGCATAAGTATTTTATGTGGAGGTCGAAGGAAAACCTTGCAATTTGAAAGATAGAAATAAATAGGTCTATATGAGACACTATAAACTTGTGACAGTTCAAGAAAGGCACCAATGTCTAACACTTCACACAACCTGCAAGGAACAAAAATATTTAAATAAAGATACGTAGAGAATCTATAGATGATGAAAGGGACATACATCTGTAAATTAAGTTCCAATAATGTACACTTGACTTCAAACCAGAATTAGAAAAGTTTATCTTATTACTTCAAGAGAGTGTTTACAAGGTGATTTTGACGGAGTAACTCTATCACTAGTTGAGGGATCTCTTTTTAGTCTCAAAAGCCTCTATATATATCAAAAAAAAGAGAGAAGAGGGGGCTTGCATGATAAAATAGAGAGAGGGGTCAAAAATGGTTGCAACAACCACTATGTCCTTGCAACTACCTTGACCATGAGACGAGCCATCCAAGATCACCACAAATCTCCATAAGCCATCGTGGGTAGTTGCATGTTCCTACCAAGTTTAAATGATTTGATCTTTTGTATTTAAAACTTGGTGTGCTTCTTTATTTTGTATGTCTACTACTCCACCTAGATGCATATATTCTTAGTTTGACCACTTTACATGTTCTAACTGTGAGTTGTAGACCACATCATTAGAGTTGAAAGGAGAAATCATCATCCTTTTTTACTGATTGGTTGTCAAAATCCCATGAACTATTGATCTCCTTACTAGTTGGATGGGCTTATACCATTTATCCTTGACTGAATATCCCTCTAGATTTGTTGACTATTTCAATATCACTCATGTCATTGATATTTTATCATGAGATCTTGACAAGTGTCAAGCTCATGACAATCTTGATGAACCTTTTGATCTTTTGAATAATAATAGCTACTTTATGAGACCTAAAGTTGACGTCTCCACAACTACCATTAATTCCTTCAAATTTTTCTTCTTGACCATTTCCTATGGATAATTCTCCTAAAAGAATTCATTTGGACAATTTTCCTGAAAGAATTCTTTCAAACCTTTTGATAAGTATCCCTTCATAAAAATTGGAATGGTCCTTTCGAAAAAGATGAAATGGTTCATTTCCCTTTAAAAAATACCCTTCAAGAAAGGATGCAATGGTCCTTTTCTTTAAGAAAAAAAATATCTTTTAGAATTCTTTATTTGGTTCATTTCTGAAGAAAAGTTGCCCTTCAAATTTTTTTAAATGGACCACTTTGCCGAGAAAAGTGCCCTTTAGCTTTTTTGGAAAGGACCAATTTGAAAATAAAGTGCCCTTCAAAAAAGTTATTTTGGACAAAAAATCTAAAATAATTCCTTCGAAAATATATCTTTTGGGAATATTGCACAGGACCCTTTAGAGCCTTTCCTTCAAAAAAAAAGTTCAAAGAAATTCTAACATTTTGGTGAAAAAGAGTCCCAAAATAAAATATACTTGTTCTTTCACTTCATCGGGTTTTCCTCTTCCTCATACTTTGGGCTTCTTTAAAACCTGCTCCTTTCACTACTTTGATCAACACAACACTTTCCTACAAAAAATAAGACGAGTGAAAGAAGAGACCCTGAATCATCTAAACAACTTCATGACCTTTTAACCATGGATTCTCCAAGGACTTTTAAGGGACCAATAACTGACTCACAAGACAAACTGCTATGATATATGAAGTTTTGAATGGTAAGGGTGGCATTTTTGGCTTGTGGGGTCAAAAACTACCAACATTAATGCTTATTTACATATTGTCATTTCATATGTATGCTTTACATAATGTATGATATCATGTTAGAACATATTTTATTTATGGTACACATCATTTATTAGAAATATTATAGCACACGAGTACTAGCTTGTTTCTCTAGATTTCTCAACAATCATTATCTACCCATTTGTGAAGGGAGGGCCATTCCCTGATTGGGAGATTGTGTGGAGGATCAAAGGTCCATGGTTGGTGTGAAAAAATTCTTATATGATGCTCTCCCTCCCCACATCAGTACTTATTTGGAGACTACACTTGAGATCGTCAGAGACACTGGAGTTCGTAAGACTCATGCTCCATGGAGCCTTATATCTAATATTATATCTATTATTGAGACATAATGTTGGTTGGAAATGTAATTAATTACTCATTATACACTAATAGTAGTGGTTGTATTATTGTACCATCCATGGTTGGATTTTATGCAATTAATTTCTATATGTAGTTGAGTTTTATTTCATGTGATGCTAGTGATCAGTAACTACTAGATGTTACATGTTTACTTTTATGCTTAACAAACTTAATATGTATTCTAAGATCACTAATTAGATTTTTGTGGTGTAATAGGATTTACTAAAATAACGTAATATATATATATATATATATATATATATATATATATATATATATATATATATTACGTTATTTTAGTAAATCCTAGTGGAGATGTTACATCATATCTTAATATTATAAATTCATAATATTGTTTATCTGAGTTTACAAATTAATTGGCTTACTATAAATCTGTTTATCACCCTTGTGCTTATTCATTTCTATATTCTTAACTTTAGATGATCTCACACATCTAAATTCAAGGTTAAACACTTGGTAAACTAGACCTATGTGTCTTTGTATGCAAACCCTAATTTGGCTTAGAGTTTATAGTATTTATGATTGTTGTAATTTGTATCAAATTTTGAATCTTTGATTTATAAGTAATGGAAAAGTTAATCACAAATTTTTTTTTCAAATGTAAGATAAATAAACATAATTACTTATCTTAATAACAAAAAGGGCTTAATGGATGCATTTTTTTATATTACGAGAGATGAAATTAGTAAGCATGTTAAGGTTAAGGCTTCCTACCTAGTAATGGTGAATATTTAGGTGGTACTACAATTGATTATATACAAAAGAACCTCCCCTTAAACACATCACTGTTCCCTAATTCTGGGGGCATGTGATGTGTATTTACACCATTGTTCTCTAGAACAAATCCTAATATTGATACATATTACATGGGACATATATTTACCTAATTACCGATTTCAATGACTATATCCACTCAAACTATGTGTACACCTCCTTTGGAGACTTTTCAAACTTCAAACCTTAGTAATCAAGATGTGCAAGATCTTATCCAAACTATAAAAATTTTGCAAGCTAAGGTTACAAATATTGAACTAAATTCTATGAATTCACCTTATGTTATTAATTCACAAGAGGGTTTCCATAACCCTATTGCACCTGAAATAGATTTTCACCCCTTGCCAACTAGTTTTGTTTCACCTAAGTTCACATATTATGATGACAAGGGTGATCCTAAACATCATCTCTGATACTTCTCTGAAACATGCCTTGATTATGCCTCTAATGATAAAATTTTGGACTAAACTATTCCCAAGTGTAGACACTATTTTTGAATTATATAGCACCTTAGTATTTTACACTTGGAAAATACATATCATGGATGTACCTTTAGCTTCTAAACCTTTCTTGATACCAAAAGGATCGCATACACTATCTCTACATGCCTAATTGTTTATCTCTTCATCTGACCTATGTATTATGATGAACCAAGGCTTTTATCTTGCCTATAATGCTATAAATTTGCTTATCTTCAATCTATGAAAGTTTTAGACCTGCATCTATTTTTTACTTTCTCAAATGCTTATGTCACGATCAGACACTTGCATTGATGTAAGTTTCATACCCTAATTTAAGTGTTAAGTGCCCTAAAGTCATCTATTTTACAAATGAAACATAGCTTAAAGTTTGGCCTAAGTACTTTAATGAAAGATATTCTCTAAGGAGATTGGTATAAATATAAGATGAACCTTCATTCATTCCTCACCCAGTAACTTCTTATCTACTCACAAGGAAACTTACCAAAAGGATTCTATTAAGCACTCAAGTGAGCAAAAACTTCCCTATTTTCTCCTATTTCTATATTAGTCATAGGAACAACCGATCTACAAGTCTGAAGTACTGAAGGAGCAACCCAAGAGCTATATTTCTAAATTTACAAGTTAGGTCATTATTGTACTTGCTTATCACAAATTACATGATTCACACACAAGCCAACACATAAAGGAGAACTACATAATTTTGAAGCCCTCTTCAGAGTATTGGCTATATAGGCAATGCTCATTAATAGAGAGATCTTTATGGTAGCTCGACACCGTGTGCCCTCCAACCCATTTTCTCACAACCAATATGAAGATGAAGAAATAAGGTTTTTATATTTGACAAGGAACAATAATCCATGACCTCGATATTAATGCACTAGGGAAAGGTGACATAGAACTTAGAAGCATCCAGGTGGTCACATCTTGTTTCAATAGGTGTTTCATATTGGACACCTATGTTTGAGTCAGACAGAAGTGTCGACACAACCATCCCAAATTGATGTAAGTGTTTATAACTAAAATGGTCAAATTTATAAAATTAGATGACTGTTTTAAAACGTAAAGTTAGTCCACTTTATGTATGTTCCAGATCTAGATCTAGATTAGCATCATAACTAGCTAAGTAAATTGTTTCATTGTTAATAATAATATATAGCATAACTATACTTTATATATTTAGCATCTCGATATAATAAATTTCATTTACGTTTTATCTTAGTATTGTAAATAATTGGCCTATTATGGAGATAGTCAACCATCCTTCTTCCCTAGGCTATCTCTACCCCTTTAACCTTAGATTCCTATTAATCTATATTTTAAGGCTGAAATTTTGGTGAACCCAATTCATATGAATGTAAATTTATCTGATTCTTAGGGTTTTTAGTTAGCTAGGGTTTTAGATCAATGTACTTTTTTAATTATTACTTATATTATTTTGTGTGAAACCTATGTATAGCCCTATCTTGGGATGTGTGCCTATTGAACACATTTAGTTTCTCATCTTACCACTTAAGATGTCTAAAACCAATGAGGAATCTAATCCTATGGATTATGATGATACCAATGTTGAGAATGAAAAACCTATTGATGAGGTTATCATAGAAGAAGATTTTGATAATGAAATCAATGAACATGAGCAAATAGATCATGATCAAGTGCAATTAATTACATTATTTTATGAGTGTATTCGTCAAAACCCTAAAGATCTTGATGAAATCCTAAGAACCATATTAGAAACTAAAAAAGCAAAAAACATAGATGCACAAGTAGGTCCATCTATTGATTATGTTATTTGAGATATGGGTCATCCCCATGTATCAATAACCCTTCCCTTGAGCACATTACTACTTCATACATCTATTGGGGGCACGAGATATGTATTTCAACCTTTGTTCCCTAAAATTACTATTACTACATTTACCATAGGAAATTTAAATGCTTCAACACAAATACCGGTTTCAATGCCTATATCTTCCCAACCTATGGGTACATGTCCTTTGGTGACTCCTCAAATATCCAACCTAAAAGACCAAGAGGTGCAAGTTCTTATCCAAACTATAAAAAATTTACAAACTAAGATTACAAATATTGAACAGAATTATATGAAATCGCCTTATAGTATTGATTCACAAGAGGTGTTGCATAATTCTCTTTCACCAGATATATCTTTACACCCCTTACCAGCTAGTTTTATTGCACACAAGTTTACATTTTATGATGGAAAGGGTGATCTTGAATAATGTCTTATATATTTTTATGTGGCATGCCTTGATCTTGACTACAATGATAAACATTTGACCAAATTATTTCTAAGGATCCTCAAGGATTGTGCTTTGCGGTATTTCTATGATTTACCAACTCAATAAGTAAACACCTTCAAACCCCTTGTGAATCAATTTTTGGCACACTTATCTATTAACATTACCGAATATATTTCTTATACCCAAATTTCAAAAATCAAACAAGGAACAATTAACCTATCAAAGAATATGTCTTAAAATACAGAATAACGTTAGTTAAAATGACAAATCATATGGCAGATAAAGAGCTTCAAGATATTTTTAAGTAAAGTTTGCTTACTCCTTTAAATGAGTCCATTGTGTTCAAAAACTTCAAATCTTTTAATGACTTATGCCACATTGTTCACGATCATGAAATGAAACATATCTCATTGAAGAAACTTAAATATGTAGCAAATACAATAGCTACATCTACATCCAATACCAAGTTTGTTATCAAACTGTTGACATTGTGGATTACACCCTCAACTTCTCAACTTTCACCTCAGGCTGTAAATGCCCCCAAAAAAAATTCAAAAGGGTGCAATCCACAGCGTCAACAATTTTTGGCATGCCCGATGGGATAATTTTTGATGCTCAAAGAAGTTCCAAGATTGGTGTTGGTCCTGTTACTGCAAGAGTGAGCAAACTAACCCAGCATCTGTCGACTCCATTTTTAAGAACTCAGTCTCTGGTCAGAGATCATCCTGGCATCCCATGCCTAAGGTTACCACAAGATCTTCTACCAAGGGTTTCCCTTTCAAATTTGTTGAGCTACCCTTAAATTCAGCAAAGTGGCTAAGGTTTGTAAGGACTCATCCTTATACAACAAATCAATTTCCTAGACATGCCATAAAATATACCTACACAATAAGGCCCCATTTGAACCCTATCATCGCCTATAGCCTTCCATGGTCAAATCCCTTTAAACCTTTTGTAGTAAGACCCAATCCTAGGGATAGCCCTTAAGAGTGTTCCTCCTTTTAATGGAGAGGGGCCTATTACCGCTATTGAGCATATCAAAAATATAGCCAACCTCTGTAACATTCATAATGTCACCAAAGAGAACATAGCCATCAAGTTACTAGCATTATCTTTTAAGGGTAAAGTTTTGAACTCATATGGGACTTTGCCTATGAACTCAGTTGGCTCATAGAATAAATTAGGCACCCTCTTGACAAATAGATTTGAGGAGACGAGTGACCACCTCTCTCTTGCTGAGCAATTGACCACTATAAAAAGAGCTCTGCATGAATTTATGCAAGAATTTAATACCAGGTTCCAAAATACCTAGGAAAGAATCCCCATTTTAGTGAGGATAACCCCAAGCTATGCTTTCCTTTACTACTTAAAGGCTTTAAACAGTGACATTGTTGTCATGATACAGTCCATGGGAGGACAAGTGTTACCTGCTACCTATGAAATAGCCATAGCCATCAAAAATTATCTAGTGCAAGCAGGAAAGATAGCCCATAGACCTCATATGCAGCTCTTTCCAAAATTACCACCCCTATTCAGACTATTGTACCCACCGTAGCTCCTTTGCCTAATGCAGAAAAGTTGATTGCTACCTTGCAAATGACCTCCATGAAGTTAAGAGTTTGTTACAAAGTGTAACCAATGAATTAGTGGCTCTCAAGACGCAACAAGCTTAAAGTTATCGACCAAACTAGGGATACCAGCAGTTCAAACAAATAAATAGACCTCCTTTCCAAAATTATAACCAAGGATAGGGTCAGATTACCCAAGCTAGACCATATCGAGGTTATAATCTAGGTGCCCCTTCATCGTCCAAAGCTCTTGTTCCCACTCAAAACAATTTGGTATAGGAACAGCCGAATTGCCCACCCCTAGGGTATGGTCAAGAATAAGTTGCTTATACTAATGAGTTGTCAAATCAATATATGAACATACAAGACAATCAAATAACCCAATTCCCAGATTTTGAGGTGTCAGTATAGCCTGGGATGGACAACAGGCAGGCTCAATCTGATTCCACTCTTATGAACCACCTAGAAGGAGAATTCTATGTAGTCAATTATGTGGGGAGTCTAAATATCTAGGGTGATTGTGTTGCATCCAATACTAGGTCCAAAAAGAGAGCTATGGAGGAAGCACAGGCAGCTACTCAAGCATCTACAACATTTTTTTCATCACAAAGGAACTAGAAGTTTCCAAATTATAAGCCGCTGGTTGCACCCTCAACTTCTCGACTTGCACCTCAGGTTGTAAATGCCCCCAAAGGAAATTCAAAAGGGTGCAATCCACAACATCAACACAAACCAAGTGATAAGGTCAAACCTCCTGAGCCTAAAAAAGTAACAACCACTATGGATAATGTGGTGTCACAACCGAATCAAGTTGTCTTATCCAATGTACCATAGAGACAATTTACATAATTGTCTCAGTCTCCCTATTCATTACTTCTATGGATTGTAGAGTGTAACTATCAGCAAGGCCCTGGGCATTCTACGAACAAATGTTTTTTACCTTAAAGCATAAAATCCAAGACCTCATCGATGACCAAAGGATTCCATTTGATGATCCTCCCAAAGAATCAGGGTCACAGCCTAGTGACCACCACATATAGAAAATAATTAACAATATTTTACAATATCATCCAAAGAAAGATCCAAAAGTGCAAATGCCATATAATGCATACCCTCCTCCATCTCATTATGAGCACCCATTGGATGGGATTATTGGTACTTATATGTAACAGACACCTCTTATGGTTCAAAGACCCTCTATTAATTTTGATGATAGTGAAATTAGGGATGATGACTCAAATATTCATTCCTTATTCATTCGAGCATACCTTGATCACTAGCCTATACAGAGTGTTATGATTGACAATGGTGTAAGTGAGAATGTTTGTATCATGAAATTACTCACATATTTGAGTTATACAAATCATGATTTACATCCTTCAACCATATCAGTCAGAGCATTTAATGGGACCTCACATCAGGTTCTTGTTGAGATCGATTAACTATTACAGGTGGGTCCCACCCGTGTAGTTACTACCTTCTTAGGTATACTTTCCATAGGTACATTTGATATGTTATTAAAATGACCTTGGATATATAAACTTTGAGTAGTGCCTTCTAAAGTGCATGGGTGTGTTAAATACATTCATGTCAATCGGGTAATTATAGTTTTCAAAATTCCATATAAACATCCTCTTAAGAAAGAGAAATTTATACTTGGGCAATTAATTATCAAACCTTTTAAGTTTAATCTTTCACAAAAGGGTAAGCAATAGGCAATCCCTTTTACTAGGTGACCAGTATTTGAGAAACCATTTCATAAGAGATCCATAGTGGGTTCCATGGAATCCTTATCTACTACACACCATATTGAGATATCTAGAGTACCCACACATGTTCCTATTACTGCTACTCAAAATAAACCACAAAATACTCAATGAAGGGTTCCATGAACCCTTACTCCTACCCTTTCTACTTCATGACCACAAAGTCTTATTTTACATACACAAAGAATCATCGATATTATAGTGATAGATATCACACCTATAAATGTTCCTCGACAACATCACCAATTTATTACACCAAATTCATAGTGGGGAGATATCTATGAACATCCTTTAGATGCGATCATAGGATAGTCTTTTCCTATCACATATAAAGAATATACCAAAATAAAAAAACTTCAAAAATCAATATATGTTTTCAAAATTTACATATCTTATTATCTCCTTGGCACATATATTGTCAATTCCATGTTGGTATAAGGCATATCAATATTTCCTATATACACGTGTTTCACACATCTTCTGAGTGTGATTCAAGGATACACAGTTACATGATCTATACACTTTTGGATGTTGGGATTTCACTCTTCTCACATCATTAGGACATTAGGGGCATCTAGCTCTATGATTATGATACATCTAGGTTATAACATTCTCTGGTAATTTTATATTATCATGTTTGAGTTCATATAAGTACTTGAACATGCCTTTATCCATGCTTATATATTTTGTAGTGTACTTGATATGCTATGTACTTGATAATTTTTTATAACACATATATCTAGTGACTAGAATGACATGTTTATGTTGGTTGTTTATTCTTTCATTTATGCACTTCCTTAAGTGTCTTGCCTTCCTATTATCTTGCTTGTTTGATCATTTGAATATGCTTCATTGTTTTCATCCCCCATGACTTTGTTTTCCTCTTTGAAATTTTAATATGCCATTACTTATTATATGTTGAAATTTGAATATGTCATTTATTGCTTTGTGGACATTTGATTAAGTCATGTCCCTTTGATTGTGCAGAATTCAAGCATACCCCTTGTTTGCAGTCTCCTTGGACCATTATCTTTTGACTTATTTTGAATGTTCTTGTATGTGTGTTTGATTGTTTGTTGATCTTGTACTGTTACTATTTAGACGTTGCCATGGTTCTATAGCATGCATCTTAAGACTTGGTGTGATAACATTCTTTGTCCTTCAATGATATATCTACCTAGACATGTTCCCTCTATATGTTACATGGTCAATTCATAATTTACATGGTTATCTTATCCTTTTGAGGTAAGGTAACAACTTGTTGCTACTTATCTCACCTCAAAAGGGGGGCATATCAGTGTGGGCATGCCATGGAGGCATGACTTTCACATTACTTCACATATTTAGATTCAGTGGGGGTATGTTTTAGAAACATGTTCTCCACACTTATTCAATATTAAGCATACCCATATTATAGTGGAGGCATGTTTTCCAAACATGTCATCCACATTGGCACTTACATTAGTTCTTAGATTCAGATTATAATGGGGGCATGTTTTGAAAACTTGGTCTCCACATCGGCACTTATATCAATTTTTAGATTATAGTGGCGGCAAGTTTTGGAAACATGTTCTCCACACTTGCATAATTTTGAATTTGCCAAATTCATAGTTATATGATCTAGATACACATTGATGGCATAATTTCATACATTGATATCATGGTTATACACAGTTTAAACATGATACATATCTAAGGGTGCATATGTTTTGCAATATGTGTAAAATATTGCAAAATCAGATCAGTTTCAGATTTCAAACACTTTTAGGGACTATCACCACCCACCAAGTTGGATTTTTATGGACTATATTGAGCTAATATAATGCTAAAGTTGGTTCATTTTTTGGTATGGTTGAGGTGATTAAATCACTCAATCTTGCCAAAGTTTATAGGTTAGACTTTATTGCATCATCTAGCCTCCCTAGTTTTATAGTGTGAGTTTACTTGGTTCACTCACACTCACTAGGCTATAAGTATGACTGGGTTGCATGATTGAGCCAATCTAAATTACTAGGTGGTAACTCACCTTTTATTCAATGTTGGGGGAATGTGCCCTCCAATGTCTCTCTATATATCTTTAGATATATGTACTTTATAGATTTATATTTGTCCTAATCTCAGTTTTAGTTATTCATATTGATATATCTTTCAAATCAAATTGTTAAAAGGCAAGATGGTTGTATTGATATACAAATGTAGTCTTAAACCTTGCCCTCTTTCAATTTCAATCATTTCAATACTTTCAATAATTCAATTATAAACACTGATTATATATTGTAACGTGCTCTTGGTTTACAGGTCATTCACCATCAAAGCACTCAAGTTGGACTCAAGTAAAGACAAGGTGTATTATACACACCCAGGTATGCATTCCTTTTCTTGTAAACTAGAAATTTCATTACCAGATTAAAGGGAGGAAAACATAGACATAATTTCTAAATTATATATTACTTCAATCTTGTACACTTGACAAATACATAACATGGATGTAGTTTTAGATTTTAGACCTTTTCCATTGTAAAAAGTCTCACATACACTATCACTACATGCCTACTTGCTTATCTCTTAGTTTGACCTATATATTTTGATGACCCATGCCTTCTATCTTTCCCAGAATGTTACAAACCTACTTATCTTCTATCTCTATAAGTTTTTGACCTGCACCTTTTTTTTAATTGCTCGAACACTTGTTAGTGTAGGTATTTATTTTCTTAGATTTATTTATTTAGGAATATTATATTTTCCTACATGGAGTTTTCCTACATTTAGGGGTATGTTTGTTTAAGTGGAGTTAGTGTGTCATAGGTTTGACCAAAAGACTAGGATGTAACTCCTTTTAACATCTTTTGTGGAGGAGTTACACCTTTATTATGGGTTCCTCTAACCACCTTTTATGGAGGAATTACACTTCTATTCGAGGGGGTCTTTGACCACCATTTGTGGAAGAGTTACTTAACACTCCTATATGTACGCTTCGCTTGAGGACCTTTCTCACTTAATGAATATTTGGCTTTCTCTATTTTGATTATCTCATGTAATACTTGTCTTTTGATTTCATTCTTGATTCAACTCATTAATGGTGTGCACTCGCATTTGTATTATGTGACTAGCGGACCTTTGCACTAGCTTTAACTAGACCTGGATCAAACTTTGATATGGTATTAGATCCAACTTGGTAAATGTTTGTTTGGTCTTGTTAGTTATTAGATTTCATTTGAAATCTAGAGTTTATTTACTTGAATTGTAAGGTAAATTTTAAAATGATTTTAAAAAAATCTAGGAACTTTTAAAAACTTACAAATCTTGGAAAAAAATTGTAGGGGTCTTTTTTATAAAAATCTCAAGTTTTTTGGTTTTATCTTGGCCTATTTTGGGTTACTATGTGGGATCTAGTCTTCTCTAGGCTTAGTTCTCTCTTGATTGGGCATGTAGTCCATTTAGCTCACTATGGTTGTGACTTGGCATATTGGTACTATTTTTAGGCTTGTGTTAGTGTCGGGTAGGTTTGCCTAGTCAGCATTACTTTTGAAGAGAGATAAAAAGGTGGTTATGTGATAATTAGAGCCCATCAATATTTCATATCCTACTAAGCCATTGAATGAATTCTTTTACCACTCTTTACTACATTCAGAGGCGAGTGCAAAGGATCAAGTCTATGTTTGCCATCTGGTTTCTTCCACAGACATCACTGTCCATGACAGACTTGGTTTGGAACTCAGATGTTTCGATTGATCTGAAGTAATTGCTTCATTCCATGACAAACACTACCTTGATAGACCTCAACATCCATGGTAGACTTTTTTTGGATTACTTCTGATATTCCATGTCATCCTGCTCGCCTTTCTATGAGGTTTTCCTCAACTCAAAATCATTTTATTAATTTATGGTATTCTTAAAAACTATGGATTTATTCACAAAGCTTAAAAGTATTTAAATTTCATTAAATTTACATCATTTTTTAAAGTATGCTATGTATTTAATATCAAAATACCCATTTGATATTAAATTTTGAAATTTCTTGATATAGCTTTGAGCGATTTTTTAAGTTAAGTGAAAATAAACTTCACTACGATATGTTTTTTTTTTTCAAAATAAAAAATAACATATTGTGGGTGAGGGGGTCTTTAGCTCTTTAAGGAGTTAATATATATATATATATATATATATATTCTTTTTAAAAATAAAAATAATAATTTATATTTCAACCTCGTTAAAATATGAGAAATTGTAATTGTCTAAAACATCTTCATATTTTTGCTAGACCAATGGGTGAGGACTGGGTTGACAGGTGGCCAAACCCCCTCCCATTCAAAACATTATTTTTGTCTCTTTCTCACTATTTGTACTAGTATTATCTTGGATGCATTATCACTAGATCCTAATGTCCTCTTTTCTTTCAAAATCTTATATTTTTGACACTCACATTGATTGCTTTAGATGCACTATCAGTTGAATCTAACATCTTTGAGCATGCATTTGCAACATCTAGGGGGGGTATTTATTGTTGATAATTTAAGGGGGTGTACTTTGTTATGTCTCTCTTTCTATTTTCACTTGCACTTCTAATTTTACAATAATTATAACATGTGCTACTACTACAACTCAACTCAACACTAAAATGGATTAAAGTTTAATCAACCCACTAACATCATTTAACCATCACAAATAAAAATTAAAGATGATAATCATTCTAAGGAGTATCGGTTTCTATAGGATAATCATGGGTGATGAAATTCAAACTAGTGTTGGAAGCATAATCATTGAGAGTGGGGTGTGAATCAGTGTCTTCAAAACCTTCATTCAATTCCACTTACGCATATATGAACCATTCATACAAACATGAACATCTAGTAAAGCATATGCAACCATACAAGATAATTAAACAAGATAACACATTACATATGTGGGAAACCCTCAAGGGGAAGAAAACCCACTGATCTCTACAAATGGACTATAGTCCTATAAGACAAAAACAAATCTTTAATGAAACACCAACCCTAACTAGTCAAGCACCCACTCAACTAGGGCTTTAGTGAACACCAACCAACAAGGAGGAACCAACCCCCTAGATGACTTAGTACCAACTCAACCACATAATTGATTTGATCACCTTCAGACCACTATGTTTCTCACACAATAAATGATGGTCACATTTTTTAGCTCTTCACAATCTTATCTCCTCAACTAAGTCTCTTCAATATTGATTAGGTCATATGACATTGATATTCATATGCAAACACACTTGTCAAATCTTCACTATAGATCCTCTACACCCTTATTATGGTCTAAAATACCTCCTTCTACTAAAAAATGTGCTATTTTATTTGCTTACACTTAGCTTACATAAATAGGCCTAAAATTACCTTGTATATATAGAAGCCTCTTGCTCATACACCTCTTGGTTGGACACATACACTTGTCTACTTAGATTTGGAAAAAAATAGGACTTAGTACATGTTACAATTCAAAATAAACCATTTCATTAGGTCAGCCATAACTCAAATAGACCAAATCCTTATTTTAGACCTTAAGGAGACCTAATTCAATTAGGCCTTCATTAGTACACGTTACCCTTTGATTTCCTTGGAACACTTTAAAATTTAAAACATGGTAGGAAAACTTAATATATCACTCAAATAGACCCCCATTTATGTCTTCTAGGCTCAACATAACATTTTACAACAAATCACTACTTGAAACCCTTCATTAGTACTCAATCCTATTAGGCCTATGTACACAAAAAAATCTACCTTTAATTACTGAAGTTCAAACTCACTTAATCCACTCAAACATGATCAAAAAAGTGAATAGATAAAGTATATATGAGCTCAATTTCATCACCATATGATTGAAACACTTCAACTTAGGTCAAAAAGGCTCAAACTCATCTCTTCAGTACGCTCACTCATAACTGCTAGAATTGTAAAAAGCTAGTCATGAAACTACTTGACATACAAAACCTAAAAGCATAGTTTCAGTGATTCTCAATACATTCAAAATATTCTATAAAAAATTTATAACAACCTCAATCATAAAAACTACAATCTCTAAAATTAAACATTGCTCTTGCAGACCAATCTTCTGACCTTATCTCACACATTCTTGCATGAACCAGATAAGCCATTTTGACTTCAACTTTTCAACCTATAACACTGACTTCCAATCTTTAAAAAAACATTAATATAACTTTAAAGTCACAAACAATAACATTATGTGCATTAGATACTTCAACTCAAGGCATAAATCCTCAAGCTCATCACTGCAACTTGCTTACTCATAATTGTCAGCTTACCTTAAAGTAGAGTCATGGTGACATTGACTTTCAACACCTCTATGACCACTTTAAAAGACTTATTATGCAATTCGATGATCTTGTGACATATCTGTTGACCATTTTGGTCCTGCACGCCAAAATCGATCCCCCCCTTTTTCCCCCACTATTTTGACCCAATACATTTTTTATTTAGAACAAGTCTCATTTTTATGAACTCTACAAGCCTATTTCTATAGCCTCTATAAGTGTTTCTATAGACTCTACAGGGAAGTTTTCTATGGACTCTATAGTCATTTCTACAAACTCTGTAGGTAGAGATGAGTTCTCAAAACTTAGGTGCAAGAGGAACCATTCAAGTGCCCTTGCAGAGGGCAGGGAACATTTTCAAAGGAACCAAAGAAAAGGCCGAATGGGCTGGAATTCCTTCAGAAAAATGCACAAGGCAAGTTGGAATTCCTTCAAAAAAGTGAACAAGAGAATTTCTTCGAACAAAATGTTCGAAGGAATTTCTTCAGACATTTTTTCTAAATAAATTATTCGAAAGAAAATCCCGTCGGAGTAAGAAAGACTAAGGCAAAAGGCATAGACTTGATTTCTTTCAAACTTTTATCTGAAGGAATTCCTTTAGACAAAAAGTTTGAAGAAATTCAAGAGAGGCCGCAAGAAAAATGGCCAAAACAAAAGCCCAACTGAAGAGAAGAACGCTGAAGGAAAGGAAAAGGTCGAAGAAATTCCAAGGGGTGACGGGCCTGAAGACATCAAAATCAAGCACGACAAACTAGTCGTTGGAAGTTCAAATGCCCAGTGAAAAGTGCACAGAAATAAAATTTAAGGTGGTGAAATAGCCGTTGATTTTGAAAAAAGCTTAAGGACAGGCCACGAGTGAACTCAGTGACCCACCAAGAAGATAGCCCCAAGGGCCAAAGGAGATAGAGAAGACAAAACCAGGAAGAGACAAAGTGCAAAAATGGACAAACAGTCCAGGTGGAAAAGAGAGGTTTCGACTCAAGGATTTACTCCTATAGTTGGAATAGTGCTTGCCAAGTGGTCATCAAATGGTGTAAATAGTAAGTAGCACGGCTTGTTTTCTCCACTTTGAATTTATGAGTAGACAAACCACATGAATATCTGAAAGGAAGAAATTTGTTTGTAGAAAAGAGGTGCGGCCCATGCTTTCACATTAATGTTTAAATGCCAAAGTCAAAGCAACAGCTGACACAGCATTATCTATCAAGTAGCTTCCTCTTCCCGATGCTCTCAATGCACATGGGCTAGCTTGTCAAAGGGTGCCAAAATTCTTTTCCAAAGGGGTGCCTTTACTTCTTCTCTTGCTATATATTGTAAAACTTATCATTTTGAGAAGGGGATCTTCTTAGCTTGTAAGGCAAAGCTCTGCCCAAAAATCTTTGGGTTTATAAGGCAAAATTCTGTCAGATTTTACCTTGAATCAAGACATAGCATTTTTACCTCCATTCTGAGTTTGCACTTTCATATGTGTCTATGCCTTTGTTTTGTGTTAAGTCATTTTCCTTTATGCTTTCATAGGATGATTTTAACATGTCTAGTGCATTGTGATTTTTCCTTTTGTAGGTTAAACAGAAGTGTCCCTAGCAGAGTATAGGTGCATGTGAATAGGCTGCCAAAGTGTGTCTCAGAACACCTCTGGTAGTTCTTCCTCCTTGTATCTCTATGAACCCTTGACTCACAGACACAGAAGAGTTTCCCATATCAAATGAAGTGTATGGTAGCTTGTTCTTAGTGAAAAGTGTATGTTCAGGCTGAGCAGATCAAACTTTTTTGGTGTATCACATTTTTAGTTTAGGTTTAGGTTCTGTTTTCAGCATCCTTCTCCCTTTTCAACCCCCCTTTTTTAATCTATTTGTTAGCAGTAGGAAATCTAGGACCTAAAAGATACATCGAAGGGAGCTAGCCCTTATCTAGAGACTATCCCCCTAGTTTTGCGAGGCCCAAAAGCAAGAGGGGAGTTTCCATTGTTGCGTGTGGAAGGCAGGAGCTCAACCTACTGTGGAGGGTGCAATCCACTGCATTAATAGTTTTTTGGCACGCCCAATGGGACCAACTAGGACAAGTTTGGTCCAAAGAGTTGAAGAATTTTTGGTGTGTTCTTTAACCAACCAGCCTTTGGAGGCTTTTTCATCAACACCAATGGTGACTCCGAGTTGAATCAGCTGGTTAAGCAATTCTGGTGCCATCAAGAAATCTTAGTTTTTGTATGTATAATCCCTTTACACAAAATTATTGACCTTGTATTCCTTCATATGGTTTTGATCAAGCTCAGGGTTTTTATGGAATCACCCCAAGCAGCTCTCCTAGTTGCCCTTCAACGATACGAGAAGTAGCACTAGAGTTTGAGAAGCAGGTAATGGAAATTGACAGACTAGATGAGTAGTATGGATATCAGCAGGAGCTGATGTATAAAGAGGAGTGTTTGTTTAGGCAAACTCAAGCCTTGCAATCCATGGAGGAGGAGGTAGCAAAATGGAGGAATCCATTCATGCAAGGAAGTCAGCCCTGCACGCCACCTCCTATTCTAAAGAAAGCCCCCTCTTATGCACCAAATCATTTTTATCAGATAGCACTTGCTCATTCTAGCTCATCTGATGTATCAATCGATCCTACTCTTAATCTTGTGCACCTAACTTTCCAGCATGCCTCTCTTCAGGAAGCACTTCTTGTACATGAGCAGACCCTCCCAAATCTTTCCCAACCTCCTCAAGTCTTTCAACATGATCTCTAAATTCCAAGTTGGAAGAAGGAAAATCATGAACCAACTCAGGACCTTGAAGAAGACAAAGTTGTTGCTTCTTCCCAAGGGAAAAGTTCCAATCCCAAGTTCATGAGCTAGAAGGAAACAATGGAATCATGGGTAGGAAGGAAGAGGAGGAGAAAGGTTTTGCTCAAACCTTGAAGAAGTCGAGAGTGCTCTAGCTCATGATGATGATTGTGACCTCCAGGAAAGGCTCTTCCAAAAAAACATAGCCAGGAGAATTATAGAGTTGGAGTCCAGAGTGAGATTCCTCAACCAACGTGTGATGGACATGTCTGAACACACCCCATCTACACACTTCCAAGAGAGATATCAGGCCACACCTAATATAGATGAAGTGTTATCCAAATGGAAAGAGGAGAATCATTTGATTCTAGCTCAAGGACTGCCTCCTCTTCCACATGGTTTTTTCACTTCACCCCTTCTCAAAGAGGAACCTATTCTGCAAGAGGCGAGTGAGGAGCAGAAGATCTAATCTGTAGTTATCCAAGAGGCTATCATGGATGTCAAAGAAGATGAAATCATCATGGAGGCTCCTCTTGAAAACATCTATTAGGTTGTGGAGCTAAAAGCTTCACTAATGCAAACAGGGAAGGAGGTTGCTGAGTGTCACAGTCACTGGTGTCGGTCAGGCTAACCGATGTCGGTCAGAGGTAGACAGGAAGGCAACTGACATCGATAGTATTCGATCGACGTCGGTCATCTCTAGGTAGATAGGGACCGAAGTCGATTGCATATGCAGTTTTGAAACTGTCAGTTGCATGAACAGTTAGTTAACAAACCAGTTGTTTGCATGTTGAAAGGCTAATTTTAGCCTTGGAGCTATGAATCTAATTATTGCTTGCATGAGATCTATTTAAGAGACTCATGGGCTATATTGTAATTTATTCCAGTTTGAGGTGAGCTCGGTTAGCTCCTTCTGAGAAAGAACAGAGCACGGGTAGCTCCTCCTAGTTCCACAGGGGTGCCGAGTGTGTATGATCAAGTAGAGCTGCAGGTTGTGCAAGTTTTGGTAGAAGATCCACCGAGGTACTGGTTGAAGAATCATAAGGACTTGGTGACGCAAGGACAAGGGTTCTTCAGGGTGTAGAGAGATCTACATGGGTAAGTAAGATCGGTTGATTTGTAGGTGTGTGTGTGCGAGGTCAAAGGAGGTCTGTGGGGTATCAAGATCAAAGGTGAAAGCAACACAATAGGTAGCAAGATCAAGGGAGATCTACTTGGAGTACGTTGAGTACTTGGAGTGCGTGGAGCACTTGTGGAGTGCGTAGAGCACTTGTGTACTGGCAGTAGTGATACTGACTGGTGGTACTGGCAGTAGTGATACTGACTGGTTGGAGGTGAACACCAACTCTGTGTTTGAGTTGTGTGTTGGGACCGTCAGAGAGAGAGTGAGCTCTTGAAGAGATTTATTGTTTATGCCATAGAGGTGTGGGAGCCCTAGAGGTGTGTAAAGAAGAAGACTGTGGCAATCTTCTTTGTTGCATTTCCTTTTGGAAGAGTGTTAATATAATTGGGTATTGTCTCTCATATTCTATGCTATTTCTGAATTCTAGTTACTTGTTACTTCTGGTTAATTCTACATGTTTAGTTGCTTGGTAATCAATGGTGCATCTGGGTCCTAACAATTGGTATCAGAGCCAGGGTGCTAGTTCATAGCTTGATACCACTAAATGTTGGTATCAGAGCTAAGGTTGCAGGGAACAGGTTTGTGTTTGGTTACAGGTCACTCTCAGGGGTTTTTGATTGAGTGGGAGTATAAAAATGGCAAAAGAAAGTACGCTAAGAATGAAGGAATTAAAAAGCATGAATGATCAGGTAAAGAAAGATTGTTGGTTGGTAGAAGATCAACATGAAAGAACTAAAGAAGCAGATGTTGTAGGTGTTGTTGCATAGGATGCTCTGGGATGTTCCTTGGATAAAGTAGAATCTTATTTTATAGATTTTGTTGCCTCTTTCCATGCAGCCCCAAATAGAGGGGTTGGTGAGCCTTGTCAAAGTATTGGCAAAGGGAAAGTGTTGCTGAAATTGTAGGCGGCCAACACATGGGTGTTGAAGAAGGTCATGTAGGTCCCAATCTTGAAGATGCAGCTAATTGCTTCAAGAAATTTGGGTGATGAGAGATGCAAAGAAACTCTCACAATGGATGCACTTGAATTAGCAGGTGGAAAGAAAGCAGGTACTCTTTATCTACTTGCTTGTATTACTGATTCTTCTTATGTTGCAAGGACGTGGCTTTGTAGGCTTGGTCACATGAGCAAGAAGGAGATGCATGTTCTTAAGAAGAAGTCAGATGTGTTTGAGAGACTTAAGAATTGGAAAGCCTTGGTGTTTATGGAGGAGATGATGGATAGAGATCAGTGGATGGGGCTGAGTAGCTTTGAGCAGGGCAGTTTGGAAAGGGTTTTGATCCAAAGAGAGCTCACGGGTAAAAAGTCATCACTCACAGGTGAACACAGGTACCAGCATCGGTCAGGTAAAATCAGCATCGAACAGACAGGCACCGATGTCAGTCATGTGCAGATAGGGAAAGTCGGTGGTGTCAGGCAGGTGGAGATCGACGTTGGTAGGATAACCGATGTCAGTGACCTGGACAGTCGCATGGAACTGATGTCAGTCAGATGCAGACTGTGTGGTGATCGAGGACAGTCACTGGAACAGATTTTGGGTAGACAGCAAGCTGTCAAGGAGTCTCAAATGCCCATGTGGAGGACTGAAAGGGTAAGCCTCAAATTCGTTATTCCTCTTCTTTATACTAGTTGCTCACTGCAGAGCAGGAAGGATCCAGGAAATAGTGGGAGCATGGCATGAATAAGGATGCAGAACCAAACAGGAGATTTGGTAGGGTTGCCAGCCAAGATATAATCACTAAAAAATGAATGGATTCCTTGGTTAAAGAATAGAGAGAATGGACACGTGAGATGGAAGGCCAGGTCATATGGTCTTGAGGAAGTCGCAGGACAGTGGTACAGGTTTGATAGGTGGATGACAAAGCAAGGCTTTAGTTAATGTTAGTGTAACCATTATGTTTGTCTTACCAGGTGGATGATGGTCACGACATTATCCTGTTACTGTATGTGGAGGATGAGCTTGTTGCAGGTTTAGACATATAGGGTTTTGTTGAGCTAAAGGTAAGGTTAGTTCAGTGGTTTGCCATGAAGGATTTGGGAACATTAAAATTCTTTGGCATGAGTAAACCTAGAGACAGGGAAGATCACATGTTGATGTTGTCACAAGATGATTGTGTGAAGGTAGTGCAGGATACAGTACGGCAAGCGCACCTATGGATGGACAGTTCACAGAATAGGGTCCCCAATCACATGATGAGGTTGAGTACATGTGTACTCCCTGAGTTTGCCCAAGCAGTGGGTCCTGTCAGAAAGTTTGTAGTCAATCTGAGAAGGAAGCACTGGAAAGCGGTTCAATGGGTTCTCAGGTATTTGAGAGGGACCAGCAACAGGGATTCATGTTATGCAGGGTCAAGTACTTCAGATTTGGTAGGTTACTTAGATGAGAGGTGTTGCACCACAAGTTGTGTGGTGGTTGGTCCTCAAGATTGAGCTTGAAGAGGGATACAAGCCAGGAAACAAATTAGATAGTGTACAAGTATAGGTACAGTGCAGTTGTTTATCTCCAAGTGGGAGATTGTTAGGTTGTGGAGCTAAAAGCTTCACTAATGCAAACAGGGAAAGAGGTTGCTGAGTGTCACAGTCACCGATGTCAGTCAGGCCAATCAACGTCGGTCAGGGGTAGACAGGAAGGCAACTGACATCGGCAGTATTCGACCGATGTCGGTCATTTCTAGGCAGACAGGGACTGACGTCGATCACATGTGCAGTTTTAAAACTGTCAGTTGCATGAACAGTTAGTTAACGAACTAGTCGTTTGCATGTTGAAAGGCTAATTTTAGCCTTGGAGCTGTGGATCTAATTATTGTAATTGGATGTCTAATTATTGTTTGCATGAGATCTATTTAAGAGACTCATGGGTTGTATTGTATATTGTTCTAGTTTGAGTTGAGCTTGGTTAGCTCCTTTTGAGAGTGAAGAGAGCAAGGGTAGCTCCTCCTAGTTCCACAGGGGTGCCGAGTGTGTATGATCAAGTAGAGCTAGAGGTTATGCAAGTTCTAGTAGAAGATCCACTGGGGTACTGGTTGAAGAATAATAAGGACTTGGTGAGGCAAGGACAAGGTTTCTTCAGGGTGTACAAAGATCTACATGAGTAAGTAAGATCGGTTGATTTGTAGGTGTGTGTGTGCGAGGTCAAAGGAGGTCTGCGGGGTAGCAAGATCAAAGGTGACAACAACATAATAGGTAGCAAGATCAAGGGAGATCTACTTGGACTACGTTGAGTACTTGGAGTGCGTGGAGCACTTGTGGAGTGTGTGGAGCACTTGTGTACTAGCAGTAGTGATACTGACTACTGGTACTGGTAGTAGTGATACTGACTAGTTGGAGGTGAACACCAACTCTATGTTTGAGTTGTGTGTTGGGATCGTAAGAGAGAGAGTGAGCTCTTGAAGAGATTTACTATTTATGCCCTAGAGGTGTGGGAGCCCTAGAGGTGTGTAAGGAAGAAGACTGTGGCAATCTTCTTTGTTGTATTTTCTTTTGGAAGAGTGTTAATACAATTGGGTATTGTCTCTCATATTCTGTGTTATTTCTAAATTCTAGTTACTTGTTACTTCTGGTTAATTCCACATGTTTAGTTGTTTGGTAATCAATGGTGCTTCCGGGTCCTAACAACATCATCAGTAATGGAGAAGACTCAGGTCATGCATACATGCAGATGTTCCAGCAATATGAGGAGGAACATAAGCATGGTGAGCTCTCTCCCCCCTTGTTTAATGAACTTCCTTGTTGCTTTGATAGGATGCCTATGTCGAGGAGCTTGAGTTGGAGGAGGATCAGATGGATGTCTTTGAACAACTAGAGACTCTGATCCTTGAGCGAGAAAAGGAGAGGCTTCCTCATCTTGAAGAAAGCCTTGAAGAAGAGAGTTTTGAATAAAGAGGTGATGTTCTATGGGATGAGCAATCAGTTTGTGATTCTATTTCAGATATCACAACAGTCACCCTTCTTCAAGAAAGCCTTGAGGGAGCAGAGGATGAGTTTGACAGGTTCCTCAATGAAGTAGAAGGGAATGGGTCAAACCATGATGCACTTGAAAGGAGCTATACATATCAAAGGACTTATGGTGATGAGCCAACAACCATTGATTTATTGGTGAAACACACCAACATGAAGGACCAATATTTAATAAGCTTCCAAGAACAAGAAGAGTACATATATGTTGGAAGCATGTTTGACTCTGATCCACTCGAATGTAAGCCAATCAAGGTGGTAGGAAAGAGGAGCAGGTCACCAAGTCTCCATTCCATTCAGCCACTTGTTTGGCACCATAAGTTTCCTAGACATGAAGGATACTTAAGAATTTTTCCCTTTGATCCAGGAGGGAAGCAAATATACTTGGTTAGCTGTACATAGTAGTTTACTTTCAGTTTTCTTTCCCTGTTTTCTCTAAGTGCAGTTTGCACAAGTAGCATTTTTTAGACTTGTGTGTGTTTTCTTTTGTGTTTGGGGTAAAAGCTCATGATTGATTATGGGATCTATCAAGGTTGTTGTTAACCTTTCTTCAAAGCTGCATTCTGACTCCATGCCCAATGGATTTTAAGGCAACTAGTATCTAAGCATACTAGGCATGCTTCCCCTAAGAGTCGCTAATTTGTTGACCATTTTGGTCCTACAGGCCAAAATCAGTCCCCCCTTTTTTCCCCTAATGTTCTGAGCCAGTACATTTTTTATTTTTGAAAAGTCTCATTTCTACGGACTCTGCAGGCCTATTTCTATGAACTCTACAGGTGTTTCTACAGGGTCTACAAGGAATTTTTTTATGGACTCTGCAGGCATTTCTACGAATTCTACAGGTAGAGACGAGTTCCCAACACTTAGGTGCAAGATGAACCATTCAAATGCCCTTGCGGAGGGCAGTTCTGGACTCAAGTGCCCTTGTGGAGGGCAGGGAACATTTTAAAAGGGACTAAAGAGAAGGCCAAACGGGTTAGAATTCCTTTGGAAAAAATGCACAAGGCAAGTTGGAATTCCTTTGGAAAAGTGAACAAGAGAATTTCTTTGGACAAAATTTTTGAAGGAATTCCTTCAGACATTTTGTTCGAAGAAATTCTTTAGAAGAAAATCCTGTCGGAGTAAGAAAGGCTAAGGCAAAAGGCATAGACTTGATTTCTTTTGGACTTTTGTCCGAAGGAATTCCTTCAGACAAAAATTTTGAATAAATTCAGGAGAGGCCATGGGAAAAAATCCTGAGGAAAAAATTTGAAGGAAAGGAATGAGTGAGACAATTTTTGTGAACATTTTGTCTGCAGGAAAAATGGGCGAAACAAAAGCCTGATCAAAGAGAAGAAAGCCGAAGGAAAGGAAAAGGCTAAATAAATTCCAAGGGGTGACGGGCCTGAAGACATCAAAATCAAGAACGGTGAACTAGCCGTTGGAATTTCAAATGCCCAGTGACGGGTGCACAGATGTCAAATTTAAGGTGGTGAAATAGTCGTTGATTTTGAAAAAAGCTTAAGGACAGGCCGTGAGTGAGCATAGCGACCCACCAAGAAGATAGCCCTAATGGCCGAAGGAGATAGAGAAGACAAAACCAAGAAGAGACAAAGTGCAAAAATGGATAAATAGTCCAGGTGGCAAAGAGAGGTGTTGACTCGAGGATTTACACCTACAATTGGAACAGTGCTTGCCAAGTGATCATCATATAGTGCAAATAGTAAGCGGTGTAGCCTATTTTATCCACTTTGCATAAATGAGTAGACAAATTGTGTCAATATCTGAAAAGAAGTAGTATGTTTGCAAAAAAGAGGCACGGCCCATGTTTTCACATTAACATTTGAATGCCAAAGTCAAAGCAGGAGCCGATACAACATTATCTATCAAGCAGCTTCCTCTTCTTCATGCTCTCAATGCACATGTGCCAGCTTGTCAAAGGGCACCAAAAGTCTTTTCCAAAGGGGTGCCTTTACTTCTTCTCTTGCTATATATTGTAAAACTTCTCATTTTGAGAAGGGGATCTTCTTAGCCTGTAAGGCAAAGCTTTGCCCAAAAATCTTTGTATTCATAAGGCAGAACTCTGCCAAATTTTACCTTGAATCAAGACAGCATTTTGACCTCCATTCTGAGTTTGCACTTTCGTATGTGTCTATGCCTTCATTCTGTGTTAAGTCATTTTCCTTTATGCTTTCGTAGGATGATTTCAGCATGTCTAGTGCATTGTGAGTTTTCCTTTTGCAGGTTAGCCAGAAGTGTCCCTAGCAGAGTATAAGCGCATGTGAATAGGCTGCCAAAGTGTGTCTCAGAACACCTCTGGTAGTTCTTCCTCCCTGTATCTCTATGGACCCCTGACTCACTAATACAGAAGAGTTTCCAACATCAGATGAAGTGTATTTAGCTTGTTCTTAGTGAAAAGCGTATGTTCAAGATGAGTAGATCAAACTTTTTTGGTGTATCACCTTTTTAGTTTAGGTTTAGGTTTTGTTTTCAACATCCTTCTCCCTTTTCAACCCCCCCCCCCTTTTTATTTATTTGTTAGCAGTAGGAAATCTAGGACCTAAAAGATACATCGAAGGGAGCTAGCACTTATCTAGAGACTCTCCCCCAAGTTTTGTCAGGCCCATAGGCAAGAGGGGAGTTTCCATTGTTGCGTGTGGAAGGCAGGAGCTCAGCCTCCTATCGAGGGTGCAATCCACTACATCAATAATATCCATACCATATTCAAATATAAACATCATATGATTTAGTGGTAATTATTGGTCATATAGAACAATTTTTTGACGTTACTACACACAATCCTCATTGAGCTAGACAAGCCATTTTGGCTTTGTCATTTTCACCATTGTACCTAAATTCCAAGATTTATAAAAATACTAATCCCAAAAAACAAATCCATGTACTTTTTTTCATCATTATATCATGATAACACATTCCTAATCATCTTCTCACTATTGCCTAGGTTTTTCACTGTTTACACCATTAGGTCTGTTAACAACTGGCTAACTTGTATGATTGATTTAGCACACTTGAGGATTATAACCTATCCATAAACCTTAATGTACATGAAACAATAGTCTCTACCTTATTCCTCTATCCATTTTCTTACTATGTCTAATACAACTTTTGACAATTACATCAATGTCTTCAGGAATAAGCCTATAACTCAACATTTTCTTTATCCTCTCTCTAACCAACACAATATAGATGTAATAGTGAGAGTCTAATACAAGATATAATATATTACCTAAGAATACCAATTCATTTTGGGCACTTTTAATAAATATCTTAAACATTAAGCCCTTATTAGGGTTTTAAGAGGGTTTAAACCTATTTTCATTCTTAACAATAGTTCATAAAGCATAGCCCCTAAATCCAAAAACTAATGCATAGAATTTTGAGATAGGACCCTTCCACATATAATATGAAATACTTATGTTACCATGCAAAGGTTTGATGAGATAATGATCATAATAAAATCCTTCTCGGGTTAAGAACACTTCATTTTATGCACTCAATAGACCTCCAAAACACTTTTCATGCTTTGTCCTTCAAACTATAACCTTAAACTGTATGAAGAAACTTAAAACAACATAAATCACCTATAAAAATAATTACATGATCTTGAATACTTCTAAATCTAATCATGACCTTTCATTAGGCCACACTCTCTCTTTCTTTGCTCTCTAGACCTTGACCTGCAAACCACATTAGGCCTTAAAACTGACTTTCATGCTTCTTTCCATGCACTATCCACCTCACTCACATACTCAAGCAACCTCTATAATGATTACACACTACAATACATCCTTCACATGCCTTACACTAGATCATGATGCCTCATTAGGCCAGGTAATGTCTAGAAGTGGTTTAGGTGCACACTTGTCTTGAAGGTCTTACCCCTATAGGCTTACCTTGAGACTCTCATGTGTGTTCCAATGCCTCACATAAATGATCAAACAATCTCATACAACATAACATGCTTGTGTGTAATCATATCACCAAGCCATCATGCTCATACCTTCTCATAAGGTCTCTTCATGCATTGACTAGTGCCATGACAAGGCTTCTTAAGCACTTGAAACTTGACAACTGACCTTGAAATACTTCTAAAAGTATCTACACTTTGCTTACATGATCATACAATGCCAAACAACCTCTCATAAGATTTTTCTTACTTCCTTCACCAAACTTCACTATGCACACCTTCTCATAGGGTCTAGACTAGGCTTCTCAAGACACCTTGTACTCAAGAACTAGTACTCAAACATGCTTATCTCAATGATATCAAGTAAGAACATTCTTCAGAAAGCACTTTCACACCACTGCAATAATCTCTTTTTGATCAACATTATCTTATGACCTCATATAGAACTAGAACCTCATAGCCATGCTTCAATGTTAACTTGACCATCATACCTCTTTATGACACTGATAACTTCAAGCTGACCTAAACATTGGCATTAGTTTCCTTCAAATTCTCTCTTACCTTCAAATGCATCTTTTCACATGACTTCATTGTCACATCTAGCACACAAGTTCATACCTCAAAGACCACTCACCCTTCACCTCCACAAGATGCACCCTTTTGACATCAATGACAACAACATGCTAATAAGCTCCCATTTTGTCATTGATGGAAAAACATTCTTCAATCCGATCACTCTCATCTTCCCCAATCTGGTCAATCTCCCTTCTTGAACTTTCTCCCCCTTTGACATTAATGAAAAAGGGTCATACACATTGCAACTTCTAGAACCACTCATTCTCCTTTTTTGGAAACTACTCTTAGAAACTATAAAATAACTCAGACCTACCATGTTCTCCCTTGGACCAAGCATAGTCTTCAAATGAACTATGAACCTCAAGATTACTTGCCAAGCTACCAAACTCTTGATATCAACTGAAGAAATAGTAACACCTCCTTTATCTTCACAACTTGAGCTTACCAATTGAATCAACAAAATTATCAAACCATTTACAACATAATTCATGCTCAACTACCAACTACTAGAAACATAGAACAACTTTGTTTACCTCTTTTATGCTTGTCAATAACTACACTTGGAGCTTATGAACATCTTGAATAGCTCCCCCTCAAATCAAGCATCCACCATGCTTTTGCTAATTGAAGAATGTCTCCATGAAGCCTAATGTAGACACCCATTTCTATAAGGCACCAAAATAACATAAACTCAAGAGATTCCCAGATCTCTATGCTCTCACAAGACTGAATATCCTTCAGGATCCTTTTGGGCTTAATTGTCACCTTAGTCTCGACCTCTTCATCAATCGTTTGATCAACAATATGAGTTGATGATAAACATTCCTAACTTGATTTCACATATAAAGTATGCTCTACCATAGTAAATAGTCCACTTGGGATTTTAGACTGATCACGACTCTCCTTTATTGTCTTTGGTTTCCACACATTTATTTGCCTTCTCTCTTGCACTCTAAGGGCTTCAAACCTCTTATTTTCACTTGATGGCTTGTTAACTCTATTAAGACAAAAATTTTAAATGTGTCTCACATTATGAAAATTATAGCAAATAGCCTCATTCATACCTCTTGACTGATGATTCATTTCATAATCCCATACATATTCATTTTTAGAGGGTCTTCTACACCCTCTTGCTCTATGACCAAACTAATTGTATGTAAAACAATAACAAATAAATTAATTATCATACCTCATACCATTAGGTTATCTTATTGGTCTCTTCATGTTGACCTTCTTGTCTTTTATAGCCTTCTCCTTGAATTGAGTTGCCTCCTTTTGGTCTTCTTTGAAACTAAGACTTGTCATATCACTTGCAGACTTCTAACTATTCATGATGTTATCTAGAGCATTAGTACTCTTTTTAAACTTCATAAAGGTCTTTAACTTGATAGATGTTTGATCTAATTCAGCTTTCAAGGATTCCATTTTAGTTTGATACTTGTTGCATTCTTCCTCTTTAGCCTTTAGGCTTACTGTCACAATCTCCATCTGGGTGTCTACTTGTTGGATGATATCTTCATGCTCCTTAGTGTTTTCACTCAGTCTTTCTTCAAACAAACTGATCTGTTCCTCATAGTCCTTAACTAATGACTTAATTTTCTTGTTCTTATTCTTCACAAGCTTTAACTCTTTTAAGTCACTAATGAGCTCAGGTTTAAAATCCGCTTCAGCTTCTCCTTCTGCACTATCATACATATCTCCAAAAATCATGCATTCTTCATTATCCATAAGGCCTTTCCATTTTGAGAAACCCTCATTATTTGTATCTATATTCATGATTAAGGTTTCATTATTGTCATGTTCATGTTCATTACTGACATCATCACTATCAGACGTACTTGTGTCACATTAGATGATTTATTATCTTCTTTGGTATATAAACTTCTCTTGTTCTTGAATGACCCTTTCCTACCTTCATACTTCATGAAATATTTATTGATTTTTTTAGGCTTATAAACCTTCTTCTCATCACCATGATGTTCATAATGTTCTTCATCATGCTCAATCTTATCCTTGTTAGTACACTTAGATGCAAAGCAACTAATCTTACCATAGTTGAAACATTTAAAAGGCAACTTACCCTTATACTTACCAGATCCAAACCCTAATTTCCTAGTAAACATGGTTGTCAGTTCTTCATCATCAATATATGAACATACCTCATCATTGACCTTATTATCTTTTGATTTCTTTTCAACATTGAATGTTGCTTCTTTATTAGGATGTCTTCTTTCATTTGTTCTCAACTCATAGGCAGTCAAGATGCCATGAAGGCCATCCATCTAAAGTGTGTCTAGATCTTGTATTTCTTCTACTGCAAACACCTTTGAATAAAATTTAGAATTTAGGGATCTCAATACCTTTTGTAAAACTATACACTCTTTCACTTCTTCTATGATACCTATGATGACATTGAAAACCTCATCAACCCTTAACATGTAGGATACAATCCTCTCATCTTCCTTCATAGTCAAACTTTCAAATTGCCTTTAGTGAGTGTACAATTTAGCCATCTTCACCTTGGTCTCTTCTTCATAGATAGCCTTCAATTTTTCCCATATCGCCGTGGATGACTCAAAATTAATCACCTTTAAAAACTCTACCTTTGATAGGCCATTTAGAATGGCATTCATTGCCTTGGAATTGTTTTCACTTTCCTTCTTGCCTACTACATCAGTTGGTGGTGTAGGAGTTAGAGTGTATCCATCCACAACTAACTACCATATGTCATTCCCCATTGAAATTATATATGTCCTCATTATGATGCTCTAAAATTCATAATTAGTCCCATTGAAAAATGGACCCTTACTGGTAGAGAAACCTCCTTGAACATGACTACTACCCATCCTTACTTCTAAGATCTCCTTTAGGATATTAGGCCTACTTCAAAGGACCTATTATGATATAAATTATTAGAATCATATTCATTAAGAGGAGGGGTGAATCAATGTCTTCAAAACTTTCATTCAATTCCACTTAAGCATACATGAACCATTCATACAAACATGAACATCTAGCAAAGCATGTACAACCATACAAGATCATGAAATAAGATAACACATTAAATATGTGGGAGACCCCCAAGGAAAATAAAAACCACTAATATATGCAAATTAACTATAGTCTTATAATACAAAATCCAATATTTAACAAAACACAAACTCCACATGGATCACCAACCCCAACTAGTCAAGCACCCACTCAACTAGGCTTTAGCAAGCACCAACCTACAAGGAGACACCAACCCCCTATATGACTCAAAACCAACTCATCCATATCATTAATTTTATCACCTTAAAAACACTATGTTCATCACAGAATAGATGATGATCACCTTCTTTAGCTCTTCATAATCTTATCTCTTAAACTGCCTTCTAGGCTTCTTTGCTCAACTAAGTCTCTTCAAGACTAATTAGGTCATATGACCTTGATTTTCATATGAAAACAAAATTTTAAAATATTCATTACATATATTATACACTCCTATTATGGTATACAATACCTCCTACTCTACAATGTGTTATTTTATTCGCTTACACTCAACTTATACAAATAGGCCTAAAATTGCCTTGTATATATACAAGCCTCTTGCTCATAACATCTTGGTCATCCACACACACTTGAATACTTATATTTTATGAAAAATAGGCCTTAGGATATGTTACAAGTAATAATCAACCATTGCATTAGGCCGGCCATAACTCAAATAGTCCAAATCCTTCTTTTAGACCTTAAGGAGACATAATTCAATTACGCCTTCATTAGTACACATTACCCTTAGATCTCCTTAGAACACTTTAAAGCTACACACATGGTAGGAACAATTAATATACCACTTAAATAGACCCCCAATAATGTATTCGAAGCTCAATAAGACATTTTACAACAAATCACTAATTGAAACCCTTAATTAGTACTCAGTCCTATTAGGCCTGTGTACACCAAAAAAGTTGCCTTTCAATACTAAAGCTCAAACTCACTTAATCAACTCAAACATGATCAACCAAGTTCATAGACAAATTTTATATTACCTCAGGGTCATCACCATATGCTTGAAACACTTCAACTTAGGGCAAAAAGGCTTAAACTCATCTCTTCAGTACGCTCACTAAGAACTGCCAGAACAATAAAAATCTAGTCATGAAACTACTTGACATCATACACCTGATAGGATAATTTAAGTGATTCTCAATACATTAAAAATATTATATAAAATTTTTATAATTACCTTAATCATAGAAACCACAAACTCTAATATCAAACATTGGTCTTGTATACTAATCTTCTAACCTTATCTCACATAGTCTTGCATGAACCAAATAAGCCATTTTGACTTCAACTTTTCAAACTCTTACACTAACTTACAAGATTTTCAAAAGCATTAACATAACTTTCAAGTCACAAAAAATAACATCATATTCATTTGATACTTCCAATCAGGGCATAGAGCATCAAACTCATCACTACAACTTGCTTACTTAGAACTGTCGATTTACCTTAAAGCACAGTCATGGTGACATTGACCTTCAACACCTGTATGACCAATTTAAAAGATTTATTATGTAATTATATGATCCTATGACATATCTACACCATCTTAAAATATAAACATCATATGGTCTAGTGGCAACTATTGGTCTAACAGACCAATTTGTTGACCTTGTTACACACAGTCCTCACAAAGCCAGACAAACCATTTTGGGTTCATCATTTCCACCATTGTACCTAAATTCAAATATTTATAACAAGAATTAATAAGACATACCAGTCACAAAAAACAACTCCATGCACTTTTTTTCATCATTATATCATGATAACACATTCCTAATCATCTTCTCACTGGTGTTTGGGTTTTTCATTGTTTACACCATTAGGCTTGTCAATAAATGACTAACTTGGATGAAAGGTTTAACACACTTGACAAATAAAACCTATCTACAAACCTTCATCTACACGAAACATTATTCTCCACCTTCTTCCTCTATCCATTTTCTTACTATGTCCAATACAACTTTTGACAGCTACAACAACTTATTCAGGAATAAGCATGTAACGCTACATTTTCTCTCTACTCTCCCTAACCAATACCACCTAGAGGTAATAGAGAGATTAAAATACAAGATAAAATAGCCTACCTGATCATATCAATCCATTATGGGCACTTTTAATCAACATCTTCAACATCGGGTCCTTATTAGGGTTCTAAGAGGGTTTAAACATGTTTCCATTCTTATAATCATTCATAAAGCATATCCCCTCAATCCAAAAAATAATTCTTATAATTTAGAGCTATGACCCTTACCCATCTACCATGAACTAATTATGTTCCCATACAAAGGTTTGATTAGTTAATGAGCACAATTAAATCCTTCTCGGGTTGAGAACCCTTCATTCTGTGTAATCAAGAGACCTACAAATAAATTTTCATGCCTTGTCTTTCAAAATACAACCTCAAACTACATGAAAAAACTTGAAACATACATAACCTATGACAATATTTACATGATCTCAAATACTTTGAAATCTAATCATTACCCTTCATTAGGCCACACTCTCTCTCTTTGCTCTCTAGACCTTGACCTGCAAACCACATTAGACCTTTAAAGTGACCTTCATGCTTCTTTCCATGAACTCTCCACATCATTCACATACTCAAGTAACCTCTCTTGTGCTTAAACACTTACATCATTCACATGCCTTGACACTAGATCATGATACCTCATTAGGCCATATAGGGTCTAGAAGTGGTTTAGGTATAGATTTGTCCTGAAGGTCTTAACCATGTAGGCTTACATTGAGACTCTCATGAGTGTTCCAATGCCTCATATGCATGCTCAATAAATATCATATAACCACTCATGCCTATGTTCACTCGTCTCACCAAGCCATCATGCTCATACCTTATCACAAGGTCTCTTTATGCCATGATTAGTGCCATGACTAGGCTTCTTAAGCACTTGAAACTTGACAACCGAACTTGAAACACTTCTAAAGGTATATACACTTTACTTACATGATCACACAATGATAAACAATCTATCACAAAGTTTTTCTTACTTACTTCACCAAACTTCACTCTGCACACATTTTAATAGGGTCTAGACTCAGCTTCTGAAGACACCTTGTACTTGAGAAATAATATTCAAATATGCTTATCTCAATGATATCAAACAAGAACATTATTCAAAAAAAAATCTCACACCACTGTGACAATATCTTTCACCAAGCCATGTCACATTTTTCACCTAATTCTTCTCTGACTATATTGCTAATTCATTTAGATGGAGTTAATAAATTATGGCATGAACGGTTTGGCCACCTTAACTACCGTTACCTTGAACAACTTAGCAAAAATGACATGGTCATAAGCTTGCCTCAAGTCCATTTCTCTAAGGGTCTTTATGAGGTTTGCTCTCTTGGAAAGCATCTCGAAGCAAAATTTGACAAAGGTAAAGCATGGAAGGATTCAAAAGCATTAGAGTTAGTATACAGTGATGTATCTAGGCCCTTTCCCAGTCTATTTTTTACAAGGGCTAAGTACATTCTCACTTTCATTGATGATTTATCGAGATATACGTGGGTCTAATTTCTTAAGTAAAAGTCTAAAGTATTTGAATATTTTCATGATTTCAAGGCACTTATTGAGAAATGATCTGAGAAATCCATCAAGGCTCTTCAAACTAACAATGGAGGTGAATATGTCAACAATAGATTTGAGAAGTTTTGCACCACATAGGGGATTGATTTACAATAGATAGTTACTTACAGTCCTTTAAAGAACAAAGTTATATAATGAAAAATTAGATCCTTGAAAGAGATGGCTAGTTGTATGATTCACTCTAAGTCCTTGGCACCTCGGTATTGGGCCAAGCCATTAATTGTGTTTGTTACATTCATAATAGGGTTCTTCACAAAGATTTGAAAGGTATAACACCTTTTGAAGCTTGCAATGGAAGGAAATATGAAGTTGAGAACTTTAGGGTTTTCATATCTCTAGCTATGGCATGTATACCAAAAAGGATACATAAAGCTATAAAACCCTAGTCCAAGCCTTGTATCTCTATAGGTTAGTCAGATGGTGTCAAGGGGTACTACCTTCTACATCCAACCACACATGAGTTATTCATAGAGAGAAGTGTTCACTTTTAGGAGAGTCCCAAATACTCAACACTTGACACTTCTTCTCTTTCATTAGATTCACTTAGACTTGATGATTCTTCTTCTAACTCAGATAATCTAGAATAAGTTTTTGAGCCAGGGTCTTGTTCTTATTATTATAGTTTTGACAACAAGGGCAGTGATGGGGAGTCTTATACATCCACCTCTAGTCATATTTTAGAGGACAAGGATTCAATACTTGACTCACCCACATTTGGGCCCCTTTAATCTAAGTAGACACTTCAGAGGGTAGGTACTTAGGTAGGGGATACATTGGATGACATACGTACTCGGGCATATTATCAAAGTGGTCCACATGCTTTCTATGATTTAGTTTCATATCCACATACATTCTAAGAGGCCTCAAGCATACTTGAGTGGGATAGTGCTATGAAGGAAGAATATTCTTCTTTTATCAAAAATCACACTTAATATTTGACTTCATTTCCTAAGGGAAGGAAGATGGTTTGATGTAGATGGATATATCGAACCAAGATTGTAGTGGATGGGTCAGTTGATATGTATAATATGTGATTGATCACCAAGGGTTTTTCATAGGTGGCTAACATTGACTACTCAGAGACATTTGCATATGTTGTAAATATGACTTTGATCTAACTCATACTAGTTATAGCTGCATCACATGGGATGTGCACCAGATGGATGTAAAGAGTGTTTTTCTTCACAAAGACCTTGAGGAGGAGATATATATGGAGCAAATTCTTGGGATTGTTCGAGATTCATCCTTAGTTTATAAACTTAGGAAATCCATTTATGGCCTCAAACAGGCACTTTAGGCTTGGTACACTGAGATGGATTCCATCCTCCTTACTTCAGGTTTTACCATGTGTCATTCAAACCCTAATGTATACTTCTTATGGCAAGATGATTCTTTACCAATACTGGTCCTTTATTTTGATGATATTTTGATCACCAAGAGTTTTTCTTCATCTATTATAGGGGTGAAGACAACTCTAAAGGATAGATTTAACATGATAGACTTGGGTCTTCTACATTACTTCCTCGACATAGAGATTTCATATTCTGATTTCGAGATTTCACATACATACCCTAGACACACTCTTGATTTTTTGGCTTAGTTTCACATGGCTATATTCAAGCCATCTTTGGCTCCATTTCTATTAGGATTAAAACTTTAGGTCGATTCTTCTACACCTTTGATTGATGCTACTTAGTATCAATAACTTATTGTCAACCTCATTTATCTAACTTATACCATGCCTAATATTTCATATGTAGTATGCATTATTTCATGATTCATGGAGGAGGCCCATGAGTTGCACTGAAAAGCAACCAAGTGGATACTCCACTACATTCACGACTCTTATAGATTTGGGCTTCAGTAAAGATTTGCAATAGAGGTTAGCTTGGTTATATTTTTTTATTCAGATTGGGCTGGCGATACTCAAAATCACAAGTACACTTTAGGTTATAGTTTTTCTTTGAGTTTTGGTCCTATCAATTAGTCTATCAAGAAGAAAAATGTTATTGCTATATCATCCACAAATGTAGAGTATAGGGGAGTTGTTAATGTAGTTACTAAGGCTATTTGGGTTCAAAAGATTCTATCTGAATTTGGCATTCCTTTTAGATAGCCCACCATCATCTATTGTGACAACCAGAGTACTATACAGATATGTTGGAATTGCATTTAGCACCAATAGACCAAACACATTGATATTCCCATGCATTTTATTTGGGAGCTTATTCATGGTCAGGTCATCAACTTAAGATTTTGCCAGTCTTGAGAGTAGGTTGTAGATATATTTACCAAACCCTTAACCAAGAGCAAGTTCATTCATCTACGATTTCTTCTCAAGGTATAGTCATATATATGGACTTTTATCCTTTTCACTTATTATATGTCTCTCTTCAGGGGGGGTCCTATGAGCTTTCTCTTTTTATCAGCTTTATAAGAGATTGTTTTGTACATGGGTACTTGATCAAGCCTAATTGTTGGGACCCATTTTTATTTTACACTAATATAGGTATTTATTTTCCCATATTTATTTATTTTAGAATATTATATTTTCTCACATAGAGTTTTCCTAAATTTTGGGATATGTTTGCTTAGGTGGAGTAAGTGTGTCATAGGTTTGCCCAAAAGACTAGGATGTAACTCCCTTGACCACCTTTTATGGAGGATTATAGGGGGTCTTTGAACTCCATTTATGGACGAGTTACTCAACACTCATATATGTATGCTTCACTTAAGGATCTTTCTCACTTAATGGATATTTGGCCTTTTCCATTTTGGTTGTCTCGTGTAATACTTATCTTTTGATTTCATTCTTGCTTCAGCTCATTACTGGTGTGCACTTGTATTTGTCTCATGTGTCTAGTGGACCTTTGCACTCGCTTTAAGTAGACTTGGAGCAAACTCTGATAATACTTGTGTCTCGGTCATAAAATTACATTGACACAAGTGGCATATCCTAACGCAAGTATCTAGTACCCTAAAGTCATCAAATTTGCAAATGAAATATATTATAAGAGTCAACCTAAGTGACTTAATGTGAGATACTCTCCAAGGGGATTGGTATAAATATAAGATCAACCCTCATTCAATCCTCACCTAAAATATCTTACCTACTAAAAACCAACTTATAGAAAGGATTCTATCAAGCACCCAAGTAAGCAAAAGCTTCTCTATTTTCTCTTATTTCCATATCAATCATATGGATAACACATTTAAAAGTTTGAAGTACTAAAGGAGTAGCCTAAGAGGTATATTTTCCAAGTTACAAGTTAGGTCATTATTTTACTTGCTTTTCACACATTTCATGATTCACATACAAGCTAACACATAGGGGAGAACTACATAAGTCTGAGGCCCTATTCAGAGTATTAGTTATGTAGGCAACACTCATTAATAGAAGGGTTTTTGCAGTAGCTTGATATAGTGTGCCCATCAACCCATTTTCTCATAGCCAATATAAATATGAAGAACTAGGGTATTACTATTTGATAAGGAACGACAATCCATGACCCATATTGAATGCACTAGAGTGAAGGCAACACAAAACCCAAAAGCATCTAGGTAGTCTCATCTTGTTTCAACAAGTATTTTGTATTGGACACCTACATCTAAGTGAGATAGTAACATTGATGTAACCATCCTAAGTTAACACAAGTGTCTATGGTTACAGAGGTCAAATTTCAAAAATTAGTCGACTGTTCTAGAATCTAGATCTAGTCCACTTTTTGCTTGTTCTAGATCTAGATCTATATTAGAATCAAAACCAACTAAGTATCTTATTTAATTACTATTTCAATGTATAGCATAGGTTTACCTTTTATCTTTAACATCTTCGTATAATAAATTAAGTATATGTTCTATTTGAGTTTTGTAAATAATCGATTGCTTTAGAGATAATCTACCATCATTTTACTCTAGGTTATCTCTACCCCTTTAACCCTAAATTCCCCTTAATCTAGATTTTAGGGTTAAACACCAAGGACTCTCAAGGACTATGCTCTAAGGTGGTTCTATGACTTATCAATCCAATCAATAGAAGCATTCAAATCTCTTGTTGATCAGTTTTTGGCACACCTCTCTATCAACATTATTAAAAATGTTTCTTATGCCCAAATTGCAAAACTCAAACAAGGAACTAATGAATTTGTCAATGAGTATGTCCTAATATACAAGATAATTTTGGCTAAAATGACTAATCCAATGGTAGATAAACATATTCAAGACATCTTCAATAAAAGTTTGCTTGTCCTATTACATGAGTCCATTATTTTCAAAAAGTTCAAATCCTTTGATGGCTTATGCCATGTTGTTCGTGATTATGAAATCAGACTTAACTCATTGAATAAACTTAGGTATGTAGTAAAACACTAACTACATCAAATACCAAGTTCACTATCAAACAAAGTTATAATTTAAAACCTACCGAACCTAAAAATAAAACCACTACTATGATTAATATAGTGTCACAACCACCTAATCAGCTTTCCTTATCCAATGCACTAAAGAGACAATTTACACCATTATTTGAGTCTCTAGCTTCATTACCTCTAATACTTACAGAGTATCAACTCATATCTCTCCCTCATCTTATAGAGGTTGATACGAGTCAATCTTTATCCAAAAGATATGATGCCAATGTTTATTGTCATTATCACCAAAGACTTTGGCATTCTAAAAACAAATGTTTTACCTTGAAGCATAAGATCCAAGACCTTGTCGATAACCAAAAAATTACATTAGATGATCCTTTAAAGGAATCAGGGTCACAACTTAGTGATCACAAAAATCAAAAGATATTTAACAATCCTTTGCAAGACCATTTTAAAAAGGAACCAACAGTAAAAATGGCATGTAATGCACATCCTCCTTCACCACATTATGGGCACCATTATATGGGATTATTGGTACTTATAAACAACATACACCTTCAATGATTTAGATACATTTTATTACTTTTGATGACAGTGAGATTGTGGATGAGGACTGAGATCTTCATTAATTATTTATTTGTGCAAACCTTAACCACCAGCCTATACAAAGTGTTATGATTGATAATTGTGCTAGTGAGAATGTTTGCACCATGACATTACTTACGCATTTGGGATATACACATCATGATTTACACCCTTCAACCAAAATTCTTAGAGCATTCGATGGAAGCTCACAATAGGTCCCTGGTGAGGTTGACTTACCTTCATAGGTTAACCCAACACATGTGGTCACTACAATCTTAGTTATACCATACATAAGAGTATTTCATATGTTATTGGGGTGACCTTGGATACATACACAATGTGTATTACCTTATATAGTACATGGGTGTGTTAAATACATCCATGTCAATGGGGTAATTATAGTTTTAATTTTTTTGTATGAACATCCATTTGAACAAAAGAAGTTTATACCCATGCAATTAATTATCAAACCCACTAAGGTTAACCCTCCACAAAAGGGTAAGAAATAGGCAATACCCTTTCCTAGGGAGCCAAAACTTGAGAGATCATTGCATCAGAGATACACATTGGATTCCACATAATCCTCATCTACCATTACACACCATATTCAGTTACTTAGAGCAAGGAAACATGTTAATATTTCTATTATTCCAAAGAAACATAACACTCAATGATGGGTTCCATAAACCCCCAATCATTATATTATTTCCTCATGACCAAAAAGTCATATTATACATAAACAAAGCATCACAAATATTACAGTGTCAAATATCACACTTATACATGGTCTTTAGTAGTACCACCAATTTATTCCACCAGGTTTGAGTGGGGAGATACCTATGATCGTACCTTAGATGAGATCATAGGATATTCTTTTATTTTCAAATATTCCAAAAATACAAAACATAAAAAAAATTCAAAAATATTTAGTATTTTACCTTATTAGTTCCTTGGAATCTATATTGTTGGTTCCATATTGCAATAAATCATATTATTTATTTCTATACACACACATATGTTTCACACATCCTTTAAGTGTGATATAGACATACCCAAGCACATGATATATGCAAATATGTATGTAAGGCCTATCCTCTACTCACATCATCAATACATTGGGGGCATACACTTATTTGATCATGATATACCCATGTTACATTATTATATGATCATTTCCATTATCATATTTTGAGCTTACATAATTACACATGCCTTTATCCATGCTTAGATCTTTCACAATGTACTTGATATGCTATATACTTAATGTGTTTTGCTAACACATATATCTAGGGATTGGTATGACATGTTTATGTTGATTTTTTATGATTCCATGATTTCATTTTTGCACTTCCTTGAGTGTGTTCCTTTCTTTCTATTGTCTTGCTTTTTCAATCATTTGAATATGTTCCATTGCTTATGGCCCCCGTGCCTGTGTTTGCCTATTTTACAATTTACATATGCCATAATTTATTGTATGTGGACATTTGAACATGTCATTCTATGTTTTTTGGACATTTGACTGAGTCATGTCCCTTTGATTATGTGGCATTTGAACATGCCCATTGTATGTGGTCTCCTTAGAACATTGCCTTTTGTTTTGCTTTTGAGTGCTTTTGTGTGTGTATTTGATTGCTTGTTGAGTTTGTACTATTAATCTATATACATTTCCATGACTTACATCATGTATCTTAGGCTTTGATGTGATCACATACTATGTGTCTCATTGCTACATCTACCTATACATGATACTCTTATATGCTACATGATTCATACACATATTATATAGTTATCTTATCCTTTTGAGGTCAAGCAACTATGAATTTATACTTCCCCTCACCTCAAAAGGTGGGGGGGCATGTCATAGAGGCATGGATTCCATACCTTCACAGTTTTAGATTTTGGTGGGGGCATGCCAAAAAGGCATGACCTTCACCAGTATTCAACATCTCCAAATTATAATGGGAGCATGTTATGGAAACATGTTCTCAACACTTACACCAGTTTTCAAATTATATAGACTCAGTGGGGGCATGTCATAGAAACATGTCATCCACACTTGAAAAATTTCAATTGGCCAAATTTCATAGTTATATGATTTGGATACACATTTGTGGCATCATTTTATATATTGGTACCATTTTTATACCTAGGTTTCAATTTGAGACACATATGAGGTGCATATTCCATGTAAAGAAAACCTTAAATTCCAAAATCAAATTAAATTTCTAGATGTCAAATACTACTGTGGACTGTTATCATACCCAAGATGAACTTTTATGGATTTTATTGATCCAATCTACTACAGTAATTGGTTCACCTTTTGGCAAGGTTGAGGTGATTAAATCACTCAATCTTACCAAGTTTATCAGTTAGACTTGATAAAATCATGTAGATTCACCAGATATATAGTGTGATTTTATTGGATCACTCACACTCACTAGGTTATACGTATGAATAGGTTGTAAAATTGAGATATTCTCAATGTTCATGTGGCAACTCTCCTTTTTGCCAAGGTTGGGGGCATATTATCCTCCAATATATATATATATATATATATATATATATATATATATATATATATATATATATATATATATATATATATATATATATATATATATGCACTTATAGGTTTCCAAATTATCCTAATATTATCTCCAAGGCTTCACAATAAAACATCTCTTCAAATCAAATTGCTAAAAGGCAAGATGGTTGCATCGATACACAAGTGTACTCTTAACCTTGCTCTCTCTAATTTCAAGCATTTCAATTATTTTAAATTTTAGATTTCATACATTGATTATATAATGTAACATGCTCTTGGTTATAGGTCAGTCAACAAAGAATCACTCAAGTTAGACTCACACAATGGTAAGGTGTGTTATACACACCAAAGCACACTTTTCTTTCCTTTAAACCAATAATTTCATTACTATATTAAGGGGGGAATGTAAATGTTAAATCTAAAATATATATCACCTCAATCTTGTACACTTGGAAAATACCTATCATGGTTGTACCCTTCAGTTCTAAGACCTTCTAACTATTGATAGGCTCACATTCGCTATCTCTTTGTGCCAAATTTCTTATCTCTTAGATTAATAACTATTATTTTGATGACCAGGCCTTCTATATTGTGTAAAATGCTATAAACCTGATTATTATCACTATTTGTAAGTTTTGGACGTGTACCTATTTTATAGCTTTTGAGACACTTGCATCCCAACCAGACACTTACGTTGACACTGGTGTCCATGTTCAAACTAAGTGTCTAATGCCCAAAAGTCATTTGATTTCAAAATTAAATGTATCCTAAAGTTTGGCTTAAGTACTTTAGTGTGACATATTTTCAAAAGGGATTGGTATATATACAAAATCAAACCTCATTAATTCCTTTCCTAATAACTCATAAGGCAACTTACCAAAATCACTCAATCAAGCATTCAAGTGATCAAATTTTCCCTAATCATCCTTATTTCCATATCAAGCATATGAGTAGTATCCTCACAGGTCCAAAGTAATAAAAGAGCATTCCAAGAACCATATTTACCAAGTTACAAGCTAGGTCACTCTATGTACTTGCTTATCACACATTGCATCCTTATGCACACATAATCCAACACGTAGGGGAAAATTACATAAGTCTGAGGCCCTCTTCAAATTATTGGCTATGTATGCATTTCCCATTAATAGAGGGGTCTTTGGGACAACTCAACATTGTGTGGCCACTAACCCATTTTTCCCACAATCACTCCAAGGGTGAGGAAGCTAGGGTTTGATGATTTGATAAAGAGTGATAACCTATGTGTATAATATGAACACACCAAAATAAAGGTGATAAAAAACCCATAATTATCTAAGTGGACGCATATAGATCTGATCACTATTACATACTAGACACTTACATCCAACTCTAACATAAGTGTTAATGTGATTGTCTGGATCTGATGTAAGTGTCTAAGATCACAGAAAGCAAAATTCTAAAATCTGATAACTATTCCAGAATCTTGATCTAGTCCACTTCTATCATGTTTCAGATTATATCTGTATATGCATAGTAAACCAACTAAGTACTCTTGTTTTCAATTTATTACAATATCACTCAATAGTTGTTTTCTATTTTTGGCATATCTCAGTATTATAAATTCACAATATTTTTATTTGAGTTTTCAAACTAAATTACCTGATATAGATTTGTTTATCACCCTTATGCTTATTCATTTATACATTATTAACCCTATATGATTTCACACATTTTAATTTATGGTTAAACACCAGGTTTTCAAGAGAAGAAGATAGTTTTTTTAGTATTGCATGCATAGTCAACCCTCATGATCACACACAAAGACAAAAGAGAAGCAAGTGCAACAACCTATATTGAAATAGAGAAGTAAAACCTACAAAGAGAAAACCATCAGATTTAGTAATGATCAAATTTAGTAATGAACATTAGTCATTACTAACTTAAGGCTAATGAACATATCTAGGCACACCCAAAGATATAATTCTTGACTTGAGTGACTTACAATCGAGTTTCATGTCTTTCCTATCACTTGAATTTAGTCTCAGACCTATAAAGTATAGTAAAATTCTAATTATATTAATCCTCTTAGTACTTTCTATAAATATTAAGTTTAATTTATCAAATTAATTTCTATCTTTTACATTCATATATATGTTTATTATTATATTTCATACAATCTGAATTGTACAAAGCTATACACTTGTTAAGGTTACCTAATCCAAAAAAGGTAAAAGAGTGGTAAGGAACATACCTTGGATCATCCACTTGATACTAAGGCAAACTTCCTTCAACTATACCTTGTTATAAGGAAAACCTTCTCTACCTCAAGCTCCTTTTCCATCTTATAGTTCAAGATCTCCTTCCAAATTTCAAAATAATAGCAAAAAGTTCTCACAGTGATGGTTTTCCCTACTCTTATAGGGAAAACACATATCTCTTTGACCAATGGGAAGGTGACACTTGTCTCTTCCTCCAAAAAAAATTGTATGCATTTACTTGTCTTATAAGCCCATACCCTTATCTTACTAAACATGAGGGCAATATGGCTCTCCCACGCTCAATGAATATCTCCTATTTCCCATGTTATAAATGATGACGTATGTTGTCATAAAAGCTCCTTTAAGACTCCTAAAATGGTATAAGTCTTAAATTTTGGTCAAAAAGCTCCCAATTCACCTATATATATATATATATATATATATATATATATATATATATATATATATATATATGTTTCACTTATACAACCTTCTAAGATTTGCTTTCATTTTACATCTAAGTTTTGGCAAGTAGAAAATTCAAGTTGGTTACCTATTCATCTTTTTGACTCCCTAAAAGGTTTAAAAACTCCCAAGGCATGGGTAAAGTGGAAGTGAATAATACCAGATTGGTCAAATTTTCCAAAGTTCAAAACTAACAAATAAAACATAATTAGGACTAGAATTTAATCAATGGTTCAAATAGGCCACTACATATCTAATATAAGTGGTATATCAATGTATGATGTAGTCCTAATTCCCTCACATGGCTTCCTATAATCTACACATCATTGCACACATAAAATTTCTCTACCCTGGGATAACCAAAGCTATTGAATGGAATAATGTCAAGTTACATGCTTCAGCACACACAACACATACATATAAGCATTTAAAAAACACAATCATCTCAATATCTCGATAGGTTAATATCATCGTGTCAAATTTAAACAATCTGTATACTCAAATAACATGGTAAGGAGGTGATAACTCTACTAATAAGATCATTCAAATATGCATATCTATGAGAAATATGAAATCATCTAGATTTACTAGAAACATCATTTAAAACTAGCATATGAATAATACTAATGTAAGCAAACTAGGAACATCATATATATATATAATTTACGTAACATAATATAAAAGTGGGCATATCATGCCCCAAATAATAAAAAAGACATGTCATATTAAGACAAGTACATGTTGGTGGAAGATACAAAACTAGCACTATGAAAATCAGGCCTCACATCGGGAAATTATACAACCCATCACTAGAAAGCTCTATATTGAATTTCCTCCCTTAGATCATCTAAAGAGATTTTCATGTTGAAATTTCCATAAAAAACTAGTTTCAAAACTATCTAAGCAAAAAAGGATGAAATTGACATGCCAAATTTGGGCTATGAAATACCACAAAAAGGAAAATGTTGGATGTTGGTATCTAAAAATGTCATAAAATTATTGCTACATGTGTTTCAATTCAAAAAGAGTTTTCCATGTTTTCATTTGTAAATGTCATGGAATTATCTCACATATATTAATATTTTTTTTTATAAAAAGGGTTATTTCACACACGTGTATATCATCAACATGTATATATTAAGAGAAACCTCAAACAACCCATAGAACAAGGCCTTAGATGTATTCACAAATTAAAAGTTTATGTTAAAATTTATGAAGTGCTAAATAGTTCAAGCAAGTTGGTGAACAACAATTTACTAATAGATTTTATGATCCCTATATGGGAGAGGACCTAATACCCATGATAATACTCGATACATGTGATAAGACTTGCTCATAAAGGCATTTATTTTTAAATAAAGTGGAATTATTAGTGAATAATTTGCACACCTAAATTGGCCTAATGGTGAAGAAATCCTACAGGGGGTAAGGTATGTATGCCTCATATTTGAAGCATAGTTAGGTGCCTCCTACATAATGGGAGTACGAGGTGGTCTAATATGTTGTAAGCTACCTTGTAGACCATAACTAAGGTACCTGACATCGTGGACCTTAAAAGGATTCCATTTCCAACTTGTATTTGATAATAATGTGTAAGAACTACCAACAACTTGCCACATAGGCCATACGAGTATTAAAAATATATACACATGTTTTAATACCAACTTATTTTATAGAAAATCATTTAAAATTAATGTCCCCCCTGCCCATCCAGCTCCACAGCGGCCCCCGCCCCACACCCACAGCCGCGCCGCCCCCCCCCCCCCTCATTCAAAACTAAAGTAATAGATTAATAAGGGTGTCATGAGCCAATTTCGTGCAGGGTTCAAAATAAAATTAAAATTCTTTAGTGTAAGGCTAAACTTATTTTCATGAACCAAGGCTTTCAAACACTGTATATGACAAAAACAGATTCCTTTATTAGAATACAATGTATCTCTTACTTTAAAAATATGATTTTTTATTTATCTTGGAACCTAGTTTTTGACATGAACACTATGAACATAATGTTCCTATCATTTAGATATAATTTCTATAGAACCAACAAAAAAAATTGCATTGCATCTTTGAGCATTATGCCAAATATCCAACATTCAATTAGCTACGAAGTTCTTTCTAGCAAAAAATCAAAACTTGACCTTGGATAGGGAAGATGAAGTTGTAACTAATGAAGGCACATTCATTATAGATTCATGATAAGGAAATATCTATTTAGGAACAATGAAGGCTCGTGTGTTTATTTTTGTTTTGTATTTCAAATAGAAGATCTTGATTTGAACTTACGCATAATATATACCAAAAAAATAACCATTTAAACATCACAACCAACATCACTAAAATCATCATATAAAACAAACAACATTAATGAAGAAATAAAACACCTAGAAGTATAGTGCATAAGATAACATAACCTTGACTAGGATGGTTGTTTCCACTATTTCCAAGTTGGAGTCTAGCTAAAATTTTGACCATTGGAACATTGTTATAGGTTTGCAGATTATGTCTGCTCATAATTGTCTCTTTCATCAATAAAGTTATCATTTTGAGTAGGTCCTTCTACTATAAGACCAACTAAAACATTGGGATCTTTGCTTTGATGATTGAACCATGTAACATATCCTCCATTTCAATTGACAAATGATGGATTGCCTTTGTATGATAAAATGGGGGAAGCCCTGTGGTGAACTTGGCTAGGACAATTAGATCCATAACCCACCATGTAGCTTGTGGATCTTGGTTTGTGACCTAGAATGTAATCAACCTACAAGAGTGAGGCTTTAGAATGAATGCTCAATGGCACTAAATTTATATTAGGAATAAGAATCCATCAATACATTGTGATTTCTAGATCAAACCTTAATTGAAATGATTTGCAAAATAGG